>JAMXBB010000011.1:96401827-96784672 GCA_024138015.1 Lumnitzera littorea | reverse complement strand
GGTGAAGAGCTGAAGACCGCTGATAATGTGGATGGCTTTTATTGTTTTTCATTCATTTCCACCATAATCTAGTGGATAATAGTAACTACATAAGATAACCAACTTGAATGTATAGCAGCGAAATTAGGTTAAAGAATATAATGATAAGATTTTAGCTTTAATGAGGGTGTAAACCTCCTTAAAATTTGGTTAAGGTTTGTATGGTAAAGAGACATGGGATTTATTTTGTTGTCATCAATGTTTTGCTATATAATGACCTATTGATTTTAGGCAAACTTCTTCTTCTTCCTTTTATTTTTTGCCATAGGTTTTAGGCAACCTTCGAGATTGATATGTCATAGGATGATATTGGTGCAGACTTGTAGAGAAGGAGTCGAGCATTTTCAGTTGTTATGGTAGATATGTCAAAGGTGTTTTTGAGTCCATGGACTGTCTTCTTCTAAGACAATCTCTGGTAATTCAATGGGAGGAACAATCTTCTGTAAATTATAATCACAAAAATAGTTTTTCCTAAAGTTTTTGATACTTATCAATGAATTGATGAGTGCATTTGCTACAAGAATTGTAATAGTTTTTTATACTATATCAACCAGAGAGAAAGGGCCACAATGACAAAGACAATTCAATTTGAATTCCGTTGATAGATATTCTCGGAAAGATCTGAAAGTTATTATGCTTTTGAGTTTTGATTTCATTTACCATTGCTTTTCTTTTGATTTACGATTAGTCAAGGAAAATATATTAGTGGATTTTTTTTCCCCTTTTCCTCCCCTCCTGAAGAGAAAGACAAATTGTTCCATTAGATTTGTGTGGATTGGTTAGCTTTTAATATACATGTTTTTGACTAGTTTTTGATAGGTCTGCCTACACTTTCTTTTTTTGGGTTTTCAAATGGATCCTTTTTCTTTCAGTATAATATTCTAATACTTGTCCAAAAATCTCGATTCTAGTTATAGAGAACATCTGCCATGGGTAAGAGGAAGTCAAGGGCAAAGCCACCTCCCAAGAAGCGAATGGACAAACTCGATACTGTTTTCAGCTGTCCATTTTGCAACCATGGGACAAGTGTTGAATGCCGTATGTAAGTATCCCTCTTATTATAAAATTTTGTCTCTTACTAAATTTGTAATAGTAATATGGAGCTATAAATATCCTATGTTTGTAAATATTTCAACCAATCTGAGTTGGGCCTTGGATGCCATCAGTTTGCAGTTTTTGTTGGGAAATTAAATATAGGGTTGAGGCCCTTGTGGACGGTTTACTTTCCAGGAAAAGTTTTTGTGGTTATGCGCTGGTTTCTTCTTAGTGGTCCTTCACATTGTCATGGAGTGACTTTGTGCCACACTCATAACATGCCGATGTATGAACCTTATCCTGGTTTTTGTTGTTTTGATGGTTACAGAGATATGAAGAACTTAATTGGTGAAGCTGCATGTAGGATTTGCCAAGAGAGCTTTAGCACTACCATCACAGGTATGTTAAGTGATTGAGGTATTTGCTGTATGCAACTTAATTATTTTTGCTCTGATGGCTCTGATGTTGCATCAGTGGGAAAAATTCCTTACTGCCTGACTTTGAGAAGCACGATAATTTCGTTTTGAAACTAGAAGAATGATGGTTTTTCTGGGATTTTATGAAGTGTGATAACTGGTATGTAGGTATTGGAAGATTGCACCTATAGACATGATGTAGAGGAAATGGAAAACATGGAGAATTGAGGGAAAAGAACAATTGTGAGGTGTCCTAATGCTAGTGGAATAAGATATCTACTTGGAATAAAAGTAGATATCTTATCTAATTCTTACAAACCTTGAAAAGATTTTAACAAAATTAAAGAAAGACTAAGACTGAAAAATGTAATCCCTGGATTTATGACTATGCTCCTGCATCAATATAAATCATGCCTCATCGCAGCCACATGCTGTGAGCCTTATCCGAAAGCTAGATTAAAATTGATACCACAGTTGATATGGCCTTCAAATGCAATATCAAATATATTGACAAGCTGTACATTGCCACCCTAGTACTAAAGGAGCATGGTTGACCCTAACAATTCATAAATTCATAACTCTCAGGTGTCTTTCATCAATACTAGGTCGATAATTGAAGCATGTGAGAATTTGTTGATTGAGATACAAGATTACCTGACAATGCCTTGTCAGCTACTCGCTAGAAGAATGGCTCATAATTTCTAAGCTGTAGTATGGCAGTGATATTAGGCAGCAGACATTAGATGGTTTCAGCCACTTGGGACTTGACACTCTTTCATCGAGATGCTTTTACATTTGACTGTTGGAAAGTAATGTGGTGATGGGCGTTGTGTTTAATACTTAGATAATTTTGATTTGCTTGATTCCTCCACCTTTCTTCCTTGAATCAATATTTAAGGCCAAGCTGATTCCATTTATTTTTCTTAAATCTTTTTTGCAGCTTTAACCGAGCCAATAGACATGTAAGCCCTGTCTGAGAAAAACTTTCAATGTTCTGTTATATCTCTTTTCTCCTGCTAACTTCTCGAGGAATTGCTGCGATGCAGATATAGTGAATGGATTGATGAATGCGAACGGGTTAACAACCCAGAAGATGATGGAGCAGAATGAGTTCTTGATCCCTGTAGTAGCAGTGGGTTTTAACAGTAAAGGGCTGTAATGGTTCATGTGTTTCCATAATCGTGATCTTAATGAAGCCTAAATATGTCTAGGTGATGGTTATACTGGGAGATTAAGTTTGGAAAGAATAAATTGCTTGGAAGGGTAGCCTAAGAATGGGGCCTGTGACGCTTGCTATGGGTCATTTGTATTTTAAGGGAGTAGAACGCCTTTCACCTTCTGTACATCCTCTATACGATGCTTTTGAGTGCTTGCTGCTTTAGATTATCTGTGGATTGTGATTCCCCGATGCTCCAACTTGAATGTTCGCTCTGATGCCTGTGTTTTTCCATCCAGGTAGTTTGGATTTCCTCTCATTAAATTTGGATTGTTTGACATGCCAATTGTTTTGCCAGATTTGACTTGGGGTAGGGTTATAAACCAGACGGAGTCGAATTTAAGCTAAAAATTAAAGCTGGAGCTTGAGTTTTGCTTAGCTTGACTAGTCTTCCAAAAGCCGATTACCTGTGTTTCTTTTCTTCAACTAAATTTTAATCGGAGCTTAAATTCCAATTTAATTCAATAGAGCTTGATGTATGATTGAGCTTGACTTGGTCTTCATTGAAGAAAAAGATTAAAGATTCATGGGATAAGTGGAATTGGTAATTTTTAAAATGATAACCATCTGTGTTTGTATCGTCACTCTCTCTATATATATCAAAATCTGGTATTGTTTGTTACGTATTTTGTTGAGATTTTATTTCGGTTTAGACATGTCCAAGCCAGTTTGTAGTGGTCGGACGCCAGTTTTAGAGAAAATCTATTATAGTTCTCTGTTCCTACGTATGGATCATAGTTTTCTCATGTAATATAACGTGCATATCGACCTACGCCAGTAGTTATCTTTTGATGTGCAAACTAATCAAACCACGGTAGAAATATCAACTTCTATATTGTATATACGTCAACTTATCTAACCCATCATATAATCTTGCAATCCATTTACTTCATTGAATAGAGAAACGGGAGATGGAATTGGGATTCCAGAGGATATGAATAATGGTGTAATATATGGTACTTTATTTAGTTAATTGAAGTAAAAAACGTTATAGGAATAGATTGGTAATAGAAGTTTAATGATTGAATTGTCCTTCTACCTTTCCTTTTCTCCTCTTTGGAATCTGATATAGAGAAACTCTCCATGGTACTTAAATCTCAATGCCACAAATTCTCTCCAACAAACCATCCTCGAATGCTACGGAAGAACCCGTCCTTTTCCCTCAGCAACAAACCCTATCATTTTTCCTTTCCTTTCTTCATCTGTTTGGCCTCGGTTCTACGTCTTTGTTTGGTTGTGAAGCCTTAGGTCTCATTTTGAGACCAGAGAATAGAGAGAGAGAGAGAGAGAGAGAGAGAGAGAGAGGTCAATAGCTATGTATGTATATGTATATATGTTGCAATCATACGTCTGTTTCGTGGAAAACCTTCGTTTCATTTTCTTCTTTGCTTAGAACAAGATGGCAAAAAGTAAGATTTTTAGGGGCTCCAAACTCTCCTCGAAGCCAAACCTTACTCTCTCCCTTCCCAAATGCCACAAAAATGCAGACTAATGTTTGTTTTGTGGCTCACCGGTAGTTGGTAGGTGGTAGGCGAGCGTAGTCCCAGTGTGGGGTCAGTGGACTGTGCTGGTGTTAGTGTTGGCAGCAGTCAATGGTGCTATGCAGTCACAAAATGTTTTCTTACATAGTTATTATATGTATATATTACTAATTTACATATTAAACAACATATTGATGAATCTAATGTCATAAAAGCTACTCTTAGTATGTGTCATATTATATAGTTATTACGCATATTCGTAAAGCGCTATATTGTAATATAATAACATAAAATATAATTTATAATATATGTTTACTTATGTAATTCTATATAAATATTAAACAACATATCAACCATTTATTATTAAAAAAAATTAATATTTTTTTTTTTTTTGTATATTTGTTATGTATACTACTATATTAAACAACACACTTGTAATATAATACCATAAAGAGCAACTTTTAGGATGTGTTTTCTTATATAGTTATTACATATATTGCAAAAAGAGTAACTCTAGTGGATATTTTCTTACATAGTTATTATGTATACAACTATAATACATGATAAGTAATAAATTAATGATTGAAATCTAATATAAAAAAAAAGATAACATTGGATATGTGTAGTTTTTTTTTTTAACCACAAAAAAGAATATATGTAGTTTTCAATGCTTATCAAATATATTACTATAGTACATATTAAGAACACCTCGATAATCTAATATCACAAAACTAACGTCTAATGGATGTTTTCTTATCTATCTATATTGTTTAAGAGAAAAGAAGGAAATAACTACTATTTAACTTCATAAATTTTAATATAAGATATTATTATCTCTCTCTCTCTCCTACGTCTTAGACTCACTTTTTGCATCTCTCTCTCCCTTCCTCTCTCTCTCCTTCTCTTTTTCTGCTTATTATTGTAAATATAGCTTTTATCCATAATTTTAATATTTTCACTCCATAGTACAAACACTTTCCATATTCTGCCCCTATTTATCCATTTACTTTCTATTAATAATTATATTAGACACCATTAAAAAGTATCACTTGATTAAAAATCTTTAAAGATTTTTAAAAATAAATTGTTCAAATTAAAAAGCTTATAATTTGATTATAAAAATTAAAAAAGTTTTAAGGTACTTTTAATATGTGTGTTTAAAAATTATCATAAACTTATTATATAAGTTTATAATAGATAATACTAGTGACGATAGACTCGTAGAAAAGAAGAAAATAACTACCATCTAGTTACTATTTAACTTCACAAATTTTAATATAAGATTTTATTATATCTCTTTCTCTCGTCTCACTTTTTTTCCATTATTCTAAACTATCCCTTTTATCTCTCTCTCTCCCAGTTCTTCAACTAACTTTCCACACTCTTCCCCCTCCTTCTCTCTTTCTTTCTGCTCATTATTGTAAATATAACTTTTATCCATAATTTTAATATTTTCGTTCTTATCATATATATTTATTCACTTACTTTCCATTAATAATTATACCAAAAATCATTAAAAAGTTTTATTTGATTAAAATCTTCAAAGAATTCTAAAATTAGATTGTTCAAATTGAAAAATTTATAATTTAATCATAAAAATTAAAAAAGTTTTAAAGTACTTCTAATATGTGTGTTATAAAATTATCATAAACTTATTATATAATTTTATAATATATAATACTAGTTGATGTTGCACTCGCATTGTATGTGCAAAAAATATATAAAAAAAGCTTACATTAAAAAATATAGAAGAATGTTGATAATAAATGTTAGTTAATCAAAACTATAAAAAATTTTCCTAAGAAAAAGTTGTTACAAATGTTGGTCAAATAAAAAGTATAATGAATTTTTCAAATAACAACAATGTTAAATGATTAAAATAATAGACAAATAAGAAAACGATGATGGAGAAGTAAGTGTAATAAAAAATGGTAACTATTTTGTTGAACGCTATGGTTAAGAATTTTATGGGTGGGTTTGACTTTTTTTTATAACTACCATGTAAATATATATAATAATTAAAACTATAGATATCAAATTGTTAGTTATAAATAGTTAAAGAAATATTTTTTTTAATATAATAGATATTGGCAGACATATACTCGCATTGCGTATGCTAAAATAACACATTAAACATATAAAGTAAAAATGTGAACTGATTACAAAGTTTGATTATGTAAAGAAAATAATTAGCCAAGACTGTGGTAACTGGTAGTATGAACAACGATCTTCCATAGGATAAATCGATTTGATTTCGACGTTGCCAAAATTGTAATGTTATCATAGTTGGCAAAAAGAAAAATAAAAACAAAAACAAAAGAATTTAGAAACATAAGGTGAAAAAGAGAAAGTTACACGTAAAATGCTAAAAATACAAAAACGATTAGAATCTTTGTCATTTATGATTAGTTATAATAATAGTAGTAACTATAATTTACTCTTCATAGCATATCTTTTTTTTTTTTAATGCAAAAAAAAAAAAGAACTTTTGTTTGTGTAGATCGATGGTTGCTACAATTAGTAGCATTACTTAGGCTTACATAGCATCGACCTAAGTTCATAACACTTTGATAAAAGCTCCCTATAGGTTGGATAGTAAACTGAACACTGTAGATTAGATCCTTCCTTAGCTAACAAATCGGCAACTTGATTCATTCTCTTGTTAATGCACCTGATACTGAAGATGTCAAATTTGGTGCTATAGTCCCTACATAATATAATCATGTCAGCTACGTTAGTTTCATTGGGTGTTTCATTTCAAAATATTGAAATTACTTCGAAGCAATCAATGAAAGAATAATATTCTTGTATGAGTATTGGATAGCAATATTCAGAGCTTTAGCAATTCCCTACAATTCGGCTTCAAGAGGAGATGTAAATGCTATCTATTGTGCATATCCTAGCATAAAGGTACTATTGTTGTTGAGCATGATTTCACCAATGCCAACCTTTTGCTGTACAAATTTGATAGGGGCATTTGTGATTATCATGTATGTATAGGGTAAAATGAATTTGCGGCATTAGGAGTTGGTGTAAGCTCCGATCGAAACCTTGAGTGACTGGTTATAATTAAGCTCGATCGGACCGATCGAGCTTAATTATAAGTAAAGTTAAAAATATTAGTAAAATGATTCCGTAAGTTTGAATTTAAGAAAATAAGCAATAAAATAAGCAATAAAATAAAAGAATATAAAAATTTTAAATTTTAAGTATATAACTCGTTATTTATCGAAAATGCGTAAAATATATTCCGATAATTAATGAATCGCTAGAGATAAATTATATATATACTAAAAATCATAAAATGACTTAAATAATATTTACGAATATTTATTTGTACTATATATGAATTTACATATAGGTAGAAATACGCATAATTACTTAAAATACGCGTAATGTGCTAAAAAATACTAAATAATTAAAAAAAATTCATAATTAATTAAGAAAAAATAAATAAAAATCAGAAAAAAATAAGGAATGATCTAGAATTGGGTCGTGGCAGCTGGGGAAAATAAGAAAAAAAATTAGCCAATTAAATTAAACCAAAAATTAAGAGATTTGGGCAATGTCTTGTCCAATTTAATGTACATTAATTACTATAAAGCTCTATAAATAGGGAAAACAGAGCTTATTTGGACAATTAGAAATTAGAGAAAAATTAGGAGCATCGAAATTGGAAGAAAAAATTTGGGTAAAAAAAAAAAAGAAAATTGTGCAATTGGGGCTTGTAAGGAGAACCTACACCAGATGAGCACCTGGGAGTAGACGGCCACCATCGCTACACGGTGGTGGTAGTGCCTGGATCAGCCGACAAGGCTACGACGACCGGAGCCACTCAAACTGGCGAATCCAATTTTGTGTAATTTTGTAAAAATAGTAAATATTTTTAGAAAATTATGAATTTTGTTATTTTAGAATATTTTTGTATGTAGTTTTTAGGAAAAATATTATTTTGATGAAAATATGTCTCGTGATATATGGTCCTTAAAAAAAATGCAAAATCGAGAATATTTCGGTTTAGAAATAAATGATCTTAGGAGTGTAGTTTTGAACCCAAAATTTTTGCGTAGATTACTTAAATGATATAGAACAGTGCTATGAAGCCCGTTTTCAAAAATTAATTTTCGAAAATTTTAGATAATTTTTAGGCCTTAAAATGAGACATAAAATTGGTAATTTAGAGTTAATTAAGTAATTAAATGGTTAATTATTGATTTAGTAAATAATTATATGTTTTAGGATGTTGAAATCTGATGAAGTATGATACTTGTAGCATTTAAGATGTTAAATGTAATTATTAAGTTAATTATGTAGTAAATGAGTAATAGGGAAAAAAAGTAAATTTTAAGTTAATTATGTAAATTAGGATAATTAGGTGTAAAATCTGATTTAGGATGAATTTAGACACTTTGAAATAATAATTGATGTAGGAAATGGTAATTAGAGTGATAGAAATATTAGAAGTGTATTATATACATAATAGGTGATAATATATAATATATAATTATTGGAAATATAATAAATAGAAAATATTAGGATAAAAATTGATATTATATAAATAATAGGGATATATAATAAAACTGATAGAAGACTTGAATTTATGTAATTATATGAAAAATATAAAAATTTCTCACATCAGGAGTAAATTCAGTACACTAATAAGGATTTAAGTGTACCGGGTGAAATGAAATACTGACTAGAGGTAATGAGGGTATTTAGGAGATCGGGAAGTAATGTGATTAATTTCACATTATGAGTTGAAATGAATTTCTAGGGTTCGAGTATAAAACAATACTTAGAAATCAAACTAGAACCTAATTTAGAAATCGATATAGAAACTGATGTGGAAACCAAACCTAAACCTAACCCCAAACCTAGAATAATTGTAAAAGACTTAAGACCTAGATAATTAGGTATATTAAACCCTAAACAAAACATAACAATAAGTGTTATAGGATAAAACGAACCTATAATAGTTATATGAAAAACTGAAACCACGTTTGTGTTATAGGGATGATTGGCGATGGCCTGAGCAAGTCGGACCTCGAGTGAGTGAGCGAGAAGTCGAGATAAGTTGGGATTAATACGATGCTGTATTTTGGAGGCTTAAGATTATCCTTGGATGTACTTGTTAGATAGTTGGATGTATGCATGTGCTTGATTATGAGTGATACTATGATTCTGTTTATTGTTCTGGCTTATATTGTGTGATTTGTATGGAATGATTGATCACCCTAAACTGGACCTAATCGAATATACGACTTTAATCATAATCGAACCTGCATGGCAACTTATTAGGGGAAACCTAGGATTCTCCGGCCAAATACCGACCCCTTCGAAAGGGATAGCGCAGGATTGTAAAGGGTCCTTTCTTCATCCTTAGTCGAACTAAGTGACAGGTGAGGAAGTCGTGGCGATGGTGAAGTCAATGGTTCGAAGGTAGTCGCGGGAGGAGCGAAGTCTTCATTGCATAAGCCTGGGTTTGGTAGTGAGCTGTTGCATTAATGACAACTCCTCAATCTAGATTAGAGCGGGTGCAGTTTCTCTAATCTCACAACGGGCTGAACAACGTCGTGCGATGGCATTTGCTTGAACATACATTGTACCTAATAAGTTGATTGATAACCTTGTTTTGTTTGTGGTATAGTTTTAAGTCTTCTATCTTAACTTACTAAGCTGTGGTTGCTCATATTTCTATAGACATCGTGCAGGTGCTGGCTAAGAAACGGCATATAACTACTTTGAAGCTAGCAACTGCTGGATCCTGGGGAGTGAGGAAAAACATTTGAAGAATAAACACATATTTTTAAGGTCTAAGCTTTTACTTTAGAATATTTCACTTCTGAATAATGTAATAACTATAAAATATATTATGGAGAAATATTGTAAACTTTAATTATAATAACTGAATTATAGTGTATATATATATATTGTAAGCCCTAAAACCAAGCCAAGTAACCATAGGTTTGAGCTTAAAACCCAAGGTTTAGGACGATCGGTTAAGGGATCCGATCAAATCTAAATTATAAACTATTTAGCAAAATACCAGTAAAAATGACCTTGTAAACTTAAATTTAAGAAAATAAGTAGTAAAATAGGAGACTATAAAATTTTCAAATTTTAAGCATAATAACTGCTAATTACCGAAAAGGTGAAAAATGTAATATAATAACTAATAAATTATTAGAGATAGATTATATGTATACTAAAAATTTTAGAATGACCAAAATAATATTTAGGAATGTTCACGTGTACCCCACATGTATTTACGTGTAGATAAAAATACGCGTAATTACTAAAATTGGCCGAAAACTAAGCAAATAATTAAAGAAAAATACAAAATAATTATAGAAAAATCAGAAGAGGATAAGTTGCAACAAGATTAGGTTGTGACAGAAAAAGAAAAAAAATAACCAATAAGAATTGGACAAACAAAAAGCCAAAAATTAAGGAATTGGGACAAAATCTTATCAAATTAATGCACATGAATTACTACATTTGTCTATAAATAAGGAAAAAATTCTTAGAAGTCATTTGGCCAGTTTGAGATCTGAGAAAAATCGAAACACTAAAAAAAATTGAGAGAAAATTCAGAAAAAAAAAAAGAAAACTGTGCAGATTAGGCAAGTGAACCAAAACCACCACTCACCACCACCTGGGACCCAACCACCACCACCACCACCCTACACTAGAACCACCGCCTGGACTGGCCGACAGCCTTGGACCGGGTTTGGACGGCCAAAAAGTTTCGAACCGGTTAGTCATTTATTCACCCGATTTTTTGTATAATTTTGTAAAATTATTTATTTTGCCCAGAAAATTATGAAACTTGTTATTCTGAGGTTTTATTGTATGTAGATCTAGGGAAAAATATTAATTTAGTTCAATTATGTCTGGAAATATAGGTTCCTTAACAAATTGTTCAAAACCGAGCATGATTAAACCGGAAAATAAATAGGTTTAGGGATGTAGTTTGGGGCTCAAAATTTTTCTGTAGGATGCTCATATGATGTAGAACAGTGCTATGAAGCCATTTTTTTAAAAATAATTTTTGAAATTTTTAAGTTAATTTTTAGCCCTAAAATGATGGTAAAATTGGGTGATTTAGGATTAATTAGGTGATTAGGATGTTAATTACTGATTCGGATATTAATTAGATGTTTAGAAAAGTTAATCTCTACAGTGGAACCCTAATCCTAGCCTTTAGGTACTAAGTATGGTTAATTAGGGAAATTAGGTAAGTAATATAATAAATTAGTAATATGTGAAAATGTAAATTAATAAATCTAAAAAAATAAGGTTATTTAGATAATATTATAATAGAAATCAGAAAAAATAATAAATCTGAAATGACATTTAATTTTAAGTAAATATCTCAAAATGTAAGATTTTTATACATCGAGAATAAATCCGATACCTTAATTAGGGTTAGTGTGTACCGAATAGTTTAGAATACTAAAATTACGACCCAATAGAATATTTGAATACCCGAGCATAATGTGATTAATGTCACATTGGGATTCGAGCCTAATTACGACTTAGGAATTAAAACTAGAATCTAGTTTAGGAGCCGAACCCCGAAATAGGATACAACGAATCATTAATACGTTATAGGTATACATGAGGAAAATGAGTTACATTATAAATTAGAATAAGAATCCATAAAATATAAGTACTAAAAGGACCTATTTGTATTATAAGACACCCAGAAACAAATCAGCTTGCGACTAAAGGATCGAGCGATCGAGCAAATTCAAGTAAGTTGGGTTATTGCTTATTGTAATAGAATACAAGTTTTGTAGTGCTCGGAGACTTAGGATTATGTATGCTTGTGATTGTAAATAGTTTGTGCATGTGTTTGATGTATCTGAATTCGTGCTGGAATTTGTACTGTGAATGAATTTGTGACTGATTGAATTGGTATGAACTTGTTTGAACACCCTAACCGGAATTTAATCTTAGTCGACCTTAATAACCGAAAATGTCATGCATTGCAACCCGTTAAGGGATCATAGGACTCTCCAACCAAATACCGACCCCTTCGAAAGGGATAGCGCAGGATTGCAAAATGGTCCCTTCTTCATCCTCAGTCGAACTAAGTGACAGGAGAGGAGGTCGCGGCGGGGGTGAAGTCAATAGTTCGAAGGAAGTCGCGGGAGGACCGTGGTCTCCATTGCACAAGCCTGGGTTTGGTTATGAGCTGCTGCATAACATGGAACTCCTCAACCCGGATTGGAGCGGGTGAAATTTCTCTGATTTCACAACGGACCGGACTATGTTGTGCGATGACATTTGATTGTTGCATTGCATGAAAATAATTGTTTGATAACCCTGTTTGTGCTTGTATGCATTCATGAGTCTCCAATTCAACTTACTGAGCTGTAGTTGCTCATACCCATATATAGATCCTTTTGCAGGTTCTGATTTGTGATCACTACAAGTATTATGCCGCCCTACAATTACCCAAAGGTTAGTCCTTTTGAAGCCAGGGGTGTGGGGATCAAGTTACTTAATATAATGTGTGACTAAAATGACCATGTAATTAGGAATGAAAGACTAATAGTTATTATGTAATCTAGTAGACTGTAGTGATTATGTAAATCTTCCTGGAAAGCTCTATGGACTTATTTATAATTATCTATGTTTAATAGAAATTTGTGTTAATTATCATATTTGTAGTATAATTATTAATCGAACTGTTTACTTCAAAGCGAGTAGTCGTCGACGCCTTGTGTAGATTATCTCTATGGTAGGAACTGTGAGGCCAGTTACTATTATAGAATGGTTTACACAGCAGGACTGTTGCAACTTCGTGACTTCGGGGCGTAACATATATTTCCTCACTTTTTTAGGTAAATGATTTATTTAAATTACAAACTGTTTACTTTAAAGTGAGTTAGTTGTGAATGCCTTGTGTAGATCAGGTCTAAGATAGCGATTGTGAGGCCAACTTCTATCTTAGAATGGTTTACATGGCAGGACTGTTACGATTTTGCCGCTTCGGGGTGTGGCAATTGACAAGCTTGTTAGGTTGCTTTTCTGTTTATCTCTTCTTTTAACTGCCTAAAAGTCTACAGTTGAGATTTTTGCCTAAGAAGACCACCTTTGTCTTTCATTAGGTCCTTGTCTTCAAAAGTACTGTCATTTTTATGTTTCCAGATTGCCCATAGAAAGAATAAGAATTTGGTTTGCTAAGGGTATTTTTTCAACTCCATTCTTATCTTTGATCTTGGTAAGCATCCATTCTGTTTGATCTAGAGTTACAGAGGTAGTGAAAAGGAGCCCAAGAAGGTTATAGAATTGTTGACCGATTGCCAAAGTTGCCTAACCTTTACACGGTCCTTAAGAATATGATTGAGAGTTTCAACATGTTGTTTGCAAAGGACACATAAAGTGTTTAGTTAGATACCTCTCCTATTTAGCTCCTCTTTTGTTGGTAAAGAATTATGTAAAATTCTCCAAGCAAAGGTTTTAACTTTTGGAATAGTTAACAGTCTCTAGATCCAAGCCCATTCCCCAATAGTGTGGTCAAGCTGATATTCCTCTTTCAAAAGTTGTTCATAAACTTGCTTGCTTGAAAACTTGACACTTTTGCCTAGTTTCCACTCTAGTAGTTTATTTTCATTTGTCTTAGAATTTAATACTAGACTCCTTAGCTTATTTTTGTGGAATTCTTTCATGGGAAATCCTAACCGGTTTTCATTCCATTCATTAAGACTCAACCAAGCACTACTAACAATTAGACTAACATAGTCTTTAGTTAGAGGTCCAATGAAGAACTTCATAAGGATACCTTTATCATACCAACTATGCACCCAAAACAATGTTGTTTTTCCACATTTGATAGTTCTTTTGACATGTTGCTCTATCCATTTCTACTCTTTAAAGATGTTTTTTACTATATCAATAGCATTTGTAGGGCCTTTGTCCCTTCTGCTACATTTATATTTATCTCTTATGATCTTTGCTTATAACTTTTCACCATAGAGGGCTTGCCAAGCTAGCTTTATCAAGCATGCCCTATTCCTTAGCTTAAGGTCATGTAATCCTAATCCTCTATACTCCAATCCTTTTCTAACTGTCTCTAATTTAGCTAATGCATCTTTTTTTTACTGTTGTGTCGAGCCACAAAAGAAGTCCTTTGTCATCATTTTTATTTTTATTAAGACATGGTTTAGTATCTTAGAGAACCAAAGGTAATAGTTTACTGTACCTTTCACCATAGATGACACGAGGATTTTCCTACTAGTGAAGTTAAGTAGTTTGACTTTCCAGCCTGTCAATTTCCCTCTAATTTTTTCGATTAGGGAACTCATATCCTCTTTTGTTGTCCTTCGTGTGTTGTTCAAAGGGAATCTTAGGTAAAGATCAAATTGCAAGCAATACTTAATGCCTAAGATTGTTTCAATTCTTTGTTTTAGTCAAAGTCAACATTTTATGAGTAAACAACTCTCGACTTTGCTAGATTAATTCTTTGGCCCAATATGTCTTGAAACTATTGCATTAAGGAAATTATTTCCATTGCATTTAGTACATTAGCTTCTCTTATCAAGACTAACTCATCTACAAAGAATAGGTCAGATTACCTTAACTCTGATCCCCTATGCTTAATTGGTTGGCATTTGCCTGAGTCAACTTTTGCTTAGATCAATCTACTTAGATATTCAATGGCAATGATGAAAAGGTAAGGGGACAACGAATTTCCTTACCTTATTCCTTTACTAAAGTTAAAAAAAGGTAATTTTTCCCCATGTAGGATAGGTGAGAACTGTGTTGTTGTTAGGGTAGAGTCAATAAGATCAATCCAGCTCATAAGGAAATTTAAATTCCTTAGAGCTACTCTAATGAAGCTCCATTCCATTTGGTCATACTCCTTTTGCTAGTCCAATTTGATTATCATCCAACCTTTTTTCCCTTTGTTCTTATTGCATGTGTGTAAGATTTCTTATAATAGAATGCCATTTTCATTCGCACTTTTACCTAGGATGAAGCTCCCTTGGGTAGAGCTGATAAAGGAGCTTAAAAGGGGTCTGAGCTTGTTTATCAAAATTTTCATTATGGCTTTTTATAAACTTATGCAGAGGCCTATAGGATGGAAGTTCTTTAGACAATTTGCACCTTGATACTTTGGAATCAAGACCAACAGGGTCTTATTGATCTCACTTAGTATGACCTTATTATGGAATATACCCTTAATGAACTCAATAATTAATTCACCTACTAAATCTCAACATTTTGTGTAGAATATATGTTGTCATAAGCATAAAAGAGTAGTGAACATGATAATAAATGTGAGAATGACTTATCATTTTCTAATAATTGTTATTTAGGAAAAGTTTCAAAATGCGATTATACCTAACTAAGGTTTAACTATATGTATACATACATACATATGTGTATATTGTTTCTTTCAATGTTATAATATTATTACTATTAATATAAACATTAAATAAATTTTATAATACAAAGCACTTGTTATTCAGTTACAATTTAAAGAAATCTAACCAAAAAACCTAATTCAACCCGCCCATAAATAATAAGAATAACATGAAAAGCTAATATATTAGGTTCTTTGACTGTATCAACAATCTCTTGTTTGAAAGTATCTTGAAGAACTAAATCTTCCTTTTTTTTTGTCACCTTCTTCTCATTTGCAAATTTGGAATGGAACCATCGACCTTAGCATTTTTCATAAGGAGTCATAGTAAATTACAATTTTCTTCGTTCTTGTTTCTATAAATTTTATCTTTGTGAACCAACTCATAATAATATGAGCAATTAAAGCCAAAATGGATGCGAATGCATGAATACAGAGAAGAAAACATTCTTCTAATAATAATACAACCAACCTTATTTAAAAAAAATAAATAAAGAAAAAAACATTTCACCTTAAATCATATTAAACTAAAATAGATGGAAAAAATTCATAACTTTTAAGGATGTTCAAATTATTTCGGAAATTCACATAATTCTATTCATTGTCACTTATAATGGCATGAAAGAAATTATAAATAAGTTTCATGGTTATATTCTTCCTCATTACTATCGCATCGAGTCTTGTCACCCTTAGGTTTCTGGCTTGTTTATCTCATCTTGCATGGCATTGGCTTCTTGTTCCACTCCATGTCTAATTCCACACCCAATTCCAATTTCTCTACTTCACTTGTAAGTTGCCATTCAACATTTTGTTCAAATGGGCAATTAACTTTGTTGGAATCATTAGTCAAACTTCTCCGACATAATATCTTCCTTCACTGCCTGGTCCTACTTAACAACATCTGCATCACTTCCCTTGAAATTAGAAATTTCTAATTCAAGTAATCATTACCGTGAATCATTTGCGTCATGTAAACTCCATGGTTGTAGAGCCATCACGTTTGGCAATTTGCGAAAAATGAGAAAATGATTTTTATTTTTCTCCCATCAACATCAACAGCAATAATAATCATGGATGTTCACTCATCATATACCGCTCCTTTTGAAACGATGAAAATAAAAGAGATAAAAGGGGTAGGTAAAGGAAAGAGATGATGATTTTCTTGGAAAAATAGCAGCAAGGATAAAAGATGCTTCGACAATTGTTTGCGGTGACTCCATAGATACACAAACAACATTAAGGATATCTACCTCCATTAAAATGGCTAAAGGAAAGGTAAGTGAGTCCATATTGGATAAAAATATTAACACAGTCCTCAAACTGCAACTATAAAGAAATCTCAAATCGATAATAGATAAATATGTATATGGAATTCCCTGAACTTGAATAAAATAGATTGTGTACCTGAATTAGATTGACAAATGGAAAAAGTAAAAGCCCTAACTTAGTAGAGTGAGTGAAAATCAGTCGACGAGGGAATTTGGGAGAAAGGAGATCATCGGACGAAGAAGAGGATCCGATCCATCTGGCGGTTGGACGTTGGTGGTCCTTGGTCCATTCTAAATTTCTGGCGATGGACGAAGCTGAAAATGAAAATGCATATACATGGATTTTTGTAGAACCTAAACGAAGAATAATGATGGATGGTTATGGCTCTGCCTTTTCAACAAAACTGCAAATTACATCTATCAAGATTTTTGATGATTTTTCCGGTAAAAAAAATGGCTATATAGAAACTGCTCTTTGAAAGTGTAAACATGTAATGCATATAAACAATGTAAACATTGGGAGACATAAATAGCAAAAGGTGAGGAGAACGGGAGTTTATAAAAGATGGAAGAAAGTTGTGCGGTTTATTTAGGATTCGGAATATAGTTAATATCAGTATAAAATATAAGGAATATGGTTAATTAAATTATAAGAAAGAATCTATTACATCTTATTTTTATTTTTTATGGGATTGATATTACCTTTTTATTTTATTTTTAATTTATATTTATTTAAATCTCAACCATTAAATGAATTGTGGATTTAATGGTTGAAATTTAAAATAGTATAAATAAGTAGTGAGATAAAAACAAGATCAATCCCATAAAAAATAAATACGTCGTAGAATCTCCGTATATTATAAATGATATGCTCCACTTTACACAAAAATTTATGGAAGTAATAAAAATATTGCTTTCTTCCCTTGCTATGTTCTCCGTGTAGTGTTCCACTGTGTTCTTCTTCTATGGAATCGTTAGTTTGCATTTCCCCTATTCCAGAATTGAACCCAAAACATAACGAAACAGCATAAAAACTCATAACGTTAAATAAATAAAAAAATAAATGGGGAAAAGAAATTGTTTCTGAAATGCGATTGAGCAAGCGTTAGATCATGAATGAGAAAACTGTATTTTGAGGATCTAAAAGTTGGTTACTTTTTAGATATCTTAGGTAGATAATTGCTAAATTTTGGTGGTTTTAGATGTATGTACGCTCAGGAACGATGAATATACTATTGTTTGTGCTTTTTAGGAACATGGATGGGACTATGGGAGGAATGAAACAGAAAGATATGAATTTGAGTGAGTGAATTTTTTTTTTTTTCCTTTTTACCTATTATGTTTTATGTACTCTTTTTCAGCAGCTACATGACGGTTAGATTATGGAGCATGACACGGATATGTGAAGTAACAAAAAGCAATAAAAAATTGGGATTTTTCTACGGTTTCTTGTTTTTTATTGTAGGATGAGTGCTATCATTTATTTTATATTTAATTTAATTTTTTTAAAATCTATACTATTGAGTAAATTATAAATTTAATAATTTAAATTAAAAAATATGAAAATGAATGGTGAAATGCAATTTTTATATTCTATTTATATGCATGCACATACATATTTAATTATTGATATTAACACGCACACACACACACATATATATATATATATATATATATATCTCCGATATAACGGTAAAAGAAATTGAATTTTTACATTCTTCATCAACAAAGTAGTAGGTCATCGCAAAAATAATGATGTTTCCTACAACCAAATAGAAAATAGAACCAACCGCTCCCTAAACCCTATTTAGCACAGTAAAATAGAACTTTGCATCACATGTATCCCAAAAAATCCCTACTTCATCACCAACATTCAACGCCCTTCTTCTAACAAAATCTTTTCTCCAACTACCATTAATAACATATGAATTAGACGACTTATGCCACCGCTTAAACACTGCTCGATGCTCCGAATCGGTGCCGATGTCTCTAATGTTAACACGAACCCCTTCTCTTTTTCTCACCACATCAACCATCTCCTCGCTCATTGAAACAAAGAGGCGCTCCTCTACTTGTGCCTTCTTCAGCATAAACCTCGAGAGATTGTTCAAATCGCTCTCCGTCAATTTCTTCTTCACTTTCCACGGGTCTTCGTAGAGGGCTAAATCAGTCGAGACGCCTTGCCGCCGTTTCTCTTCCTCCTCCTCGAATTTGGTACAGTATTTCATACGTTCTATATTGAATCTTCTTGTCCACTCGGTTTCGGAGGTACTCGGTTTCATTGTTTCTTCTCTCTTTAAGGATCCAAATCCGTTGAAAAGAATAAGTTTTGCATCCGGTTGTTTCTTAGTCAACAAGGTTTCGATAGGAAAGTGAAGGTCCATACTTGATTTATCTTCCATTGATGATTATCGGAGGGATGAGAGCATCATAAACTAGAAGAGAAGAGCTTGAATAAGGGGAATGTGAGGGCTTGATCTTATATATATGTTAAGGGAACACTCTCTTTCTACTTTCCTAAATAAAAAAGGAGACGAACTAAATAATCATGAATCTTGCGGCTGGATGGATTATTATCTGTTTATTAAGCCTACGTGGACATATCCTATCCAATGTTGTAGCCTCGTAAATTACATAACATAATCCAGTGTGTAATTCCACCCCCAAAATAGAGGAAAAGAATTCGGCTAAATGAGTCATATCAAATCGACAATATTGTATTTTTTTTTTATCAATTTGATTTGAAATATTTCCAAACCAAAAAATTATGGTTAATTTGATGTTTGGTTAGTTTTTAATGAAATCTATGCTTTCATTGGTTAAAAAAAAAAAGACGCTGACCCAATTGTTGTGAGAAATAGCAATATTTACTTTTAACAAAAGAATTCTTCTCTTGTAATATAATACAAAAAGGTGTTTAGTTTACACTAATTGAAATATATATATTTAACTTTTATGATCATAGAAAATTAGATTATATAAATATAGATGGATTTAAAGTTATATTGTATATCTTATGAGTAAAATTTGTTGTAAAGACATGTTTAAAATTCCTTAATTACATAAATATTGACTTAATCAACATTTTATATCATGTATTAATTCATTTTAATACTAAATGAATTTAATATTTGTAGCATGAGATTACATGTTGATAGGGTACTTTGGGCAGAAACCTCTCAAGCTTAACCAGATCCGCCAAACCTTATCACCCTAAGCTCGCCTCTATAAGTCTCGAGCTTGGGTCTTAGTGGCTCAGACCCATGAAGTACTGTAACAGTCATAAACTATAATATAAGGATAAAACAATCACGTCCTGTATATTAAGGATGCATCGAATATAATAACTCCACTCTCCTACACTTGTGGGAGAAGATCTCTCCCTCACTTCCCTCTAACTGATCTCTAATGGTTAGCCCCACTTCACTATAAATACTAAGCATCTATTCAACAGTAACCCTTTCTACAAACTCTGTATTCTAAGCCTATGTATCAAGTATTTTATTCCATCAAAAGCTTATTACTGACTTAAGTATCTGAGTGGCCACGTCAGATAACCCTTCGGCATCCCCTCACTGTGTATTGTTTTGCAGGCCCAGTACATACAGACCCTAATTAACTACCGGTAAGAATTGAGAAACGACATTTGGCATTGTTTGTGGGAAGTAGAATTCTTACACCCGAAATCCTAAACACATAATCTACATCAAGCCTTTCCACATCATGTCTCAGTGCGAAAAGTAAGGAAATCAGCAGTTGATGAATAACTAACTTAGGAGCAACCAACCCCTCTTAAGAGTCGTGTTGGAAAAATGCTTGGAGCACATGGAGCTTTTGGCTGAGCAGTATGCTAAGCAGAACAAGGAGCTCCATGTTCACCTGGATGAGGCGAAGCATCGCAGCATATAAACTTACTACCTTAAAGCTTTAGATGCCCATACTGGGTGGGACAACATCCAACAGCAGCAGCAGAATGGAAGGGATTAGCAACCCGATTTGCCGCCACGCCAACAACTAGTAAGGTCTGTAGCTACCCTCAACCAAGCTCTAGCTGGCAACAAGCAAGAAGTCGATTTGTAGGGAGTTTAGACTCATTCAACTATATGACGAACTCACTCGACAGACGACGTCAACCTGAACGAGTTTTGTACAATGGTAAGGCGGCTCTCCGAGCAGTAGGGGAGCAAGCTTGCTGGCGACACTGAGCTGGTCACCAATAACAAGATCCCCATCACCAGGGGTATTCAAGACGAAGTGTTGCCCCCCAATGGCAAACTTCCGTCCTTGGATCAATATGATGGCACATGCGACCCCGATGATCATCTCCTATACTTTCACACCCTCATGAACCTTTACGGTTATGGAGATGCCATACTGTGCAAAGCCTTCTCGAGCATGCTAAGGAGGGTGGCACGGACGTGGTTTAACCACCTCCCTGATAATTCAATCACCTCCTTCGATGAGCTGGTCAAGAAGTTCAACCTTCATTTCAGGGCTAATCAGCCCTCATTCAAGGACACATCGTCCTTGTACCTGGTAAGGCAGGGCGAAGGTGAGTCCCTATGCAATTAGGTAGCCCAATTCAATAACGTCGTGGTTGAGATCCCTCAGCTAGACGAGGGAGTCGCTGTCCATGCCGCATAGCTCGGCATCAGACCCTTAGGAGATTTCTTCTAATTACTTATATAGATCAAACCAAAGACCCTAGCCGACTTCTAGAACAAATCCCAGAAGTACATCGACCAGGAAGATAACATTCACGCCAGGTGCGACGCCGACCGATAAAGGTTGGGCGGAAAGCAGGACAAGGAGAAATTGTCCGTAAAAGATCGCTTCGGTGGAAGGATGCCAAACAGGCTAAAAGGGGAGAGCTCTAAGAAGAAGAAGCGCCAAGTAGAGCACAACCCTCTCCCCCCTCCCATTTATAGCCAGTATATGCCTCTGAATAGACCTATAACCCAGGTCTATTGCTAAGTGGAACACCGAAACTTGTTGTAGAGGCCGCAGAAAATATGGGGAAACCTTAGTCGTCAGAATTCTGATAAATACTGTTAGTTCTACGATGACCATGGCCATATAATTGAAGAGTGCTTCCAGTTAAAGAATGCCATCGAATACACCATTCAACGTAACTTCTTCAATGAATATGTGGCCCATCGGAGGAACGACGGCAGTTTAAATGATGACATTGACAGGGCACCCTGAAGGTGATAGACTGAGGATGTTGAAGTGAAGGATGAAATCATTACCCTCCTGTAGGCAAATTCAGATAGGTTCGCCTAGTTAGCGTTAAACATGCTCGGAATTTCTCCCTACTTGGCGACCCATAGCCTCAACATCGATACCACAATGCGGCCTGTCAAACAAAAAAAGAGGCATTTCTCCCTAAAACAGTAGGCCACAATTGAGGAGAAAGTGCAGAAGTTGGTCAAAGCCAGCTTCGTAAGGGAGGAAAAGTACCTGATGTGGCTAGCAAACATGGTATTAGTAAAAAAAAAAAAGAATGGGAAGTGGCGCATGTGTGTTGATTATATCTACCTCAACAAAGCTTGCCCTAAAGATCATTTCCCCTTCCTAAGAATTGACTAGCTTGTCGATTCTATGTCAAGATACACCTTACTGAGCTTCATGGATGCCTTCGTTAGATACAACTAGATCAAAATGGACCCGAAGGATGAAATCCATACCTCCTTTGTCATCGACTACGGCACATACTGCTACATTGTGATGCCATTTGGACTAAAAAACGTCGGGGCAATATACCAGCGGATGGTGACGAAATTGTTTAAGCCTCAAATCGAGCGCAATATGCAGGTATACGTCAATAACATGATTATCAAGAGCCAAAAGCCAATCAATCATATCCAGGATTTCCAAGAAGACTTTAACCAAATGCGCACATACGACATGAAGTTGAATCTTCAGAAGTACGTTTTTAGCGTTAGCTCTGGTAAGTTCCTCGGATTCCTGGCCATGCAGAAAGGCATTGAGGCCAAACTCGAGAAGATCACAACCATTAGGGGAATGAAGCCTCCAACCTCAGTCCAAGATGTGTAGAAGCTCATTGGTATGATAACTACCTTGAGCAGGTTTATCTCTAAGAGTGTTGACAGACGCGTTGAGTTTTTCAAAATCCTTAAAAATCCAAAGGGTTTTGAATGGACTCCTAAGTGTGCTTTTGCATTTCAATAGCTCCAAAACTTCCTCGCTTATCCACCCATCCTCTCCAAGCCTATCCAAAGGGAAGATTTATTTTTGTACTTGGCTATAAGCAATAGAGCACTCTCCTCTATACTGGTCAGAGCAGAGGGAAGAGAACACAAGCCAGTATATTACGTCAGCTATATACTATACAGGTTTGAGGTTAGGTACACCTGGGTAGAGAAATTCGTATTAGCTATTGTCATCACTTCCTAACAACTTAGACCCTACTTCTAGGCACACTAGGTGATTGTACTCACAGACTAGCCACTGCACACCATACTATAGAAACCTAACGTGTCTGGATGGATGATGAAGTATGCGGTGGAGTTGAGCGCATACGGAATACAGTACTAGTCACGAATGGCCTACAAAGCATAAGTACTGGCCAACTCCATGGCAAAATACACAAGACAGGGGGAAGCATCGCCGGACGATGATTAACTAATGTAGACTCTCCACGTCAACGAATCCTCCACCTTAGCAGGGGCAGGCGCCGGCTTAGTCCTAACCAACCCATACCAAGTCACTATTTGCTACGCCCTCTAGTTCGAATTTAATTCCAGTAACAATGAGTTCGAATATGAGGCGCTTATGGCCGGTTTCAAACTTAGACTCTATGCTAGTCATCCAGCAAGTCCGGAGAGAATATGAAGCAAAGGATGAAACTATGGCAAAGTACCTCAACAAAGTGAAGAGTCTCCTAGGAGAATTCCCTTCTTTGGACATCGCGAAGATCCATCGATTGGAGAATTCCGCAACGGACTAGCTATCCAAGCTAGCCTCCACTAGCATATGGAAGCCCAAAGTGAAGGATAGCAAAATCTTTATAGAGTACCTACCGAAAAAGAGCATAGCCTCCAGCTCGACCGAAGTTTTAGAACTGACTATGGCGACACCAGAACCGAGCTGGATAGATCCTATTCAGAGCTACTTAGAGCAAGGTATGCTGTTGGAGGACAACAAGGAATCGAAGAAGCTTTGGTACTATGCTACCAATTATACGTTGGTTGAAGGTGTCCTATATCATAGGGGAGTCAACCTCCCCCTGCTCCGATGTTTCCGAAAAAAGGAAGGGCTGCATATCATGGAAGAGCTACATGCCGGGGTGTGCAACAACCACATTTAATCCCGAGTCCTATACCTTCGTGCGCTATGGCTCGAATATTACTGGCTTACCATGAGGCAAGACACAAAGGCCGTAGCCTAGAAGTGCCCGTAATACTAGAAGCACGCCCCAATCAGCCATATACCAGTACCACCCTCCAACCTTTGATGAACCAATAGCCGTTCGCACAATGGGGGATTGATATCCTCGACGCCTTACCAAAAGCATCAGGAGGACGGCAGTTCATAATTATCATTGTCAACTACTTCACGAAGTGGGTGGAGGTTGAAGCCGTGGCCAAAATCACGGAGAGGAGTATAGAGTCTTTTGTTAGAAACAACATTCTCTCCCGGTTTGGAGTTCCCTATGCACTGATTACAGACAATGGCCAACAATTCGACAACCCTAAGTTTAGGGAGTTTTGTGCCAAGCACCACATCACCCTATACTTCACCTCGGTTGCCCACCCCTAATCAAATGGATAGGTGGAGGCGACCAATCGAGTCATCCTAAACAGCCTGAAGAAGTGCGTAAACCGATCTCATGGTGCTTAGGCCGACAAGCTACCCAATATCTTGTAGGGGTAGAAGACTACACACCACAGTTTAACGAGCGAAACCCCCTTCCATCTGGCTTTCAGGTCGAAAGCAATCCTCCCTATCGAACTTGAGCTCCCCAATATCGAGACTCGAAGTTTTGACGCCACCTTAAATGACTCATTGCTACAGACAAGCGTTGATACAATTAAGGAAATCAGAGACCTTGCTGTTGCTTGGGTTATTACATATTAACATCGAGCCGCTAGATATTATGACCAAAAGGTTCGACACAAAGAGTTCAAGGTCGATGACCTTGTGTGCCGAAAATTAGAGGCTACTAGTTCACGAGAATAGCAAGGTAAGCTAGCCCCTAAATGGGAAGATCCGATCAAAGTCAGGGAGAAACTAGGTAATGGAGCATATGGCAAGCTTATCCTGTACACATGGAACACCGATAATTTATGTCTCTACTTTGATTAAAATTTCATCATGTACAATTTTTCTTTCAAATTGTGTCGAAATAAAAAGTTCTCAATTGATTTCATACTTCTCTCTCTCTCCCTTTGTTTCTGTTGCCTTACCAGCCTTTTAAAGAGGTACATGAATAGTTACTTGGGCAGGTAAGAATGCTACTGACCTGACACTCTATCAGGGTAATCTCGACAAGAGGAAACACTTCTTGCACAGAAGAACTCCTACGAACCGGTCAAGTTAGAACTCTACCGACTTGACCCCCTTAAGGTAACCTCGGTAAGGGGATATACCCCTTGTACGAGGAACTCCCATCAACCCGGCAAGTCGAAACGCCACCAACCTAACCTCCATAAGGTAACCTCGGTAAGGGAAAATACCCTTTGCATAGAGGAACTCCTACGAACCGGGCAGGTTAAAATGCCATTAACCTGACCCCCTTAGGGTAATCTCGACAAAGGAAAACACTCCTTGTGCAGAGGAACTCCCCTAGCAAAACCTTAACTAAGGGTCAATTAAATTTATAGAAACAGAGAATAGTGAAATACGTTCCAAAAACATTCATTTATTTCTTCCCTAGATGTTTATTTATAGAACAAAGGCCAACATTCTAGCCCTAATTACATTAAGTTCAAAAAAAGAAAAACAAAAGGAGAACCCTACTACCGCTTAAGATCAGCTAACTTTGGTAATTCTGAAAAATCTAAAGTGCCTATCTAATTAGAGTGCTGATCTGTAGGCACTTTAGACAGCAGGCCTTGAGTTAGAGCAGGGCCCCAAGGATGTGAACTAAGAGCAGCAGAAGGATCCCTTGCAAATGGATCTCCCCTAGGGATAGTTTTTAGGGTAGCTTCTTGCTAGGCTGTTAAGGTGAAGGCGAATGTAGGAGCGCTTTGCCCTGCCCTAGCAGTAGGAGGTACGCTTACATCATCGTCAACTACCTGAGCAAACTCCTTCTCCTATGCCAGGGCTTCCCTCTTCTCATTAAATGTCAGGGAATCCAAAAAGTCCAGGAAGCTCAAGTCCAAGTCCAGATAATGGGAGAGAACTTCCCTCCAAGTGTAGCGAATAAAGTCAGTGAATAGGTCCTCCAACTCTTTTAGCTACTCCTCGATCTTCCGATAGTCGACGACTGCCTTCTTAGCGGCAGCATCACTGAGGACCTCTTTACTCTCCATCTTGGAGATGATCTCTTTCATTTCCGAAACTCTATCCCGCAGCTCTTCGACCTGCCACTCCAAATCAACTCTCAAACCAGCCAGCTCCAGAGAGGTTGCCCTAACGCCCTCGCACTCGGATGCCTTCATTGCCAGGTCGGTTTGCAGCCTGGCCACACAAGCCTTTAGCTCGGCGCTCTCCCTTTCAAGTTGGGCCCTGGCTTCACTCTCCTCATCTAGCTTCTAAGAGAGATGAGTCCTCATCTTCTACTCATTCTCTAGCCGAACCTTCAACTCCGTGACCTTCTGGGCCGCTCTCTCAACTTTGCCCCTTTCCTGTTCGCCATGCTTGAGCGTCGCCTGAAGCCCCGCCACCTACACAATAAAGCAACACAAGTACTTATTAGTTTGAGCAAATTTTGTCAAGTACCTCTAACTAGAAGTCTCCACCTTTAGTAAGCACTTCTTTTGCTCATATAACTCCTTTTGTAACCCTGTTACCTCTTTTTGAATGGCATGAGACTTGCTCAACTCAAGGAGTACTTAGCCGTGGTACTGTAAGATGAAAATGAAACCCATAAGTTAATAGACGACACTAAAATATAACACCACAACAGTAAGGAAGACCAACTTGTTGTATCAGCGTACTCAAGTGGCCTACAATCTGTATGGAGTTGCACCCCCCCAATTACCAGTGGTATAAGACCCCATTGAAGCTTGATAGTTGAGGGTTCGATGCCGCAGTGTTAGATCGCAGGCACGAACCTCCCACTTCGACCTTAGGATCTTCCTCCGAGCCTTCTTCGTTTCCGACTCAAGAGCTCCCCCTCTTCAGTGCCTCATCTTAGGAAGTGTATGACACTTCTAAGAATGAGTCTAACCCAGCCCTATCTTTTGGAAGTTTTTAAGAACATCTAAAAAGCCGTCCACCACATCATCCACGCTTTGGTAAGGATGAGCTAGAGGCCACTCATTCCACTTTCCCCTAGCCAAAGGTCCTTTCGTCAGGGGCCTTTGCTTCTTCTCCCTTAGACTTGGCTCCTCGAGTACCTTGGGAGCCTTATGCTTCTCGCCTGTAGTTGTAGGTAGGGTAACTACCTCCCCAGTCTTTCCTTTTGTTGCCCTTAAAGGAGAAAGCACTTGCACGTCGGGCCCCTCCTCGTTAACGCCTTCATCGCCTACGATGATGGGCTCAAACAAATGGATGGCAAGAGCGAGTAGAGACATACTCAAAGGCTCTACGTCCGTTAACTCTTCTCGAACAACGAAGGGAATCCCATGTAGCATAGACTTTGGCCGCGCCTTGCTAGTCTTACCTAACCCCGACTTTGGTCTTATTACCTTCCCCATTGGCTGGGCTGCCTTGGATTGCGCTTGGCGTTGGTTCATCAAATTGTCCACAAATGGATGAGACATCCTCGGAGCCAAACTCTTGCTTGCAAGAAGACCGATCTAAAGGTTAGAAGAAGAAAACAAAGACAAATCAAAAGAAACTACCACTATTGTTTACAAAGCATTGTCGTGACCAGCATAACTAAGGAAGTCGTCTCATCTTATAGGCATCGAACGAAACACCCCGATACTAGCACAACAAACAGGCGCGTAAGAATGAACCGATACCTTCAACCCACTTCTCCGTTATAGCCTTCTTCATGTTAGAGAAGAGCTCGGAGATCGGGTGTTAGAAATACCTTTCTACGGTCTCCACAACGTTGATCTCCTGGTTACCTCTTAGCTCCATAAAGGCCAAGATCTCCTAAATGGCCTCACTGTCACTTGGCCCGAACCTCTTCTCACCTCTAGTATGGACCATTCCAGTCCATCAGGTCCAGAAGTCGGCCTCTTCGAGCAACTCTACCACCATGTATTCATCTTGTTAGCCTTTGACAGAGTTAATAAGGCCACAAAACAACTTCTTTCCCATGCATGGCTGGATGTAAGGCCATCCCCCAACGCTCTTCCATATGTAGAAGTGGCAGAAGAGCTTGGGAGTAGCCCTTATCACCAGGTATTCGTAGAGTGCCTGGAATGCCTTCAATACCCTCTATCTATTGGAAAGACCTACAACGGGCTACAGCGATGATAATCGAAAAACTCCCTCTCAAAACAACTTGTAGGGAAACGTTGCCCAAACTCTAGGCACTTCTCAAAAACCGTAAAGTAACTCCTTGATAGCAGGGCCACCTGTTCGTCCCTACACGGCAGCCTAATATGCCACCCAGGAGTCACATCCACGAGGAAGTTGCTAATGATCCAGCTGGGGGAAAATTCTCTACATTTACTTATATGGTTGTCAGGCCCTTTGCCCATATCAAGAGCGTCGAATAAATCCTTTGCGGGTAGGGGCAAGGGAATATTTGCGTATACGCCTTTAGGGATGGCATTGATGATTTTGGCCTTATCCAACGCTTCTATGGCTATCCCCATAAGTTAGTTGAGTTGTGCTAGCGACGACACTTCACCTTCCTATGCTTGAGAAGGACCACTCCTTGTAAAGTTTAAATTGGAGGTAAGTTGTGGCGAAAAAGAGTTAGCCTCACCTCTGTTGGTAGACACAATGGTGATTCTTGCAAGAAAAATTGAAACTTCTAAAGAAGGTTTGAGAATTTGAGTATAAGGCAGAAATTGTGATGACTAGGCAAGAAGATTGTGGAAAAGCGCTCTCTCTCTCTCTGATACCCCCATTTATAGGCAAATTGCTTAGGAAGTTATACAAGCGATTATGAGGATCTGTACAAGCACAAAGCCCTTGAAATGCTGTACAGTAAGTACGTAGAAAGCACCTCGATCGGATAGTCGGCTTTAAAAGACAAAAAGCATGTAGTTACATACTAACTTTCTATAGTACAACATTTGTAATGTTACATTTAATATATGGAATACAGGCAGACAAAAGTCACGTTTTGAAAAATTCCTTCCCTAAGAAGTTTCTTCAAGGCCCATTCAACTCCCATCTAGTCTGCATGGTTAAGACATGATACCATTGCCCAGTAAGTTGTAAGGATGTCCAACTCTGACACCCTAACCTAAGCATCACTCGAGTCTTCGACACTTCACCCTGTAATGACTGCCCTGCTCACCTAGCCTTAGATGTTTTTGGACAGGCAACCCACCGCTTTGAACGACTTCCGGCCTCAGACCTTATCACATTGGCATCATGGCATTAGATTAAACTTTCCGAAGTCGGATTGCTCACGCCTGAATGGCTTGTGCATTCCTTCTCCTTACCTCTTCCTCGGCAATGAGATTGCAAGCGGAGGGGGTGGTAAGTGTTGACTGGGTACTTTAGGCAGGGACTTCTCAGACCTGACCAGATCCGCTAAGTCTTACCACTCTAGCCTCCCCTCTATAGGCTTTGAGCCTAGGCCTTAGTGGCCCAGGCTCATAAAGTACTATAATGGTCATAAACTACAAGATATAGATAAAACAGTTATGTCCTAAATATTAGAGATACGTCGGGTATGACAGCTCCACTCTCTTACACTTGCGGGAAAAGATCTCTCCCTCCAATTGATCTTCAATGATCAACTTCAATCCGCTATAAATACCAAATATTTACCTAATGGTAACCCTCTTTACAAACTTTGCATTCTAAGCCTATATATCAAGTATTATATTCCATCAAAAGCTCATTGTTGACTTAAACATTGGAGTGACCACACCAAACAACCCTTCGGTGTCCCTTCACTATATATTATTTTGCAAACCTAGTACGTACAGACCTTAATCGACTATCGATAAGAACTGAGAAACAACACATGTCATTCATGTAAATTTCTTTATATCATAAGTTATAGTTTAATAAAAGATCTGAATCAAACCAAAATGGAGTTTTTTAGTTTCCAAAAATTCTTAAACTATACCAAGTGGCTTCGTTTGAAGTGATTAAAAAAAATCACAGCACTATTTACAATTTAGTTTAGTATAAAGGGTAAATTTAACCAAATTGAACTGCGTCCATTCCTATGTTTCAAGTAATTATTAAAAGGAGGGTAACATCTTCTCATTCTTATTGATTTCAAGTATATGATTATATAGTTTTACGATATACGAATCATATGAAATCTAGTTTATATATGTAAAATTTATGACATAATTACATTATAATAGAAAAGAAAAAAGGTAATTACAAACTTTTTCACTAGAATGATTGTCACATGGCATTTTTTGGATGCATAAAATCGCTTATCAAGCTAATGGTGAACTTTTTCTCTAATGGCATGTACATATATTAGAAAAAGGTGACATCCTCTCAACTTGCCACATGGTTTTTTTTTTTTTTCCCCATAATAGTTGTAGCTATAGTCTCAATTTGTAGTGATGTACACGATTATAGAAAGGAAAAGGAGGTAGCATTTTTCAACTTATTGACTCTAATACATAACCTAATTTTATCATATATATACAAATAATGTGAAATCTAATTTAGGGGCCATTCAAAAGATTATATTTTTCTAGTGAATAAAATGCCCTATAAATTAACCGAAAAAGAAAGTCTTATAAATATAAAAACTTACAACTAAATGCTTCCTAGTATAAAGAATGATTTCCTGTTTTTATAATTTTAACGATTAATATAATCCATTATGTATGGTCATTTTATTGTTTAGGGGCTAAATTTAACCAAAGGTATCTAAAACCGTTTGATGGAACTTTTAATGAAATAAATTGTTGTTAATGACTTGACATTTTGAATCGAACTTATTCAAATGCAGTTGAATTTGGGTTTTAATAATACAAATAGCTATTACAATTTTGAATCGACCATTAATGTCCTAGAATATTATATATGGAAATAAATCCTCTAAAGTAATTTAGGTAAAGTTACAAATTCAATAGTTATTATTGTTTCGATTTTTGACATACAAAATGATATCATCATGATATTATTTTTTTTCTTATTACATCAACCATTGATTACACTTGTTTATATCTTAAAAAAAATTAGGAAAGTAACTTTAAATGATGCACATCCATATATATCTATATTATTTAAGAGAAAGGAATAAAATAAATATCATCTAACTAACTATTTAACTCTACAAATTATAATATAAGATTTTATTATATTTCTCTCTATCTCTCTTCTTTTACTCCTTTTTCTATCACATTATACCCCTTTTATCTAACATTTATTCATAAATTTAATATTTTCATTCCCATCCTACGAATACTTTTCATACTTCTCCCTTATTTATTTGTCCACTTTCCTTTAATAATTACATTAGAAACTAAAAAAAAATTATCCGATTAAAAATCTTCAAAGAATTCTAAAAATAGATTGTTTAAATTAAAACACTTATAATTTGATTGCAAAAATTCAAAAAGTTTTAAAACACTTTTAATGTGTTTGTATTTTTTCCTTTAATATTTGACATAAGCATCATGGGCATACGATTTGCAAGTAAGAATTTGTAATATACCAAAAAAAAAAAATATTTTTCATAAAACAAGGTTATTTTGGGGATTTCGAAAAATTACTAAAACCCTACTTAGTATAAGTTGCCTCCTTCTTACAAAACCCTAATAGTTACCGAATATAGTCTAATTCCCCTCTTCTTATGTAGAAACTTAAGACCTTCCTCTAAACTCAACCCAAAAGTGGTAAGCAAGGTTGATTAAGGTGAGATTCTTGATGTTTAACCTTAAGAAAATTTGTAATTAAGCCTCCTAGCAATCTAATCCTCTTGTTCCTTGTAGATTTTAGCTAGTTTTCAAGTTTTTCAAGTAGAGGTTGTCAATATTCATCAAGTGACAACTCTTTTAAGTGAGTAAGGTAAGTTACATGAAGCGTTTTCTAAGTTAAGCTTGATTCTCTATTGAAGAAATGCTTTGGTGGATGTGAACTTGAGATTCCATTAAAGTTTTGATTTGAAATCAAGTGTTGTACAAATTGTAGGTGATATATATAAGTTTATTTTTAGATCCCACTAAGTGCTTGACTCAATGCAAATAAGTCTCATGAGCTTTCACTTATAATTTTGTATTCTTACATTGGATTTTTGTCATTTGGAGTTGAAAATTAAGGTTTGTTGTTGTATTTTAATGTTAGAGATCATTGAAATTGCATGTCATAAGATTCTCTTAGAAGTGTACAGGATTTTGATTAAGGAGTTGGGGATTTTGGTTTGGGTTCGAACGGGGTTCTGTTATGTAAAATCTACATAACTTAAGCAAAGCGTCCGAACTCCTTGCCTACTAATGTCCTGATGCTAGGCCATTGTAAGTGGAAAAAATTTAATGTCCAAACGCTATGTCCTAATCAAAACTTCCTTGTTTTGTAAGCCTCCTTTTTTTCTCCTCCTTGCCTCGACTAACTCTTTGCTTAGACTTCTCATTTCTAAAAGATTCGGTCTTTATCATGAAAAGTGGAGATTTAAAAGCTTTTAAGTAATCCATCTAGGAGACTAAACAGAGGAAGTTAGGAGTGGTAAACTAATTCTTTGAGATTATAAGTTGGATTTAGTTGAGTATTATGTCAGTAGACCTAGGTAACTTTAATTTAGGCTAGATTATAGAGGGACTAAGTGTTGTTAACTATTTGGTTTAGTGCTATACAATTGGTTATGTGGTATATGGTTGTTGTTTGTGTGTATTAGGTTAGAATGAAAGTAAATTGACTAAAGCAAACTCATACCTAATGATATTTTTTGTTGGTTGTGCTTATCTTGGCCCATCTTTTAGCATAAGGGGGCAACTATTGTTCATATGTGAGGATTTCCTAATGAACTCACCCATGAGACAATGCAACTAGTTCCAGTATTTCATGGTTCCTGGTTTCCTGGTGTTAGTCATAAAATCCTCATCATATTATATGGCAATAATGTAAAAAACTTATAATACTATATCTATTCATATATATAAGAGATTATGGTGTGGCGTGATCATAAGCATCTCTTCTTTGTATGTTGACTAATAATCAAGATAACAACTGGATGATTGCTTATTTTTGCATTGCATACATGTGACGTGTTTGTATTGACATTCGTGTGTACTTGCATGTTGCATACTAGGATACGTCTTATTCTTTTCTTTTTCAGACATAGCTAATGAGAATTGTGTCGTCTATCAGGAGCCTTTTGTTAATGGGCTAGAAGAAAAGGAAGGGATGGATTATTTTTACTTTTATGAGGATTAGTGATTGGATACTTTGGGGTATAAGATTTAGTTTCATTTGGAGTCTTGATACTCTTAGATACTTTGAGGACTTTATTTTCTCATGGTTAGTTTGTGTTATCTTGTAGTATGCTTGCGGAGTAAGAAGACTTTTTTTCTAGACTATGTGTTACTTATGGGCATAGGACCTTATAAGATTTCTCTATTACTTAAAATCTAATTTATGATATTTATGGATGATTTCTCTTATAGAGAGATAATTATGAGTAAATCTTATGTTTCTTGCATGTTTTGGGCAACTTAATGTATTATTGAAATTTACTGGATTTAGAACCTTAACATAGTTTGAGCTAGTTGGAGTATGTGATGTGTTGTAATGTTAACTAGGGTTTTCAGAGCATTATAGAATTAAAACCAAATAATATTATATCATGATAATATTGCATTTTAAGTGAAAAAAAAAAGGGATAGATAAGATATGATAGTAAAGGAAAAAATAATAAATTGTAAAGATTGCAATGAAATGAGACAATTAAAAATATAAAAAGATTTTACTTAAATGTCGATATTGTCAAACTAACTAAAAAAAAAAATGCTTACTTTTATCTAGATTATTAAAACAAATGGAATCTTAAGTAACCGTTATTTTTTTAAATTATATATTTACCTTCTATTTACTATTATTTAACAAAAAAACTAATAATAAAATAAACTATTAAAATTATAATTAATAAATAAACATGTCTACTTATTTTTTTTTTCTCTCTTTTCATTTCTTTACTCTCTTCAATTTTTTCCACTTTTACACTTTCTTATTAATTGCATTTATATCTTTCTTTTCTCTCTTTCACTTTTTTCACCCTCTCATTTTTCTACGGTCTCTTACTAACTACCTATATCTTTTTCTCAGTTTCTCCTCCTTTTGTATTTTTCATATACACAAGCTAGGTGCATCCATCGCTCACTTGTTTTTTAATAAATCCTTTCCATCGAATGCGAACCGTTAAGTATCACATTATTTGTCCTGATAACTTCATATTCTAATAATTTTCCCTCCACATTACACCTCATCATCTTTCTTTCTTCTTCTTCATTTGATGAACCTCAACCTCAGGCCTTCCATAATACCAAAACCAAACATACTCAACCTCCTTCGACAATGTACAACCTTAAAACATCTCCAATCCCTGTACGCCTCCATGATCAAAACCACCACAAACCAAGATTCTTTCCTGGTGAACCAGTTCATAACCACTTACTCAACAATTATAAACCTTGACGCCCATTTCCAATTTCTTCTAAAAACTTTCACCACAATCCAAAACCCCAACGTATATGTCTATAATGCAATGATAAAAGCTTTTGTAACTTACTACAATAACGCATTTCAAGGGTTGGAGTATTACAAACTTATGTTGAAAGATGGTGTTTCGCCGACAAGTTACACTTTTTCTTCCTTGATTAAGGGTTGTTGGTTAGGAGGTGAACGCGGGTTTGGTGAGAGTGTTCATGGGCATGTTTTGAAGCATGGTTTTGAGTTGAATGTGTTTGTAGGGACGGGATTGATTGATTTTTACGTGGGTTTTGGCAGAATTATTGATGCGAGGAAAGTGTTTGATGGAATTCCTGAAAGAGATGTTTTCGCATGGACTACTATGGTTTCGGGGTATGCTCGGACGGGCGATATGAGTTCTGCGGATATGTTGTTTTCTGAAATGCCTGAGAGAAATTTGGCCACTTGGAATAGCATGATTGATGGGTATGCGAGGGTAGGAGATGTGAAGATGGCCGAGTCAATTTTTAGGAAGATGCCAAAAAAGGATGTGGTTTCGTGGACAACTATGATCAGTTGTCATACACGAAATGAGCAATATGTGGAAGCCTTGGCAACTTTTGAAGAGATGGTTGGCAGCGGAAATGGTATTGCACCTGATGAAGTTACCATGGCTAGTGTAATCTCGGCTTGTGCTCATCTTGGTGCGCTTGAGTTAGGGAAGAGAATACATCGTTACGTGATGCAAAACCGGTTTTGTCTTGATGTTTATACCGGCTCTGCATTGGTTGATATGTATGCCAAGTGTGGGGGTTTGGATCAATCGCTTTTGGTATTTTATAAGTTGCCGGAGAAGAACCTATTCTGTTGGAACTCGGTTATCGAGGGGCTCGCAGTACATGGTTATGCCAGACAGGCTTTAGCTCTGTTTGACAAGATGGAGAATGGAAAAATAGAACCGAACTGGGTTACTTTCGTGAGCGTGCTAAGTGCTTGCACTCATGCTGGACTAGTTGAAGAAGGCCGGAGGAGGTTTCAGAGCATGGCTAATGATTATTCCATTTCTCCAAGAGTTGAGCATTATGGTTGCATGATCGATCTACTAAGCAAGGCAGGCCTGCTTGATGATGCTCTGGACATGATTAGGAGTATGCGAGTCGAGCTGAATTCTGTGATTTGGGGAGCTTTACTAGGTGGATGTAAGCTGCACCGGAACTTGGAGATCGCTCAAGTCGCGGTGAACGAATTGAAGGTATTGGAACCTAATAATAGTGGGCATTACTCTCTATTAGTTAACATGTATGCTGAAGAAAGTAGATGGAGGGAGGTTGCGGTGATTAGAGCAGCAATGAAGGAAAATAGCATAGAGAAAGAATCTCCCGGTTCGAGTTGGATCGAAATAGGAAGGAAAATCTTTAAATTTTCAGCATCTGATAAATTTCACCAAGATTCCAGCATTATTTACTCATTGTTGGATGAATTAGACGGGCAGCTGAAGTTAGCAGGATGGATGCCTGAAATCAGTGATGGCCTTTGATAACGAAGCTCATTGTACAAGACAAGAGCTTGGTCCTCTGTTTTCTGACCTTACCTGTCAAGGGACATCTTCATGTGAACATGTATGCTAACACTCTCTTTGACGATAATTATCTTATGTTAATTTGCTGCTTTTGATGTTAGCTATTAGGATACTGCTTACGCTTCATGTTTGGCGGCTTTTTTCTTTCTATAGGATCTTTGGATGGAGAATCCCAAGTTTGCACCTGAGACTGGATACAATTGGTATAGCTTCATCTCCTCTCTCTCTCTCTCTTTGCTGTTTCATTTTCTTCCTCTCGGTTGATAGCTATTCCATGCTGTGTGTATTTCGCCTAACTTTGGTCTAATCATTGCGGAATGAGATGAACATGGGGTATGATGTCATGCCACAAGTTCCCAATCCGCGACGGCCCTTCCCTTCCTGCCGTCACCTTTCTTGGGGAGGCCTCGGTTCTTTCTCCAACAAATAGAGAGGTGTACTAATAGTCACCGGACATTTCAAACAAACATTGATATTCAAGTGAAGGAATATAATATAAGAATTTAAGCTGAATAGCATCATACCTTGGTAAAATCTTACCCTAAGTAGTGATAGTACGGAAATCTACATGAAAAATGAGAGACAGTGGTGAAAGAATAGAAGTGGACTGTAGAAGCTGATAAGATGAAATGAGAGATGACAAAGAAAAAAAAAAGGAAAATAGGATTAGATTGAATTATTAATAAAGATCAAAAGTAAAAAATATCAATTATCTCTCTTCTTCTTTTTTTTAATAAGTAGTGGTTTAGCTCAGGTATAAGCAATTCTATTTGGTTTTGTTCGATGTTTTAAATCGAAAATTGTTTAACACTCTCTCAACATGTTCATTTCGTGGAATGGAATAAATAGAAAATGAAATTGCTGAAATAGATGTAACACTTGAGTATTATGAAAATATTATTGCATTGTTTGTTCAATTAAACTATACAGGAGAATAAGCACGGAATAGAAATAAGCTACTTAAAATACCTTTTGTTAAATAAATATTAAAATATAAGTGAAAATTTAAAAACCAAAAGGAAAAATAGGAAAAAAAGAACATCGTCTTTTTCTTATGTTGGAAAATTGAAACCCTAACCCTAACGTGACAAACTCTCTACTCTTTCGAAATCGTAACATTTGAGAAGACTATTCGGAACACAACTTTAAGGAATTGCCATGCCAATCTACGCAGAAGCGTCTATGGAAGAATTCAAGTTTGAAGTTCTAATTCCCCATGCATCTTCGATTCATAACTATAGTTCAAAAACACTCTATAGGTATGTTTTGAGTACTGAAAAGCGAACTATTGTCGTTTGTACTTTATCTCTAAGGAAAATCGCGCCCCCAGTCCATGGTGAATCCAATTTCTATGCTAGTGAACGGTGACAATTTTCAACATGTGGTCTACTTTAAGCCATATGATAGGTAATGCTTGGAAAATAAATTGGATGATGTGTGTGTGCACTTGTACCAGTTCTCCTTTTTTATTTTATTTTATTTTTTTTATGTGAAATGCATCTTCCTAAAATTAGGACCCATGCTTCGGTTGACAATTTTTGAGAGTTTTTATATTTTCTTTGATAACATATGTTTCCTAATAAGGTCTTAGGGGGAAAGACTTTTGGATTGACGAAAACACGGAAAAGATGATTTTGGTACTTGTCAATTTTTAACTAAGCTCTCGCCTTTGTATCTGCTTAAGACTAGGTCTTTATGTGTACGTGCAAAGGTCGTCTCTTACTGTGATTTTTATTTTTTATTTATCTTTTTTTGTTCTGTGGTAGTATTGGCTAAAGATAAATCATGGTTAGAAGGTTATGTTAGAGAAAAACAATGGCTGTTCATGATTTGATGCTCTGAAACATCTTTGGCTACCTACCACTTATTCAGAAACTGCTATGCGTAGAATTGCCGCATGTGCATCTGTTACGGACCTCCCGAAGTAAGCCATTCTTAAGAAGTTCCTAAGGCCCAAAGACGAAAGCCCAAGCCCACTAAAAGCTTATAGATGATGAAAAGCTCTAGAAGGTTCCAGAAGAGTCCGGAATCTTGTATAGTAGTAGGTGGAGGTAGGTAAAGGTAGTAGTTGGGAATCAATTGTAACCATTAGATCGAATTGATCTTAACCATTAGATTGTAAAGGCTTTTTGTATATATAGGGGTATTCCCCTCAGATGTAAGAAGAAAGGGATTGGAGTGAATACAATATACTATCAGAGTTTCTCTCTCTACTTTCTCTCTCTAACATTGTGAGTGTGTTATAGGTTGACTTAGCCTTCCTTAGTGAGGTCAGGAACGTTAAGTGCCGCACGGGGTCGAGCGACGGAATCCGCCCGTGACAAGTGGTATCAGAGCCTGAAAAAGAAGCTGTTTGTGGAGAAAATGTCATCCGGAGGAGACAACAACACTTCAATGGTCAATGAGTTGGCTGACCATGATGATCGCCGTGTTACCAGGCAAAGGACTAGGTCCCGGGACTTGCTGAACTCCCTCCTTAATAGGATGGATAGAGCGGAGTTGAGCATTGCTGAAGCGAAGGAACAATTTGATGAATCACAGGGCAACCTTGAAGAGATGGAGGAAGAACTTCAAGGCAAGTTGCAAGGAGCATTGAATCAAGCCATTGATGAGCTCAAGCAGCGTGACGAGATGATTGAGGGGAAGAATGAAGTACTCCAAGCTCGAGTCATTGCTTTGGAAACTAAGGAGGAAGGTTATGAAGCCAAGATGGATGCTATAATGGCGGCCATGCGCCAGGAGATTGAAGAACTTAAGAACCAACTAGCAGCATGTCGGGCGGTAATGGTAAGTGGAGTGACCATCCAGTCTGCTCATAGGATCGATGTCCCCAAGCCCGAACCTTTCAATGGGATACGATCCGCCCGGGAGGTAGACAACTTCCTTTGGGGAATGGAACAATATTTCAATGCTGTAAGAATCCTGGATGACCTCGAAAAGGTACGTACTGCTGCTATGTATTTGAAAGATTCTGCTATGGTATGGTGGCGTAGGAGGGCAAATGAAATCAATACTTGGGCTAGCTTTGTACATGAGATCAAGGGGCAGTTCTCTCCCCAAAATGCTGCTAAAGAAGCGAAGGTGAAGTTGCGTCACCTAACTCATAGGGGTGACATCAAGCAATATGTGAAGGAATTCTCAGAACTAATGTTGGAGATCCCAGACCTTAACCAGGATGATGCTCTAGTGATGTTTTTAGATGGTCTGGAACCTTGGGCAAAGTTAGAGCTAGATCGAAGGGGAATAGAAGACATCTCTAAGGCTATAGCAGTTGCTGAAGGCCTAACGGAGTTCAAGAAGACAGAACATAAGATCCCAATAGGAAGGTGGAAGGGGGGAGTTGAGAAGGAAAGGAATGGGAGTTCCTTAAGAGGGAAGCCTAAGATGGAAGAGCGGAATAATGATCGGGGAAGGACTCGTGAAGGAAAAGATGGGGAACGATGGAAGCCTCGAGAATTGAAGTGCTATTTTTGCAATGGGCCCCATTATGCTAGGGAATGCCCAAAGAAAGAGCGGTTGGCAGCAATTATGGCAGGTGAAAGCTCTAGTGAAGAGGATGAGGCCAAACTGGGTTCGGTACGACTACTTAGTGCTATGAAAATGCAGGAGAAGCGAAAGGGGTTGATGTACACTGAGGTAATAGTTGCTGGCAAGAAGTTAAATGCCCTTATTGATACAGGGGCATCTCATCTGTTCATCTCCGATGTAGCAGCAAGAAAGATTGGAATAGAGGTGGAGAAAACCAAGACATGGCTCAAGACGGTAAACTCAAAGGAAGTCCTTACTACTGGAGTCGCCAGGGAGATAGAACTCCATATGGGAGGGTGGAAAGGGAAGGAAACCATCGAAGTAGTACCTATGGATGACTTCGAATTTGTGATTGGGATGGAATTCTTAGATCGTATAGATGCACTTATTGTTCCTCGTGCAAACTGTATATGTATTCTCGAGACCAACTCTCAATGTGTGGTGCCCGTTACGAGGAAAGCTGGTCAAGCCACAAAATTCCTTTTCGCTATGCAACTAGCGAAGGATTTAAAGAAGAATGAAGCTACGTACCTAACTATATTAAAGGGGGAAGAAGAGACAGGGGATCAAGAGGTAATTCCACATCAAGTGGGGGAGTTGCTAGAAGAATTCAAAGACATCATGCTTAAAGAGTTGCCAAAGAAGCTATCACAAAGAAGGGAAGAGGATCATGCGATTGAGCTAAAACCAGGTACAAAGGCCCTTGCTACTGTTCCTTATTGCATGCCCCCAAAAGAATTAAAAGAATTGAGGTGGCAATTGAAGGAGTTGTTGGAAGCTGGATTCTTCCAACCGTCAAAAGCACCTTTTAGAGTTTCAGTTCTCTTTCAGAAGAAACACAATAGGCCCCTCCAGGTGTATATTGACTATAGGGCCTTAGATAAGGTCACTAAGAAGAATAAGTATCCTATTCCTTTGGTATTAGACTTATTCGATCGAAGGGGAGAGGCAAGATACTTTTCAAAATTGGAGCTACAACTGAGATATGGAGATGAGTCCAAAAACACTTACGTTACAAGGTATGGTGCATTTAAGGTTCTTGTTATGCCAATGGGGCTCATAAACGCCCCAGCTACTTTTTGTAGTCTTATGAATAGGGTATTAGCACCATTCTTGGATCATTTTGTTAAGGTTTACTTGGATGACAGCATGAATTATAGCAAGCCTATGGAAAAGCCCTTAGAGTATCTTCATATAAATTGCTTAGCCTTGAGGGAAAACGAGTCATATGTAAAGCTGGAAAACTGTACCTTTGCAAAGAAAGAAGTGACCCTTTTAGGGCATGTAGTAGGAAAGGGGAAGATCAAAATGGACGAAGAGAAGATACAGGCCATTCGAGAATGGAAAGAACCTACTAAGCCTACCGAATTGAAGGCATTTCTTGGCTTAGTAAGTTATTACAAAAATTTCATATGTGGATACTCTCGAATGGTTACCTCCTTAATGGATTTACTCAAGAAAGATGTCTTATTGGTATGGAAGGAAGATCGACAGAAGGCATTCAATACCCTGAAGGAAGCAGTCATTAAAGAGCGAGTTCTTACGCCCTCTAATTTTGGTGAAGTATTTGAAGTAGGCATGGATGATGGTGATTATGCCATTAGTGAGGTTTTGATGCAGGAAAACCATCCAATGGCATTTAAGAAGCGAACGTTGAACAATACAGAGAGGCGATACCCAGGAGATGAGAAGGAAAAGATAGCTGTAGTATATTGCCTTCAAGTTTGGAGGCACCTTGTAAGTACAAGTCAGTGGGGCTGGTCTAAGTTATTGGATGTCATACAGCTCTCTTTCAATCTACAGAAGAATGAGTCCATCGAACAGAGTCCTTTCGAGATCGTCCTAGGAAGGCAACCCTTAACTCTTCATACAGTGGCAATAGGATATACGAGGTCCAGCCCTCCTGCCTATAAATTTGCAAGGGAATGGCGGGAAAATCATGACTTAGCTCGGACATACTTAGGCCGAGCTATCAAGGGAATGAAGAAGATGGCAGATAAGAAGGGGAGGTCGATGGAATATCAGGTAAGTGACCAAGTGCTTGTTAAGTTACATTTGATACAATGTGCGAAGGGACAACTACATAAAGGTTTAATGACTCGCTACGAGGGTTCATTCTCAATTGTGAAACGAGTGGGGCGAGTATCTTACAAGTTGGAACTTCCATCCAAACTGAAATCTCACCCGGTTTTCCATATGAGCATGCTAGAACCATTCCACAAAGATGAGGAAGACCCTATAAGAGCCATATCACAAAGGGCCCCAATAGGAGTACGGGATTCATTTGATAAGGAAGTGGAAGGGATCGTAGCTGATAGGCATGTGAAAAGACGTGGACAAACTTCCAGATATGAGTATATGGTAAGATGGAAGGGAAGACCAAAGAGTAAGGCCAGTTGGGTACTAGCCGAAACATTGTGGCAATTTATAAACAAGATTCGACAATTCTACGATGAAGGAGCGACGAGGGCGTCGCCGGATTGAGCGGGGGAGAATGTTACGGACCTCCCGAAGTGGGCCATTCTTAAGAGGTTCCTAAGGCCCAAAGACGAAAGCCCAAGCCCACTAAAAGCTTATAGATGATGAAAAGCTCTAGAAGGTTCCAGAAGAGTCCAGAATCTTGTATAGTAGTAGGTGGAGGTAGGTAAAGGTAGTAGTTGGGAATCAATTGTAACCATTAGATCGAATTGATCTTAACCATTAGATTGTAAAGGCTTTCTGTATATATAGGGGTATTCCCCTCAGATGTAAGAAGAAAGGGATTGGAGTGAATACAATATACTATCAGAGTTTTTCTCTTTACTTTCTCTCTCTAACATTGTGAGTGTGTTATAGGCTGACTTAGCCTTCCTTAGTGAGGTCAGGAACGCTAAGTGCCGCACGGGGTCGAGCGACGGAATCCGCCCGTGACACATCCAGGAAATAGAGAAAGCAAACTTTTTTTTTATTTTTGGTTAGCGAACGGAGGCAAACTTCTAATACTACTTAGTTGTATTGTGAAGAAAAGATGTCTTCACTCCTCTTGTTGAGCCATAGTTGGTTATTTGATATAGTAAATTTTTACTTTATTCGCGATGTCAATCAACTAAGCAATGAAAATCATTGTAGGGGGATGTTCTAGTTGCGAGTTTTCAATTTTGAGTATATGATCTTCGGGGCATTGCATAATTTCCCCCCTCTATTGGATAATTCAATAGTTTTAAAGGAAAGTAGAATGCACACTGAAACAACTTTGACAATTTTAGCTTTTGTTTATTTTAGACCATAAGTATGGCCACTGCATGTGATTTCCTATAAAGAGCTAGGAGTGTAAAAATACTCAAATAGCCTAGTTAGATTAGGACCAGCGTACTGCTGCTATTGTTTGCAAGAATTTAGTTTTGATACATTTGCTATACCTTTGGTTTGTTTTTTGTGTAAGGAGTAAAAATGTCATGTTCTTCAAGTTTAAGGAGCTCAATAAATTTAGATGGGAAAAGCAACACTTGTGTGTGTGGAAAGCCACCCGTAGTTGCATCATCTTGACAGCCGGGAACATTTGGAAGAAGATTTCGTGGATGTCCCAACTATTAGGTAAGAAAGCATTTCATATCTTTTTTAATCTTTCGTTTGGTTCCTTGACTTACCAACCCCTCCCTTTGTGCAATATGCAAGGTGGAGATGCCTGCAATTTTTTTGAATGGGTAGATCATCAAACATGCGCTTACAGGTTGAGGTTTGGAAAGAAAGTTCTACGACACATTAAGCAGTTGGAGAAGCAACTAGAGAAGGAGCAGTTAGAGCATGAGGACACAACCAATAAACTTGGGCTTCGATTGCATTTGTCCGAGGAGAGGAAGAAGGGTCTCCACACTGCATATGCAGATCTTCACTGCCGACTTAAGAAAATGCAAGGGTTATTTTTTATGTTGTGGTGTATTACTATTGTAATGAGCATATGTTTTATTTTATATTGTAGAAAGAACATATCAATGATGGCATACCAATGCCTGCCGTGAATTGTTTCTTTCTTTCTTTTTGTTTAATGTAAGCCGAGGATGAAACATCGCTTCTCCTCCTGTGGCAATAGAAACATTTGAAGGATGTTATGATAATCGATTCCGGAGAAGGTGAAACTTTTGTAGCATTGACCACTTCCGTTGGAATTTGCATATATGTTCATGTTGACATAATTTGACTGTTTCGTTTGTGAAAAGTATTTCATGCACATAATTTGAATCCTTCTAACACTTTTTTGAAATTTAGGTTGGACTTCTAGTTGTAATTGCCCTTTTTTGTGGCAAAACTTGGATAATATGAGGAAAAGAAATGCAATCTTCCCGTGGCCTCAAAGCCATATAGATATGAAATAACAAAGTGACTATGCTATTTCCTGTTGATATCTGGTAAAAGAATCTAATTGATGCTTTGATCGTACTTATTAGCTGATTATTGATACAATTATGTAAGAAGGCAAATAATGATGTGGCAAAATGCTTGCTTACCATCATAAAGAGGCACTATATTTTCATGTAATACTTCAGAAAACGAGAGCACACCCAAGTTATGGGAAAACAAAAACAACTTTGTACAAAGGAACTCAAGAAAGAATCTAAATCCATAACATAATTGAAACACAAGGATGAAAATGTATCTTACCAATGCAACCAAGTTATGATCCTTAAGTTTGTCTCCAATTTTCATGATGAAAGAGGATTTGAGTGCCCAACGCTTGTCATGCCCTCCATTACGGGCGTGACTAAGAGAAGCATTATCGTCTACCTAACCATCACACGTGTGATTATATATTAGAAGAGTGATCACGTCCTCAATTATGGGCATGAGGAGATGAATTAATCGTGGATTAGATTTGGGTTGCTAAATAATAGAAAGATTAATCAGTACTAGTGCCTATATCCATTCCCGGTTGAGACAAACCTATACTTATCTATATTAACAAACGATAAGTATATTTGCCTATTGAATTGAGTTAAGGATAGAATATAGGTTTATAAATTTTAAAACTCTATAACTCTAATTTAGGGGTGATCAAGTAATGAATCAATTTTCCCAATATATTGTTCAATCTACCTCCTAATTTACGCCTAAGTCACTAATCTCACTATTAGGAATCATCTTATCTCTAAAAAAAAAAGAACAAATAATACTCATCAAAATATATAACTTAGCTGATATTTACATGGGAATATGCTTTGCAACATAAGTTTGCTGATATTTATCTAATCATAAGTCATGTAAGACTGATAAGAGATTGTAAGCATTTCCAAATCATGAGTTTCTACTTACGTAAAACAAATAGGAACCAAAAAAGTATAAATATCTGCATGACATATATTTATGCATCCATACAAATGTCTCGGTGAAGTCATGTTAGGTAGATTCCACTAAACCTAATTCAATGAAGTGCAATATGTTATACTAACGAAGTATGATTTAATATAATTATTGAATGAAAACTTAATGGATAATAAGAATGATAACCTAATTCAATGAGCTTCCACTTTTATTTTTCCAAAGAATTACGAGATTAAATAATCATATTTGTTTTTTCTCATCAAAGCTCTTGAAAATGAAAAATTTCAATAATATAATGTGTCTAATTGTCTTTCTACGTCTAGTGGCATCCTTAAAAAGGTTTAGAAATAGTATACTTCAGTCATACATCAGCAACAATTCCTTCTATCCATATTGTGGATAATTTAACCACACAAACTTAGTTGTCCATGGAAAGTAAACTATGGTAGCATTATAAGCTAGTTGTCCATGCAACCAAAAGATAGACAGGTACATAAACCCAAGATTTACACTAGTCTAAACAAGTTAATTGCTGCCAAGACAACATAATAGCCTATGTAACCAAAGTATATGTTACATTGCTTGGATACTGGACATAATTAGTAAGGCATAACTACTAACAGGACATTAAAACGACATACTTTTCTAACCAGCCAAAAAACACAAGTTTAGAAACCCAGCTGTATCAAATGTATTAGAGTAGCCTCCTAACATAGGTCAAACGTTGATTAGCCTCCAGCTTATAAAGAACAACAACATTGTAAGGCTTCTTAGGCAACTTGATTATGGCATCATAGACTTCGTCCTCAATGAGCCCATTGATGTTGTTGAGAAAAGTACTTAAATCCTTAATGTTCTGGGTTGTTTTGTCCATTGTTTGCTCCACCATTTCCTGAATAGAGATCCGCATATCATTCATTTTAGATTCAAAGCTCCCAAAGGAAGATGACATCTCGGAGGTTGCTTCATCCCCATGAGTTCTTCTCTTCCTTTTAAAACTAGTTCGAGTAGCACTGTGATGGATAGACATCTCTTTACCTTCTTCCCTAGCTAGCATCTGATCTCCAGTCACATCTATAGTAGACTGTTCTCTATTTATCTCCTCAATCACATTTTCTATCGTTTGGCCATCTTCTCTTATGGTATAATCTGTTCTATAAATGGTGGATAACTCGGCTAAATGAGGGAAGCTCTTAATCGTGAATGGAGCAGCGTTCTCATGGCTCTGCAAATGAACAATGGTGAAAAAAGGTAAAATAAAAAGCCAAGCAAAATTGCACATGTGAATAACAAAATACCTGCAAATATGCCTCCTAAATGTCCTTTTCAGTAGTTACCATCTTTCGGTTATCATCCCAACCGAACCTACTAATCGATTTGTTGTAGACCATGTCATATACTATGCTCCAATCCTTCTTCAATGTCCTGATGTGCGACTCTATCTTGCTTATAGCATTGACTTTAACTCATACAAATACCTACTACGAAACCCTGTATCAGCATCATGTGTCCTGCATTGGTACAATTTAGCATACATGTGACCAAAGCACTATCCTCTATAGTAGTCCATTTCCTCTTAGGCTACTTGTTGGAGCGAACAACTATGGGTGTTGATTGTACTTTTGCCATCAAGCAAAATTTACAAATGAAAGGTGAAATGGGTCGCACATATGATTATCATAAGTTAGATTAGCATGTAGAATAACAAGACTTGAAATACATAATATACAGGCTATCAGAAAGGTAACATTAAGTTCAAGAAGTGTCGTCACAATACAAGCAACTGAGAATTGGTAAAAAAACTAGAAACAAAGACACAAAAAGGAGCCACAACACATATGATTGGAAGTTCAATTGGCACTATTCCTAAAGGTACGTCACTCGTTTAACATGTCATTTGCTAGTTGCGTCCTCTAACTACCTCAAGCGTCATTGCTTCCCAGAGTCATGAGTGGATCGTCACTCGTATCCTCATTGATTTCGATTGTTGCATCCACATTGTCTTCTAAGGGATCGAATGTCATCTTCGTCTTAATGAAGTTCTGAAGTAGGCAACAAGCCAATATAATTCATCTTTAAAAGCTCGAAGCACCACTCTATCACATTACGTACAGATGTACGTCTTAGGTTAAAGAGCTCTTTTAGGGTTCTTGGTTGTTGGCTATGGTGCCACTTATTCAAGTGGTACCTTTGACCCTAAATGGTGTAAGAAAACCCTCATAATTTGGATAACCACCATCTATTGAGTAATATCATCTTGAGACAAAGTAAAAATACGATTTATATCCAAATAGAGCCCTCTCCTAATTAGATACATAAGGAGAATATGGTTATCTATAAACAACAAAAGAAGCAATACCTTGTGGAACACTAAAACCATGTCTCCTGGTAATTGCATCTCAAAGAACTTTGCTATCTGTTGTTGATCCCTCCTAATCAGGCAATATGTAAACAAGTAGCATATTTGGAGTGCAAACTCCAAGTACATTTGTGGCAATCTCATTCTTCCGTGTTTGATATCTTGCCTTGTCTTTCATTAGTACTTTAATGAAGATGTGGGATCTATCTAAAGCTCTCGAGCAATTTTGTAAAGTAAAAGAAATTGAGTACAAGAGCAATAGTAAACATTATTAGGCTAACTATATGATGACTACAATTTAATAGATTATACCATATTGTAACAATAAAAGGCATACTTAGAAATGTTTCTAGTAGTTATCTACACAGGTATCATTTATGGGGTCTAGTCTTTTTAGCAGCTAAGCACTAAGGCGTAAAGTTACATTTAAGACACTATGAAAGTATCAGCTAACTATAGCTCCTGATCGCTTAAAGTTGTACTTGATGACCCTATCTTTTTTAGGGTAGGTGAGTATGTACAAGAATATGGCAACCTGCTCATTTACTAGTAAGTTCCTAGTCGACCTTAGACCTCCTACACCTTCTAACATATCACATAATTTGGAAAATTCATGCTTATCTACCCATAGTTGCTCAATATATGTGATATAATCACTATGAACTAGCTTTCTAATATATTCGCGATGTTGGTAAAAATTTAACTTATATAACCTAACTTAAAGACGGTAAGAATATATGGACAAGATATACAATTGGTACATTAGGTGTGATATCCCATAAATCAGCAGTCCAAACGTAAACATCTGAGTATTAGAATAAAGTCTTGTCCTTATACAATTAGGGTCAATAGTTGATTTAAGGCATCTAGGAAAGTAAACCAATTAGACTAGAAACTTACGAGAAACACGATAACCCTAATCGAGGAGTTCTCATAGGTTTGAAAATCCATAATACAATAAGAATATTAGGAATATAATCAAAATACTAAAAATTTATTCTATATGAGATCTTAAAGTCAAATTTAGAGCAATTGTACCCAAATTTAGAGCTTTCGAGAAAAGTGATCCGATTAAACCCAAATTTTATGACTAAGATAGGAAAGTTAGTTAAAATGACTCTGTGAAGTAAGATTTTGAAAATAATTACCCGAATCCCAATTTTTCCCCTAAAAGTATTATTACTTAATATAGTCCAAAATTACTCGAAACTCTTTAAACCAAGCTTAGAATACGATAAGGACTTACAAATAAGATAATTAGGCAATAAAAGAAAATAATATAGAATAATATACTATATGAGTATACACATATTTTTATGAGTATACCTGATATATATAATAAATATACTCGTAAATTAACCTAAAATAATATAATTATGCATAATGAGTGATAGAATCATAAAATTAAATAGGGAAAAGTATCTTAAAAATAAAAGATATGCTAAAAACATTATTACACGTATACAATTACTCATTACATGTATGATATATATAGGATATATACCTGTATATTAACAAAATCTATTAAATACTAATATAAAATACCAAAATACCCTAAAATATTATCTAAAAATTATTTTAAAAAATATAAAAAATGACATGAAATATGATTAGATTAAATGTTAAGTAGCTTAAAAAGAATAAGCAACTGCATCAAAAGCAAATTTATAAAAAATTAGCACTTCTTACTACACGTTTTTCGAGAAAAATATTAAAATAAATTACTTAATAATTAAGAAAAAATTCAACCGACCTAAACTACTATAAATAGGATCCTAGGATTTAGATTTAAAATTTTGGAAACTTATAAAACTTAAGAAAAATTCGGAAAAAAATTAAGAAAATTTGACAAAAAATAGGAAAAAACAGAGCAAGGACCAAGCCTAGCTAGTTTCTCGATCATTCGATGACCTGACGTGGAGCCCTGCGGCTACCTAGCAGAGCCACTATCGACTAGGCCGGCCGACAACCTATCTCTAGCCATCGGTAGCTGAAGTTCCGATGAACTCAAGTTTTAAGTTTCTGGCCTGTTTTTCTCTATTTTTGAAAAATTATTAAATTAATTAGGAAAAATGTAAAAAAAATTAATTCCTAGGTTATTTTATATGTACTTTCATTTAGTAAATTTATTTTTACAAAATTAGGAGTATTTAATGTACTTGTTTAACAAATATACTATTCATCTGAAATTTGAAATTTAAAATAAATACACTAAATGATGTATTTTTTAACTCAAAATTTTTGTATAAGATACTTATGATATATAGATAATTTCTATGTAGCTTGATTTTTTATTTGAATATTTTTAATATTTATTGTATTTTTTAGCCTAAAAATAACTCGAAAATAGGTTGAAATTGTGAAATAAATAGGAAATTATGAAATTAAATGATGCAATGGACATGTACCAATTTCTAGTGAATAATAATAATGTTGGGACAGGTTGAAATCAATTTGGTGCAAAAAGGATATTAATTAAGTAATTTAGGATAATTCAAGGGTAAAATCGTAAATACGAATATATAAGCGATAGATTGAAAACTTGAAACCAAGTACTAAATGAATTCCACATATTTTGAGGAGTCTATAGAAATTTTCGAGGAATTATTTGGTAACCCAAGCTATTTATTATGAATTTACATAGTAAAATAGCTTAAATAACGAACCAATATCCAATTCTAGTAATAATAGATTTAAATATGATAAATATGTGAATAAAAACTATCGATTTTTATACTGGTCAGATTAGATAAAAATTATATTGTTTTAATATATTTAATGATATTTTAATAACCGAGATACGTTATAAAGGTATTAGTGTTAGATAATACCTATATTAGGGGTTATATTGACAAATTAGGTAAAATATGGTTTAATAACATAAATTACGTATAGTATGATAATATTTGATTAAATACGTATAACTGTATTAAAAACTCAAATTACCCGTTAAAAGTCATCTCTAGAAATTAAGATTTGTAATAAGTATCGTTAAATCTGTACGAGCCCAATTACACTATTTTTACTAAAATTAGATAAACCTAGGTAATATAACCTATATCTCTACAATATTACTGATTTACGTACTATTATAACTCTACCATAATCAAAACGTAATTTAAACAACTAAAAATACATTTTCATACAATTGGAATGATATATTATACGTAATAGTATAATTGCGTATATTATTAATACTTAATAACTTAACTCGACCGATATAATGAAACTATATATTATTATATAATAAAAATGATAATATACTTTATATATATATATATAGCTGCTATAGATAAGACCTCAATGTTTTTGTAACCATTACGAAAATTGAATTTAAGTTTTGTATATATAGGGTCTCCCAATGATCAAACCATTGACGACACGAGTTTTCCGAAGTGAGCGCTAGGACAAGCAAGTGGGTCAATACTTTACAGCATTTTGGGAAATTATTTCAGAATATTTGGAGACTTTGGTATGTATTAGCTTGAGATTGTAGTTAGCTATTTGTGCGTATGTAATGCTTATGGTTAGGTATCGATTTGCTGTGATGGGAGTTTAGCTCCATGATAGGATTGTTTTGTGAATATTATTATTGAATTGTTTGAGTTTAGTTGATCACCCTAAAAAGATGAACTAACTCAAACTTGGCTTAACATCTAATTTGATATGCATCACAACCCACTAAAGGTAATGACTAGGATTCTCGGGCCAAACACAGATTCCCTTCAATGAGGATAACTGAAATGGTCATTTCCACACCCTTAACCGAACTAAGTGACAGGAGAGGAGATCGTGATAAGGTCGGGGGCTGTGGTTCGAAGGTGATCATGGGAGAAAGGTGTTCTCTATTACATAAGCCCCAATTTGGTTTCGATCTATGAGTATATGACGTCAATGTCCTCAACTCGGATTAGAGCGGGTGAAATTTCTCTAATCTCACAACTGATCGGATAACGTCGTGCGATTGTATTTGCTTGTACATACATTGCATCTAACTAACTTAATTGAAAACTTCAGTTATGATGTACTGAATGCATACTTCTAGCTCCACCCTCACTTACTATTGCTCATTCTTCTATAGTTTATTTTATAGGTTCCAAATGGCTCATAAGTGCTTACCTAACACTAGAATCCTAGTAAATTGAGACGAGGAATGAGATACAACAAGAAATGACTGGTTATTGTCCTTAATATTAACTTTTTATCTTTTAAGAAAAACTATACAAGACTCTTCAAAGGGCTTAGTAGTTTTCAATATTTTGGTCTATATATGAAATGACAGGTATTTGTGAGATTTACTATTACTTTTTTTATAAGGTTAAATAATAAGTTTATTATTACAAATTATTTCACAGGATTACTCTACAAGTTTATATCAAACAGGTATTAAATTGGACGCTTCAAAGGGGTAAAGTCAAGTACACCTTGTATGAACTACATCTAAGATAGTAGCTGTGAGGACAGTTTCTATCTTATGATGATTTACACGGCGGGACTGTTATAACTTCACCTTTTCAGGGCATGACATTAGATGATATGCAACAATGCAAAACTCCAACCAAAAAGCAATCAAGAGGACTGTAATTTTCTTTTCCATTGTATATCATTCTCATGGAACTTTAATTCATTCATAGCTAGAACAAATAAAAAAATGCTTACATAATGAGCAGGGCCAGTTGGAAAAGGACTAAAGTAAATCAAAACACTTCCATAAACATGCATTGAAAACAGCCTTACTGAGAGAGAGAGAGAGAGAGAGAGAGAGAAACACGAGAGATTGTGAGCCAGAATTCCTGTACAATGCGAATATAGATTAACCTAAGAGTGCTAGCATGCTTTAGCCTATTTTGGCAAGTTCGTTCGTATGTAGATACTGGTAGAAGGTGTTCATATTTTGTAGTGCCTATAAATCCATAAATCAGTGAAATTTGGAAAGACTAAGAGAAGGTAAATTTACAGTTCCTTCTTGATTTAATTGATACGCATGAATCCTAAGAAGCTTAAGGTTAATAAAATCTTTAAAAAAATATATATTGAGTAAATCTATGTTTTGTGATCTTAAAATCCAACAAACTTAACTTGCTAAAAGTGAATATAAGGCGCTTGTAAAGTTTAAATGTAAGTTTCTCTATCTATGGATCCTAATGTTGAGTAATAGATTATGGACATGAGCAAAATATGAAATTCGAAGATAAGAATTTGTAATGGATGTGTCTTCATACAATAATAAATAAGATATGAGAAATGAAAACAAGTGAGAAAGTTATAGTTATGTCCATGCATGAGAAGACATAAAAGGCACATTTAAGATTGTTTGGCCATAAGAACACCTATACGTTATGTTAGTAAATATGTTCTTCCTAAAAAGGTCATACACTATAAGCATGTATGGTTTTTCCTTTTCTCAAGAACATTACCAAGCAAAGAATGTGATATTTTGTTTTATTTATATATCAACACATATTATTGAAGGAAGGAAAAGTGGGATTGTTTGAAGATTATTCTTTGGGTAAAGTAAAAATATAGGATTATTTTTTATCGAAGGGTGTCCCTCTTCCATAGAAAAAACATTTTTAAGAAAAACATTTATCGCATATTTTAAGAGAAAAAAGAAAACAAGAATAGAGAGAGATTATTTTTCTATCCATTTCTTGTACAATCCAAACCTATATGTTACCCTATGTTACACTTAATCACTACCATACCATAATAATAGTGCTTACCGTTATACCACCATCTTATCACCTCCACAACTATGAGCACATGGGAAATTTTAGAATTTTCTCTCTTAGCTCCTTGTTAACTGTATATTTCCTAATTCGCTTATTACACAGAATCTTAACTTGATTTCAAATTTTAACAACCTACAAAGTATACAATATTATAAGCATTTGTAATATCCCATGTGAATGGAATATAAATAGAGCCCTTCATGGATTTAGAGAGATGTTGAATAATTGTATATAAGGCTAAATAGTGAATAACATGTCAACACTAATTAAAAACTTTTAGGTCAAGTGATTGAAAGAGGTCCATTATTATTTATTGACTACTTTTGACTTTTGAGATGTTAGAAATGATATCAGAGCTAACTCTCTCTTAATAACTGTCGAGTGCAAGGACAATCAAAAAAGGAAAGATATAGGTCCAATTATAAGATGTCATGACAAGGACATTATATATTTTAGGAGAGAGATTGAAACTATGATGTTCTATGTGAATGGAATATAAATGGAGTCTCTCATTGATTGTGAGACATGTTAAATAGTTATATATACAACCAAATAGTGAATAATGTCAACATTAATGAGAAACTTTTAGACTAATTGATTTACTATGAATTGCATTTAAGTATATTGGGATTATAACTCAAGTAGTGAACAACGTAATCTATGTGAATGGGTAGAGAGAGAATAGAGGATGTGGGTTTAGAGATATAGTGGGGATGCGCCATTAGAGAGAGAAAGTGATTGAAAAGATTGAGTTGTCTTGTGTTAGTGGTGTTCCGTGGTGGTCATGATCGTTGGTGATGTTTGGTGGGCGATGATAAGAAGAAGAAGGACATACTAATAAGGGTAATTTGTGATGAAATGTAATTTATGAATCCAAGTAAAATATTTCAACTTGACATTTATGGAATTATAGTTCTTATGAAATTACTATTACATATGAAAACTGAACTAAATGCCGTAATAACAATTTTATGAAGAATAAGGGGAGAATGGAATTAGAATTCATGTGAAGTAAATAAATTGAAAATGGAAATAACATTTCGTCTCTTTTCCTTTCAATTTCTTTTGATTTCCACAAGTTTATCTTCTTAAGAACTTGCCAAACATGGAATAAGTAGTGTTTTGTTCATTGCAATGGTCTAAATAGTAGAATGGATCACTAATTATGGAATATTGTGTTCTTCTCCAATCGTATTAAATTGGACAAGAAATGGGTCCTCTTAATTTTCCTCATTTGTTCTTTAGAGATGTTGCTACATAAATCGATGGTTAAGAATAGGGTTGCAAATGAGATAAGCATAGGCCAGTTAAGGCTTAAGCTCAGCTTATTTAAAAATTATCAAGCTCAAACTAAGTTGAGTTTTTACCAAACCTAAAAATTAGAGACTCGATTAGGTAAACAAGCTTGAGCTCGTATATCTAAACAAGTCTATAAATAAGCTCGAGCTCGTATATTTAAACAAGCTAAAGCAATCCCAAGTTTAAGCTCATTTAGATTAACAAGCTTAAATGAGCTTAAGTTTAAGCATGAGCTCAAACTTGTACTTGAACTCATTTAGATTAATGAACCTAAATGAGTTTGAGATTAAATTTATACTAATTTGATATTTATATCTTCATGTTTTTCATATTGAAGACTATGCCTTATATTCAAGTGAGGCAACATATTATGTAGAAGTACGCTGTAATCGACCCAATAACATAACATTATGATTATAGATAAGCTAGTTGTATCTATTTCTCTTACATAAAATTGTTAAATAAAATAAATTGATCAAAATGTACGTTTTGAATTTCATAGCTAATCATTTTGTCTTCTCAAGATATTTGCTAGTAGTAATTGAGCTTTCCATGTGATAAGGCTGCAAAACAAAACACTGTGAGGGGACGTCGAGATGTTGTTTGGCGTGATCACTCTGATACTTAAGTCAACCATGAACTCTTAGAGAGCAAAGGATACTTGGAAATATTATGCAAGCTTGATGCACGGTGTAGAGAGAGTTTTACCGCTAAGTAATGAACTGGTATTTATAGTAGAGTGGCACTAGCAGTTGGAGGATAATTAGTAGGAGAGATCCTCTCACACAAGTATGGGATAGTGGGGTTGTAGCATCCGATGTGTCCTACTTATTCCGGACGTGATTGTTAACTTGGTATTTTATCCTTATCTTGTGCATTCTAACCACTGTAGAGCTTCTTAGGATTGGTTAATCCAAGCCCAAGGTTTGAGCCTTAGGGGATGAGCCCCAAGTGACAAGACGTGTCAGATCTGGACAAGCCTAAGGGTCCCATGTCTAAAGAACCCTGTCAACACTTGCACCCCCCCTACCGGTGAAGGCAAGGAGAAGAGATATATGAGCTACTTAGGCATGTGGCTGGTCTAACTTAAAGGAGCTCAAGCTAGTGTTACAATATCGATGTGGCAAAGGCGTAAGTTCAAGATGGCAATAGGCCGAAGTGAGAGCATCCAAGGCTCTAAATACCTGAGCCAAAGATGTCTAAGGCGGAATGGATTGAGGTGGTCAGTAATTATGCAAAAGTCAAGTGTTGTCGACCTGAGCGAGATAAAGCCTTGATTGGAATTTCAAGGTAAGACACCTTCATGTCTCACTGGGCAGGCAATTAGAAGCTATAAACTGGTCCGATCAAACAGCACTCGTCATAGACCAAGCAAGCATAATTGCACTATGCCTCTATCATGCCAACTAAGTGGAAGTTAAAGGGATCATAGGGAAACTTCTTATGGAAGAAACTTTTTCAAATTTCGACTCAAGCATGCCTGTTTCTCTATGCATTTAATGTGATGTGACAGGTGTCCTACTATAGCAAACTAGCATGTAGCTTCATTCGTTTTTCCCTTTAAAGGGAGCCATTTAATCAAAACTTGCTCTATGTGTCTATCTAGCAGCATTTTAAGGGATTTGTGCTTATACAAATCCTGATAACTGCTTGTACGGTTTCCTAAGCGTTTAGCCTGTAAATGGTACGGTCACAACGAGAGACCACTTTTTTGTAATCTCTCTATTCTACTACTATGAATTCCACTTTCTTACACTACATCAAACTTCCTTCAAAAGCTTTCCAACTCCCTCCTTCTTCATCACCTTTTCCAAATATGTCAGTAAACATAGGTGAGGCGAGTTGTGACTTATCATGGTTCAACCTTACTAACACTGAGCCAACAAGGAGTGATCCCCCTCCTGACAAGAGAAGACGAGGTCTCATTGCTAGCACGACTTGAAGAACTTACTAGGATGGCCATAGAAGCACTAGATAGGATCGGGATTATCAATTATATCCTGAGGGATGTATATGCATACCTTCCCCTGCCCCTTCCCAAGGATTTGTTTGATGCGCCTGGGACAAGTAGGGTACCGAGCAACCAAGTAAGTAAGAGCAAACAATTTGCTATTGGTTGGATTTTAGGTAACTTTGTTGTTGAGATGATCCCTGGGTAGCAAATAAGGTTGCCAAACAGGGATAAACGGGTAGCCCTACTATCAGGGAGGCATTTTACAGTGTTTGAGAAGTGCTTATAGTTTGGGAAGCGCCTCCCTCTAAGTCTCTTTGAAAAGGAATTCTTCAACCACCACCAGTGCAATTCAGTGCAGGTCCCTCCCAATGAGTAGAGGATACTGAAGGCTTTCTAGGCGTTGTGCGAATATCTAGTGGTAAGGGTGACTCTCGAGCCGTTTAATTATTTTAATACGTAGAAGAGCGTTGAAGGGTGGCCATACCTCTAACTGCGTCCAGGAAAGAAGTTGTTCTACAACCTCTTGGATTTAGTGAAAGGTTGGCAAGACGAATATGTAGCAGTCAAGCTACCCGAGGAGGCAAAAATTTTAGATGTAATGGATCGGGATGGTCCAGACCAAAGCTTAGAAAGGGCTTGGTCCCAATGATGCAGAGGCCACAGGAGAAATCCAGCCCTTCATGGTGCTTAGAGACAACTAGGAGATAAATATTGTGAAGACTGTATAAAGATACTTCTGGTATCTGATCTTCAAGCTCTTCCTTTGCATGAAGAAGGCTGTAGTGAAGAAATGGGTTGAAGGTACAGGTTTGTTCCTTTTGCATACACCTTCGTCTGTTGTACTAACGTAGGTGATAAAGATCAAATCTCTAATACCAATATGATACAGGATCAAAAGATCAATCCAAAAAGAAACGGCAGCGAATCTAGAATGAAAATAGGTATTCAAACGAAAAATGGGTATGAAGAATAGGAAGGTTTTGATGGTAAATGTGAATGGATATAACTCACCAAGACACAAACATAATCAGGGGTTTTGAGCTCGAAATAGAGTTCGATATGACTCACGAATACTAAATGTTGCTCGGGGTTCCAAATGAAGGTTAGATATGACTCACTAACTAGTTTAAATGAAAGGGTTCACTACAATCCTAAGAACAAGATTGATAAGAACGCGGGAATAATTAAAGAGTATGATCAACACTCGATAATCTGGTAAATGCTAACTCAAGTATAGCCTTGCTTGAAAAGAGGAAAGTTTGACTCTGTATATATCTCTATATATCTATCTATCTATCTGTATTTATCTATGTCCATCTTCTGTTAGTACAAATATTGCTATTTATAGTAAGTCTTAACCCTAGTGGCAACACTGTAAATAAAGTACAAGGCCTTAAACTCTATAAAATTAGGCCTATAAATAAAATAAAGGGAAAACATGTACAAGAATACAAAACTGTGTATTTTACAGAACTCAGCATGCAGTCACTCGATATGTCCTGGAAGGAGTAGTATCTGAACTGGATAGGGTCGGCAATTAGATGTACGGGTTCGGGAAGGGGTCCCTAACATCTTGCGTGGCTTGGCTGAGACACCAGAAAGGTTAGCCCATAATTGATGAGTTCTGGAATTATTCAGTGCTAGTCTCTCGCGGTTGTGCTGAGTGGTTCTTTTGTCTCGAGTACTCGACCCTGTGGTTTCTCGGCACCTTGGTTGACGACAAAGTTAATGTCAAGTGTTTATTTTCCTTCCCCTCATCCTTCTAGCTACAACTCGGCTTCAGCAAGCATTGATAGGCTTCGGCTTGGATACGGTCGGAGGTTGATTCCCATAATTATCGTGGGTTTGAAAGGAAGTCGTCCTTGGTGTTAAGTATTGAGCATGGACTGGGATACTGAATAAACTTCTCTTCCCTTTTCTCTTCACCATGGGTGCTGAGTGTCTCTAGATTTCCTCAATGCTCACGGGGGTCAAGCGATAGCTCTTTCCATCCTTCCGAACGGTGTAAGTGTTGAGGAAGCTGTCATGGATCACTTTCCGATTATACTCCCAAGGTCGGCTAAGAAGTAGATTTGTGCCGTTCATAGGCACGATGTCAAAATCAATACGATTCTCATATTGTCTGGCCTTGAATACTATCTGTGCTCTTTTATGCACATAGACCATACCCTTATCATTAAACCATTTTAATCCATAGGGTTGGGGATGCGGGTAGGTTGGCAACTTCATCCTTTCTACTAACTTGGTAGAGACAATATTGGTGCAGCTACCTCCATCTACTACTCGGGAACAAGTCTTCCCATTCACTAGGCATTATATGTGGAATATATTTTCCCTTTGTCTGGGATCTGCCTTCAGGTTAGCTCATTGACTCGTCAAAGATAAGAGTTCATCTAAATTTTTAGCATAATCATCTTCTTTGATCAATCCTTCCTCCAAGCTCTTATCACTCTGACTCTCGATTTAAGCCTCGGGCCCTTCGCCCTTTAAGACCATTACCCTTTTATTCAGGCATTGAGATGCAATGTATCTGTAGCCTAAGCACTTGAAGCACTTCACTTCTTGGGCCTTATTGCCGGGTGCCTTTTCTTTCTTGGTAATCTTTTTCTCAGCATAGTTTAGCTGGCTAGGCTCTCCTTTTTCTATTTTCTTTTCTTGCTTTCTCTCGACATACCTCTCAGGCTTAGGCTGCCTTGTTGAGGTCGGCTACTCATCCTCTGATGCCTTCTCCTCCTTTGCCTCTCCACTCTTAGTACCAAATTAATTAGCTTATCTAAAGAGTTGAACGGCTGTAATTCAACTATGTCGGCAATGTCGTCTCGGAGTCCACTCAAGAATCTGGCAATGGTGCAGTCCTGTAGCTCAACAATTTCACATCTCATCATCAAGGTCTCAAACTCTTGCAAATACTCTTAAATAGTATTTCGGCCTTATCTTAGGTGTTGGAAAGCATGGAGCATCTCCTGCCTGAAATAAGTTGGCACAAAGCATTGGTTCATCAATCTTTTCATGAGCCTTTAAGTTTTGATCGTCTTTTCTCTTTTAGCTTCTCGTTTGGCAACTAGCTTATCCCACCAAAGACTTGCATATTTAATAAGGGATAGTGAAGCTAGCTTAACCTTCGTTTGATTATCACACTCATAGCACTCAAATAACTTCTTGACTCAGGGAACCCAGTCAAGGAACTCTTCAGGTCGGCTACTTCTACAAAAAGTTGGTAGTTTCGACTTAACATTGTCAAGTCCTTGGCTAGGTGCTTGGGATTCATCCTTCACATTTTGAGTTGGTTGATTCTCCTTGGTTTGGCCACTTTTATTAGAACTTTGCTCTGCCATGTTCCTTCTTAGCCTTGGCTATCTTCTCCAGGCTTCTTGATTTGTTTCGGAGTTAGCACTCCTATCATTTCTTCCTCTCAACACTAGATGGTTTTCTTTTCTTCTCAGCTTGGCAGCTCTTCTTTACTGTCGGTCATCATGATCAAGTTCATTAGAACTACTTCCACTTGTGACTCCCTTCTTTCCTCTCGTCCATCTCATCTGCGGCCTCTGACTAATCCAATGAGTTCTTGGATAGAGTTAGTGAGGTTTTGAATTTGATATTCTAAGTTGTCAATACGTCGCCTCAAGCTTCTACGAGGACTGTCTCCAGTGTTGTTGACACTATCCTCTAACACTTTTGTTCGTTCAGTAATTGACCAGAGAATTAAACAAACAAATAATAGCAACCTAGAAACAACTACTATTTGGCTTTTGCAACTACCACTACTAACAAACAGTTACTATGAATAGCTACAAAGCAATGATGAACATAAATGTTAGAACCACAAATTCACTTTGAAGAATACTAGCACACGTATCTCCCCAAAGCTCTGATACTAATATGATATGAGATCAAAGAATTGATCCAGAAAGAAATGGTAGCAGATCTGGAATGAAAATAGGTATTCAAATGAAAAATGGGTACGAAGGACAAGAAGGTTTTGATGGTAAATGTGAATGGATATAACTCACTAAGACACAAACATAATCAGGGGTTTTGAGCTTGAAATAGAGTTTGATACGACTCATAAACACTAAATGTTGCTCGGGGTTCCAAATGAAGGTTAGATATGACTCACTAACTAGTTTAAATGAAAGGGTTCACCACAATCCTAAGAACAAGATTGATAAGAACGCAGGAATAATTAAAGAGTATGATCAATACTCGATAATCTGGCAAATGCTAACTTGAGTATAGCCTTGCTCGAAAAGAGGAAAGTTTGACTCTGTATATATCTCTGTATATCTATCTGTCTGTCTGTATCTATCTATGTCCATCTTCTGTTAGTACAAATATTGCTATTTATAGTAAGTCTTAACCCTAGTGGCAACACTGTAAATAAAGTACAAGACTTTAAACCTTAAAAAATTGGGCCCATAAATAAAATAAAGGGAAAACATTTACAAGAATATAAAACTGTACGTTTTATAGAACTCGACATGCAATCACTTGGCATGTCTTGGAAGGTGTAGTATCCAAATTAGACGGGGTTGGTAGTTGGATGTATGGGTTCAAGAAGGGGACCCTGACATCTCGTGTGACTTGGCCGAGACACCAGAGAGGTCGGCCCATAATTGCTGAGTTCTGGAATTAGTCGGTGTTAGTCTCTCGGGGTCATGCTAAGTGGTTCTTTAGTCTCGAGTACTCAGCCTTGCGGTTTCTCGGCACCTTGGCTGACAACAGAGTTAATGCCGAGTATTTATTTTCCTTCTCCCCGTCCTTTTGGCTACAACTCGAGCTTAGCAAGCATTGATAGGCTTCGGCTTAGATATGGTCAGAGGTTGATTCCCATCAATAGGGGTGCTTTGTCCAACATCTTTGTAAAATGGGGGAATTTCACTCCTGGCTCGTATTGGTTACGGCAAAGTTCGTAAACGATAGTAGTAATTTCTTTTATTTACCTTGCTTTTTTATTTCCCTTACTGTTTCAATCTGTTTTTGTAGGAAAAAATTTGGTCTTAATGGTTTTTGTAGATGAGTTGATGAGCCGCCAGCAGGCGAGGATGAAAGCTTCTGATCCTAAGGGCAAAGTGGTGTGGGCAAAGTCGGGGGCTAGGGAAACCAGTAGGGCCTAACCAATGGCTATTCTTAAGGGGATACCTATTGTTCCCCCAGTACAACCACTAGTTATGGAGCCAGTTGCCCTCACACTTCCTTCCCTTGCTCCCATTTGCACTGCTGAGCCCATTATTGTAGGAGATGAGCTTACCAGAGCAGACGAATTGTAAGTCCCACAACTAGTCACTCAAGGTTTCGATCGGCTGAAAGATTCGATCGAACCTAAATTATAAAGTAAAGTTAGAAATATTAGTGAAAATGATCCCGTAAACTTGAATTTAAGAAAATAAGTAATAAAATAGGAGACTATAAAATTTTCAAATTTCAAGTATAATAATTGCTAATTACCGAAAAGGCGAAAAGTATAATCTAACAATTAATAAATTACTAGAGATAGATTATATGTATACTAAAAATTTTAGAATGACCTAAATAATAATTAGGAATGTTCACATGTACCCCACATGTATTTACGTGTAGATAAAAATATGTGAAATTACCTAAATTGGCCAAAAACTTAGTAAATAATTAAAGAAAATTAGTAATTAATTGTGGAAAAATCAGAAAAAAATTAGAAGAGTGTGGAATGATGCAAATTTGGTCGTGGCAGGTCAGGATCTGCAAAATAAAAATTAACCAATTAGAATTAGGTAACACAAAAGCCAAAAATCAAGGAATTGGGGCAATGTCATGTCTAATTAATGCATATTAATTACCAAAAACGTCTATAAATAGGGGAAAAATTTACAGAAATCATTTAGGTAGTGAGGAATTAGAGAAAAATAGAGAAACTCGAAAATTCAAGAGAAAATCTAGAAAAAAAAAAAGAAAAGAAAACTGTACAGATAGGGCTAGTGAGTCAAACTCACACCTCACCACCACCTGGGACTGAGCCACCACCACCACCCCACTCCAGACCCACCGTCTAGGCCAGCCGACAAGCTTGGACCGGGTTTGGACGGCCAGAAAGCTTCGAACTAGGTGAGTCCCATAATTGCCCCGATTTTGTGTAATTTCTTAAAATTAGTTATTTTGCCTAGAAAATTATGAAACTTGTTATTCTGAGGTTTTATTGTATGTATATTTAGGGAAAAATAGTGATTTAGTTTAATCACGTCTGAAAATATATGATTCTTAACAAATTGAACAAAACCAAGCATATTTCGGTTTAGAAATGAATGACCTTAGGAGTGTAGTTTCGAACTCAAAATTTTTGTGTAGATTACTTAGATGATATAGTATAGTGCTATGAAGCACATTTTCAAAAATAAAATTTCGAAAATTTTAGATAATTTTTAAGCCCTAAAATGAGGCATAAAATGGGTAATTTAGGGCTAATAAAGTAATTAGATGGTTAATTACTGATTTAGTGAATAAGTACATGTTTTAGGATGTTAAAATCTGATGGAGTGTGATACTTGTAGCATTTAGGTGTTAGATGTAATTATTAGGTTAATTATGTAGTAAATGAGTAATATGAAAAAATAGTTAATTTTAAGTTAATTTTGTAAATTAAGGCAATTAGGAGTAAAATCTGATTTAGGATGAATTTAGACATTTTGGAATGATAATTGATGTTTAGGGATGGTAATTAAAGTGATAGAAATAGTAGAAGTGTATTATATACATAATAAGTAATAATACATAATTATTGGAAATATAATAAATAGAAATATTAGGATAAAAATTGATATTATATAAATAATAGGGACATATAATAAGACCGATAGAAGACTTGAATTTACGTAATTATATGAAAAATGTAAAAATTTCTTACATTAGAAGTGAATTCAATATACTAATATGGATTTAAGTGTACCGGGTGAAATAAAATATTGACTAGGGGTAATGATGATATTTAGGAGATTAGGAAGTAATGTGATTAATTTAACATTATGGGTTGAAACGAATTTCTAGGGTTCGAGTATAAAACAATACTTAGAAATCAAACTAGAACTTAATTTAGAAATCAATACGGAAACCGAACCCAAACCTAACCTATAATTGTAAAAGACTTAAGACCTAGATAATTAGGTATATTAAACCATAAACAAAACATAATAATAAGCGTTATAGGATAAAATGAACCTATAATAGTCATATGAAAAACTGAAACCACATTTGTGTTATAGGGATGATCCGCGATGGCTTGAGCAAGTCGGACCTCGAGTGAATGAGCGAAGAGTCGAGGTAGTAAGTTGGGATTAATACGTTGCTGTATTTTGGAGGCTTAAGATTATGCTTAGCTGTGCTTGTTAGATAGTTAAATGTGTGCATGCGCTTGATTATGGGTGATGCTATGATTCTGTTTGTTGGTCTAGCTTGTATTGTATGATTTGTATGAAATGAATGATCACCCTAAACTGGACCAAATCAAATATATGGCTTAGAATCATAATTGGACCTACATGGCAACCCATTAAGGGAACTTAGGACTCTCCGGCCAAATACCGACCCCTTGGAAAGAGATAGCGCAGGATTGCATAATGGTCCCTTCTTCATCCTCAATCGAACTAAGTGACAGGAGAGGAGGTCGCGACGAGGGTGAAGTTAGTGGTTCGAAGGTAGTCGCAAGAGGAGCGAGGTCTCTATTGCACAAGCTTGGGTTTGGTCGTGAGCTATTGCATTAATAGCAACTCCTCAACCCGGATTAGAGCGAGCGCAATTTCTCTAATCTCACGACAGGCTGGACAACGTCGTGCGATGGTGTTTGCTTGCACATGCATTGCACCTAATAAGTTGATTTATAACCTTATTGTATATTTATGGTATAGTTTTAAGTCCTCTATCCTAACTTACTGAGCTGTAGTTACTCACATCCCTATAGACATCGTGCAGGTGCTTGCTAAAAAGCGGCAAATAACTACTCCGAAGTTAGCAACTGCTAGATCCTAGGGAGTGAGGAAAAACATTGAAGAATAAACATATATTTTTAAGGTTTAAGCTTTTACTTTAGAATTTTTCATTTCTAAATAATGTAATAACTCGGAAATATATTACAGAGAAATATTGTAAACTTTAACTGTAATAACTGAATTATAGTGTATATATATATATTTCCTCACTTTCTTAGGTAAATGATTTATTTAAATTATAAACTGTTTACTTTAAAGCGAGTTAATCGTGGACGCCTTGTGTAGATTAGGTTTAAGATAGTGGTTGTAAGGCCAACTTCTATCTTAGGATGGTTTATACGACGGGACTGTTACTACTCTGCTGCTTTGGGGCGTGACACGAACCAGAGGTGCAGATGGTGAGCCCTTCTACAGTGGCGGGGTAGAAGAGGAAGGTTCTTGATACTTCGAGAGTAGCAGTGCATGGAGCTAAGAAACAAAGACTGCTGGCGAAGGGACCCCTAAGTTAAGGAAAATGAAACGAATGGTCAACAACTCATCCCTACCAATGTGTTAACGACTTGGGGGACGAGTTTTTTGATGTCCTCATCAACTTTAGATTGCAAAGGATCGAGCCGAATTCATTCCAAGAAGTGTCGTACATCTCTCGGGATGAAGAGTTGCTGAGGCAAGCTCCAGAGGTGGAGATGAGGAAGGTTAGGGGAAAGCTCCTGAGGCTGAAGTGGGAGGTTTGTGCCAATGATGTTACGCTGCAGCATTGGACACTCAGCTACCAGGCTTCTCTAGGTTCTTATACCCTCAGCAACTAGGTTATCCTCGAGGAGCTGTTCAGAGAAGGTAGGGACAACCCCATGGAGATAGCGAGCCACTCAAGCACGCTTATTTGGCAGGTGAGTGTTTATTGCTTTTGCATTAACATGCTTCCCTTCTTCTCATTATATTAAAGGTGGCTCGTATTTTTTTGTAGTACCATTGTTAGGTGGTGCTTCAACTGAATAAATTTGATACTACCTGGAAAGAGGTAAAGGGTCTTTAGGAGGCATTGGGTACAATTGCTAAAGACCTATGAGAGGCAAAGTCTAACAATTATTTAGAGAAATTTTCCAAATCTAACCGGTGCTTGCATCGTTCTCATATGTAAGTAGTTGGGCTCAAAGGGCGACTGATGGATGCAGAGCGTGAGTAGGAGGCTGCTAAATGCACTACCAAGAAGTTCGGCGACTTAAGAGCTTGGCTCAAAGATGAGCAAAGGACCAAGGCTTAGCTCTCTCAGAGAATGGATGGGGAAAGGGAGGCTAGGGCTTAAATTGAGAAAGAAAACGCCGAGCTGAAGGCGTCAGTTGCTAGGCTATAGACCAAGCTAGCAATGAAGGCTTTAGAGTGCAAAAGCATTGGAGTTACTTTGCTGGAGCTGGTCAGTTTGAAGGTAGGGTTAGAACGATAAGTCCAAGAGCTATAAGGGAGAGTTTTAGAAATGGAGGAGATCATCTCCAAAATGGAGAGTGAGGAAGTCTTCAATGCTGCTGCTGCAAAGAAGGCCGTCGCTAACTATCGAACGACGGACAAATGGTTGGAGGAGTTAAAGGACTTGTCCGTTGATTGCACTTACTATACGAAGAGATAGGTGCTCTTTCACCATCCAGGCCTCGACTTGAGTTTCCTAGATTTCGTAGACTCCCCAACCTTAAGGGAGAAGAGGGAGGCCGAAGCACGAGAGAGGGAAGCTACACAGGCGGTTGGCGAAGTACCGGGTACCTCTTTTGTTGCTAGGGGCGAACAAATTGTTGCATCCATTCCTCCCCTAGTAGTTCGACAGCAGGTCGCCCTAAAAGGTATAGTACATAGAGATCGGGATTAGGGTGATCCCAACAATAACCTCTCGCCTTTGCTCTAGCACAAGGCTAGCCTCCTCAAGAGGCATCGTCGGATCAATGCTTCGAGTAAATTGAGGCTTTGGACTTTTTAGAGTTACTAGAGTTAGCTAATCCTAAGCAACGATTCTCCTTCTTTTATGTATTTTAGGTCAGAATGCCAACCTTAGCCTTGTAATTTAAAAATTTATGAATGAAATTCCAGTTTTAAGAATGTCACTTGATGTGCACTTTTAGACTCAGTTTTTTTTTTTTTACTTTTCGTCATTAAGTCGTGTAGGAGTACCCATACACAGGGAGTATTTCCCCATGCCGAGGTTACTTAAGGGGGGTCGGGTCAGTAGTATTCTGACCTACTAAAAAAGTGGGAGTTCCTCTGTGCAAAGGGTATTTCCCCTAACCGAGGTTACCCACAAAGGGTTAGGTGTGTGGCATTCTTACCTGCCCAATAAATAGGAGTTTCTTTATGCAAGGGGTGTTTCTCCTTGTTGAGGTTATTTGTAGCAATCCATGTACATAGTGGGTATGGTTATATTTACAAATTATATATAATTACTTCAACTAAGTTTGACATTGCTAAATAAGTCATATATAGAATGATCATTTGCTATAGTAGAAAATAAGACATTTGTATATAATTACTTCAACTAAGTTTGGCATTGCTAAATAAGACATTTATAGAATGATCACTTGCTATAGTAGAAAATAAGACATTTGTATATAATTACTTCAACTAAGTTTAACATTGCTAAATAAGACATTTATAGAATGATCACTTGCTATAGCACCCCTTGTTGAGGTTACTCGAGAGGGGTCAGGTCAGTAGCATTTTGACCTGCTTGATAAACGGTCCGTTTACCCCTTCAAGGGCTTAAATGGCAATAGAGAGAGAGAGAGAGAGAGAGGTATACAACTTATTATGAAGTAACTTTTTTATTTCATTATTCTGGTAAGATGTACATAATAATATGCTAATCAAAATAAAGCTAAAGATTATCGGCATTTTATGTGCATAGGATGAGATTGCCATCCAGTATTTCCAGTTTGTATGCTCCATTGCCTAATCTTTCCCTGAGTCTAATCGAGTCTTCCCAATTGGGGTCTAGCTTACCCTGCTGTTCTTGTGAACCCGTGGCTTCTAACTTTCTGTATATTAGGTTGTTAACCTTAAACTCCTTGTATTTGATCTTTTGGTCATAGTACTAGGCGGCTTAATGTTGATATACATGAGTTGCAATAAGGTCTTTGATTTCCTCGATGGTATCGACACTTACTTACAACAATTAGTTGTTACGGGCGGCGTCAAAACTTCGAATCCATATATTAGGAAGCTCAAGTTTGATGGGGAGGACTGCTTCTGATCCGAATGCCAAGCGAAAGGGGGTCTAACTTATAGAAGTGTGATGGGTGGTCTTATATCCCCACAAAATATTGGGTAGTTTGTCGGTCTAGGTACCTTGAGATTGGTTCATGCACTTCTTCAGGTTATCCCAGATAATCTGATTAGTTACCTCAACCTGTCCGTTCAATTGGGGGTAAGTAACCAAGGTGAAGTGCGGGGTGATGTGGTACTTAACGTAAAACTCCCTGAACTTAGGGTTATCAAATTGTCGCCTGCTGTCCATAATGAGAGCATAAGGGATCCCAAACTGAGAAAGAATGTTGTTTTTGACGAAAGATTTAGCACTTCTCGCCGTAATTCTTACCACTACTTCATGTTCCACCTACTTTGTGAAGTAGTTGACGGTAACAATTATGAATTGTTGTCCTCCTAAAGCTTTCGTAAAGGCACCGAGGATATCAATTTCCGTTACACAAATGGCCATAAGCTAGTCAAGGGTTGGAGGGTGGTAACCGGAGGTAGAGGGCTTGGGACTGAATGTAATTGTTGCACACTATGATGTACAGCTCTTCTATGACGCGTAGCCCTTTACCTTCTTGGAGGCATCGAAGTTGGGAAAGGTTGACTCCCTTAAGATACAAGATGTTGTTGACCAATGTATAGTTAGTGGCGTGATATAGGAGCTTCTTTGCCTCCCTCTTGTCATCTGGGAGCATGCCTTAGTCTAGATAACTTCGGATAGGATCCATTCAGCTCAGCTTTGGAGTTGCTGTAGTCAGTTCCAAAACTTCACTTGAGCTTAGAGTTATACTTTTTTTTTACAGGTATTCTATGAAGATTTTGCTATCCTTTGCCTCGGACTTTTGTATAATAGTTGAGGCGAGCTTGGATAGCCAATCGATTGCTAAATTCTCGAGTCGGAGGATCTTCCTGATGTCTTACGAAGGGAATTTAGCTTGAAAGATCTTCACCTTCCTAAGGTACCTAGCCATAATGTCATCCCTAGCCTCATATTCACCTTATACTTGCTGGACGATAGGCATAGAGTCTGAAAAGATTCATAAATGCTCGGTACCGATCTCCTTGGCCAACTTAAGATTAGCGATAAAAACCTCATATTCAAACTTGTTTTTGCTAGAATTAAACGCAAACTTAAGGGCATAGCAAATCATAACTTTATGCGGGTCGGTCAAAACAAGACCCGTACCTCCACTCCCAAAGGTGGATGATCTGTCGACGTAGAGAGTCTACGCTGGTTTGTTATCACTCAGTAGTGCTTCCTCCTCTCCTATATATTCTACCACAAAGTTGGTTAGTACTTGTGTCTTGTTGTTCATTCGTGATTGATACTAGATTCCATACGTGCTTGATTCCATCGCATACTTCTTCATCCTTCCAGATGCGTTCGGTTTCTTCAACATGGTGTGTAGCGGTTGATCCGTAAGTATGATTATCTAGTGCGCTTGGAAGTAGGGCTTTAGCTGTTGTGTCGTGATAACAATGGCTAGGGCAAACTTTTTTGCACGTGTGTACTTGACCTTAAGCTCGTGTAGTATATGGCTGACGTGGTATACGGGCCTGTATTCTCTTCCCTCTGCTCTGACTAGTATGGAGGAGAGCACCCAGTTGCTTACAACTAGGTACAAAAATAGGTTCTCCCCATGGACAGGCTTGGAGAGGACCCGTAGGTGCGTGAAGAAGTCCTAGAACTGCTAAAAGGTGATGGTGCACTCCAGAGTTCATTCAAAACCTTTTGGATTTTTTAAGATTTTGAAGAACTCAACGCATTAATCTACTCTCTTTGAGATGAACCTGCTCAATGCGGCTATCATGTTGATGAGCTTTTGTACGTCTCAGACTGAAGTTAGAGGCTTTATTCCTGTAATGGCAGTAATCTTTTTGAGGTTGGCCTTGATACCTCTTTGTGTTACCAAAAAGCCGAGGAACTTACCGGATCCGAAGTCGAAGATGCACTTTTAAGGGTTTAGCTTCATATCGTACGTATGCATCTGATCAAAGGCTTATTGGAGATCCTTGCTTTTGAAGATCATGTCATCAATGTACACCTCCATATTGCACTGGATTTGGGGCCTAAACAGTTTCATCACCATTCGTTAATACGTGGCTCCAATGTTTTTCAGACCGAACGGCATTATGGTGTAACAATACGTATGGTAATCGGCGACGAAGGAGGTATGGACTTCGTCCTTCGGGTCTATTTTGATCTGGTTGTACCTCAGGAAGGAGTCCATAAAACTTAGCAGGGCATATCCCGAAGTGGAAGCAATGAGCTGATCGATCGTCAGGAGGGGGAAACAATCTTTAGGGCTGGCTTTATTGAAGTCAGTGTAATTAAAACACATTTGCCACTTCCTATTCTTCTTCTTGACCAGCACCATGTTTGCTAGCCAGGTTGGGTACTTTTCTTCCCTTACAAAGCCGCCCTTAAGTAACTTCTGTACTTCCTCCTCAATTGAGGCTATGCCTCGCCAGGTTTGGCGAGATTCCATGCATGTTTGACGTTGATCAAGTGAACCTATCTGAATTTGCCCATCAGAGGGCGATTATTTTGCCCTTCACCTCAATTAGGGTCTTAATCTCGACTTTCGTGGTCTATTTAAATGAGGTTCCGATCTGGACGTCTTCTGTTTTCTCCCCCAGCTCACCCCTCTCAACTAGCTTCTCCTGTGGGCCAGTTTCCAGTATGAAGACACCATCTCCCCTAGTAGCTCTAGTGTACAATTCTCGCGAGAGCTTTTGGTCGCACTTGCATACTCCTACTCCGGTCGGGGTCGGGAATTTGGCCTTCAAATGAAGGGTGGATGTGATAATCTCGAATGTGTTCAAGCTTAGTCTTCCCAAGAGTATGTTGTAGGAGGAGTAGTCAATCATGACAAATTCTACAAGTCGTCGTGCCACGTGATTGTCATTGTTGAGTTCCATGTTTAATGTGATGATCTCTTTGGCTTAGACTTTACTTCTGTTAAAGCCAATCGCATTATGGTGGTATGGTTTCATTTTTATTGGCAGCTTATTCCTCATCCTTTCGTAAGTATGGAGGAAGAGTATGTCGGTAGAACTGTTAGTGTCTACCATAATCTTTAGGACCTCAAATTTTAAGATCCTCGCCCTTATTACTAGGGCATCTTGATAAGGTGTATTGATCGCTTCAAAGTTTTCGTTAGAGAAGGAGATAAAAGTTTCTAACTTTTGTTTTTTCTCCCTTATGACCAGTACCCCAATAATTATGTTAATGACAATGTTGGGGGTGCTGTTGTTGCGACGGTCATTGTTTTGCTCGGTATAGGTGTTCTTGGTTCCTTGGATGGGTCACATACCGATTAAAGAAGTTGTACTCACAAACATACTCAATGGTGTTCTTCAACTGGAAGTACTCGTTAGTAGTGTGGCCATGATCATTGTAGAACTGACAGTACTTGCCGAAGTTTCAATAATTGGGATTTCCTCGCATTTTTTGCGACCTTTGGAGCAAATTTAAGTGCTTTACTTTGGAGTAAACCTGAGTAATGGATCTATTCAAGGACATGTGTTGTGTACAAATAAGAGGGGGGAGTGGTTCGCACTTTGCTCGATGCTTCTTCTTTTTAAAGCTCTCCCCCTTTGATTTGCCCAGCAACCTACGACTGAGGTGATCTTTGATGGACAAATTTTCTCTATCTTGTTTTTCGCTCAACCTCTTTTGGTCGGCATTGCACCTAACGCGAATGTTATCTTCTTGGTTGATGTACTTTTGGGCTTTGCTCCAAAAGTTAGCTAAAATCTTTAGCTTACTCTACGCAAGTGATTGGAAAAAGTCTCCCAAAGGTTGGATGTCGAGTCGAGTGGCATGGACTGCAACTCTTTTGTCCAACTGAGGGATCTTAACCACAGCATTGTTGAACCGCACCCCTTAGTCGCGCAAGGACTCACTTTCCCCTTACGTTATAAGGTACAAGGATGATGTGTCTTTAAATGGGGGCTTGCTAGCCCTAGAGTGGAGATTGAATCTTTGTGCTAGCTTATCAAAGGGGCTGATGAAATTGTTGGAGAGGTAGTTAAACCTCATCCAGGCTGCCTTATTTAGGGTACCGGAGAATGCCTTGTACATTATAGTATTCTCATGACTATAGAGATTTATGAGGATGCGAAAGTGGAGAAGGTGGTCATCAGGATAGCTCGTGCTATTGTACTAGTCTAAGGACGGAAGTTTGCCATTTGTAATATATATGTTTTATATGGAACTTCAATTGATGCATTATAACAAATTATAAATTGAAAAAACTATTATGTTAGAATATATAAATATAAAATTATTATAAGCATAAGATTATTAAATTATATAAGATATATGAATTGAAAAAACAAACATTACAAAATAAAATAAAAATCATTAAAATATAATTAATATAACTAATAATAAAACCATTACATTAATATAGTGTAGGCTTACAAGCTTATTAACAAACTTGTTTATGACCTTGCTCGCAAGTCGATTTATTAATAATGTAATCGAAAAGTTATTAATTAAGTTTGAGTTGAACTTAAAGTAAGTGTCGAATAATTTATAAGTAATTTAACTCATTTATAACTTAATTAAGATTAAAAAAAATGATGACTAATATCAAGGAGTATTTTGAAAATTTAGTTAATTCTGACTATTGATATATACATTCAGAAAAATCGAGGAAAGATTAATCGGGAGAATTCAAATCTAATTAGACGCCCTTTTAATTTTGGAATATTCCACCAACGCATGGAACCTCGCCCTTCAGAGGAGGACATTGGCACGGTACTCAAATCCGCGATCCGTGTCTCAGCCGTGATTCGATCCCAGCCGTTCAATTTTTCAGATCAAATCGTCTGATAGCACCCCAAAGTCCAAACTCCTAATACAAGATCCGCATGCCACATCATCGATCCTCAACACAAACATGTGACATATCATCCACCGTCAATTCGCCACAAATAACAAACGGCACGGATCTCTCCTTATCTCCCTCCACAATTCAAATCTCTTCTATACAACCAAAACCCCCAAATCCACAAACTCTAACTCGAAAATCAGTCAAATTCGAACTCAATCTCTCCCGTTCGGTTTCCCATTTCCAGCCTTTGATCCTCTAATGGCTCGTACCAAGCAAACCGCTCGTAAGTCCACCGGAGGTAAAGCTCCAAGGAAGCAGCTCGCCACCAAGGCTGCTCGCAAATCAGCTCCCGCCACCGGTGGTGTGAAGAAACCTCACCGTTTCCGTCCTGGAACCGTCGCTCTTCGTGAGATCCGCAAGTACCAGAAGAGCACTGAGCTTCTTATCCGCAAGCTCCCGTTCCAGAGGCTCGTGCGTGAGATCGCGCAGGACTTCAAGACAGATCTCAGGTTTCAGAGCTCTGCCGTGGCGGCACTTCAGGAGGCGGCCGAGGCCTACTTGGTTGGTTTGTTCGAGGACACGAACCTGTGTGCAATTCATGCCAAGAGAGTCACAATCATGCCGAAGGATATTCAGCTCGCAAGGAGGATTCGGGGAGAGAGAGCTTAGAGAGAGGGAGAAGGAGCTGATTTGTTAGCTGTAAATGTGGGTTTGGGATAAGGTTTAGGGTTTTCTAAGGCTTATGTTGTATTCGCAAATGCTTTTCGCGATGAACGGAAATGAAATGGATCGTGTTTTCATCATATAGATTTTTCTCGTCAAAATCTTTTCTTATTTCGAATTTTTTCTTTTTATTTATTAAATCGATGGTCGAAATAGTTTTACAGTTTTTTCGAGTGTGGTCGAATGATGATTGATTGTAATCAGTTTGATTGCTTCTGTTGAGTTTTTCAATAAGCGAACCGTCTGATTTATAATGTTCTCGATTGGCTATAATGTCTTGGTTAATTTGCTTTCAACCTAAATTTAAGATTTAAAATAAAAAAAAAGTATGCTTTTCCTTTGTTGTGTTTGGTAAGGTGGAATATTGTGAAAATTAGAGTAAATGGAAAGAAATTTTGTATTTAGATAGGGTTTCAAAAAGTAAAAATGAGATGAATCTAGTGAAAGAATTCAATTAATAATCTATATATTTTTTAAAATTAAAAAAATATGCTTAACTATTCATCATCGTCTTTCCTTAGAACATGTTTGCATTTATCATCCTCTATTTTCTTTTTGTAATTGATGAACCATAACAGAGAGAGAATTAAAAAAAAAAAAGGCTTAAATCTTGAAAGAAACTCATTCAACCATAACATTTTACCTCTTTCTCTCTCTCTTAATGGAGCTTTTATGCATAAAAGAGCAATTTAGTCAATATATTTATGGTTTCTTTTCATATCCAAATTATAATTTATTTGGTTTATTTTCTTTTTCACATCCTTCTTTCAATTTCTACTCTTATACAACTTACCAACATGGTGTTAAATATGAGAAATTGGAAAGGTCGTAAATTGCTGTTTGGATATGTTATTTTACAATCCGCTGCATTGTCATGAGAATCTTCTTGTCGGTACAGAGTTCGATGTTACGTAACATTTATTAGGAGTAATGGGATATGTTGATGGACTGGGTTTCTATCTCATCGGTTCCAAGGCTTGGCACAGAGCCGGTCCTACGTTGGGCTAAACCGTTGGGTTTAAGACCCATGGATTTAAGACTTTTGGATCCGATGGTTCAAGAAATGTCAATCTGATAGATAAATAGAGAAAATAAAAAAAGAAAAAGAAAAAAATGATAATATAAAATCTTTTTAAAAATTGAAAAAATAAAATAATAATAAAAAGTAAAAATCATAACTAATTCTATGTAAATAGTAAAAATATCATTTCTCATGATCAATATTTAATGTATTGATATTAATAAGGAAGTAATAAATGTAATTATCAAAATTTGTATGATTTAATATATATAGATTTTTATCAAAAAAACTAATCTCATTCTTAATAATATGAAATTAATTTGTGTTTTAATAATTTTTTTTAACTTTTATATCTTTTGTTTTATACTACTAAATGATTATTTTGTAAAATGGTTTAAAGATAAATTTTTTTTTGCTCAAATAATTTTAATTTAAAATCTTAAATAATTTTTTTATAAGAGAGTCGGTTTATAATTTATCGAACTGTTAATTAAATCAACAGGTCTAAGGAATTGACTTGTGACCAATCTCATGGGTTAGGGTTCGGTTCCCCATTTTGGGAACTAGGAATCGACGAGTTTAAGTTTGATTTAGGATCGATTTTGAATTGTGTCCTAATCTAAATGTTAGTATTATTGTATTATGTTACAAGTTGTCATACTAATTATTTCATAATAGATTAGATTACTTCATATGGTAAAGGATTAGGTTTGTATCTTATTCCATGTTGAATTTACATAAATATGAAGAATATATAAAACTGATGCGCGAGAATTGCAATTACAGTCTAGGGTTTCGCCTGATACGGAAAGAAATGAAGGTAAAGGGAACAGTGCAGGCGTGGACAGATAAGACAAGGATTCTCAAGATATGTGGACCACAGCTGGAAGTCATCGCACATTGCAAAGGCCTGGGCTTGGGCCTTGAGTGGGCCAAATTATGGATATTATGAATAACGTTGTACTAGCTTATTAAGTTCATTTGTTATATAGGACAGGAAAAGGAAATATATAGAAAATAAAAATATCAATTAGTTACAGATGTGGCACAATCACATGACAGAATATTGCCATATGCTAGAATATTCTATAGTTAGTTATTGTCTTGGGGGAGGCTCCAACCACATATATTTACAGTAGATGAATACTCTTACAGTAATGAGAATAAAACAAAAAATATTTGCCAACAATCCCCTGCCCCCCAACACAATTGATTAGATTATATTTTAATCGTTTTTATTTGCATTGTAATTTTCGTTTTTATTTTGTGCCTTATTCTATGTTGAATTTGTGGATTTGTGCCTTATTCTTTGTTGAATTTGTTTCGTCAATATAAAGAATATATAAAACTGAATAGAAATAATAAATAATTAGTTTGAGTTTGAATATATATATATATATATATATATTTTATATTATGATTGTATCTTTTATATTTTATATCATATGATTCACTTATTTTGTTTCTACAGAGCTGTTCTTAACTATAGCACACTCATATTTGTATTATCCTATTATGTAACTAAATATATTTGTAATCATTAAGTAATCAATTAAAAGCAGACACGGCATTACGTGTTTTGATATTTAAGTTTAGAGACGTGCCGTTGGTTCCTTCATGTGAAAGTTCCCAACGATACAAGCTTACTACGCTAGATAAGCTCCCAAAAGGTCAACGGCTCTTTATGAACGGACGACTATGAAAAGCATATATTCACAGTTGCATGTACTCGCAAACCTTAAACTCCTCCAAGGCTCATCTCTAAGATGTCGGGTTTCAGGAAGGAAGATCTTGATCTGGTGCTAGTCCCATGTGGACTGTTCGTCATGTTTGCTTATCATATCTTCCTCCTCCACAGGTATCTCCGGTATCCTGAAACAACAGTCCAAGGCTGTGAGAACCACGATAGGAAAGTTTTTGTTCAAGGACTAATTGAGGTTAGCTTCATCTCATTTGCATAATTTCAACTTTTAATCTCAAATCCTTAGGTTTTTCCTTTTTTTTTTTTTCTTTATAATTTTAAGCTACAGAAAACCATATTTTAAGTGATGTAAAATATATCATACGTCGAATAATTCTAAGAGTTTATAATTTTATTTTATTTTTAATTTTAAATAAATATGAAATCCATTTATATAAAAAAATTTTATAAAATTAAAAATTTTAATATACGATTTTATAAATTTACTTTTTTTCTTGTTCGTTTCGTTGATTTTGTATAATTCTGCAGTTTGTATATGTTTTAGAATCACGATTTTAACGATGAATAGATGGTTTCAAAAGCAACTAATGAACTCGTTCTACCATGCCGATTGAACAGGTGAAACTTGAAGATCGGAATTTTGCTTGCAATGTGGTAGCAACCAACATATCAGCTGCAAACACACTCTGCTCGATCTCCTTGGTCATGTGCTCTCTCATTGGAGCCTGGCTCGCGAGTTCCTCGAGCTCGGACACCGTTTTCCACAGATTCGCCATATCCGTCGGCGAGAATCCATCAACAACGACCATGAACTACATGGCGGTCCTAGCATTTTTCCTCTTGGCATTCTCCATGTTCCTTCAGTCGGCTAGGAACTTCATCCACGGGAACTATCTGATATGCGCGAAACTGGATTCAGCTAGCATGAACAATGCCATCCCGATCCTGAGAAGAGGGGGTGAATTTTGGACGCTAGGGTTTAGATCCCTTTACTTTGCGTTGAATTTAGTGATGTGGTTTTTTGGTCCAATACCAATGTTTGCATCCTCTGTAATTTTGGTCGTGACGCTTTACCACCATGACTTTCATTCGATTCCTTTAGTAAGGGCTCGCCCGGCAAGAAATTATCAGAGCAAGAGTGGTGCAGAAAGTCAAACCTCAACTACAAAATTAAATGAGACAAGTGAAAAAACGAGTGATAGCTCTTGAATCGACCATTTACATATTTCTCTATGTAATAGTTGATTATGATATTATTTTCCATTGCATTTATTTTCATTGTATTTTCTATAAGTCATCTTATATCATGTTTAGTATGCGGGAATAGAATGAATCCAAATGAAATTACTATTTTCAATTTTATTCTTTTTCTCTATATTTATTTAAAAGCATATTTAGAAATAGGAATCCATAATTCCGACTTAAAGCAAGAATTTGATTTTACTTTCTTAAAGATAAAATCCGCCATTTCATTCTACTTACATTTATTATTATTAATCAAATTATTTATTTAACCTTAAATTCAATCATGACATTCAATAATTAAGGATATTTATAACAATTATTACTATATACATATTTCTAAACATGGAAAAATATTTATCATTCAATTTCATTCTAAATTATTCCTGTATATTAAAAGGTATGACATAAAACTTTTTTTTATCTATCGTTTATTTGTCTCTTATTTATATTAACATAAATTTGATCTTTATTGGTTTATATATGTAATAATATGTGCATTTGTTATATGTTATTTTGTGGGTATCTTTTTTATATCAAACATCTTATTTCAAACTAATGAAAGTACCACAACGAATATATATATATTTTTTTAAATGAATGGACCAAACTCTAAAATGTAATCGTGGACAAGACGATATACATAAAGGTAGCACAAGAACAAGTAATTAAGATGAAAAACTAGTATATTAGAAACAACTGCATTGCAATAATAAAGATAGATGAGAAGATGCATGCTTATAGACTTGATTTACGACACCGATTAGGTCACACGAGACATTACGGGCTACTAATAGGGACGGACCCATGTACTGTACGGTTTTGCATCCATCCTTAATTACTAAGATGAAAACATGGTGGGGAAAGACCAAGAACAACATGAAGAGATAATGAAAATCGATATGATATATTTATGTATTTATAAGAGTATGACTGATGTTGTAATTTGATCTTTAGAAATGATTTTATGTTGAGGAAAATTGGTTTGAGTATGATCATTATTCTATGTCCCTGAAATTGCTTGGTTTATTAGTTGATAAGTTGTTTAGCACAAGTATTGGCTTTTTCTATAATACTGTTCGAATTGTGTTTCTAGCAATCATAGACTAACACCTAAGCACATCATATAAATTAGATCACCTATTTATTATTTGTATTGCTTTAACTTTGGTTATGATTAAGGATAGGTAAAATAAAAAAAAAAAAAATTATTAATCTATTTATTTTTAGTAATATCTTTTATTAAGAATATGATATATAAAATAAGTAGGTCTGTAGGAGATAGATAGATTAATTATTTACATATTTATTAACCGTAAGACTGATACGTGAAAATGGGGAATTGTGAATCTATAGTTTTATGTGACTTTTTCCTATTGATTTGGGATACGCGTGCCACGTGCTATGATTCCAAACTCAGAGGCAGTGATGACCTGTAGCAAGCAGAATTTAAGGAGTGGATTCTTTGTGCCTCGGCATATTCATGCTTGAAGGAAACACAAGTTGTTAAATTAATATGGCAAGATAAGCTTTACTAGTTTGACTTTTTTTTGGACATCAGTTTGACTTTATTTTTCGTTTTGATAAATAAAAATCGGATTTCACTATTCATGGTATGACAAATGTAATAAAGTTAGAAAAAACCACACTCAATTTCCATATTGATATTTTCATTTAATAGCCAAACATGCAATAGTTTAATGTGATTTAAGATTAAATGTGTAAATAAGCAAAATTCATACCTAAGCTATTCGAATGATGTATTGAGTTAACAACGATACCTAGATTGATTTATGATCGTGCACATAACTAAGTTGGAGTTTAATATGAACTTTAAGTATTAGTTGTATTTGAGATGAGCTTCGTTATATTTTAAATAAAAAAAAATTATATTTTTAATATAAAACGATTTTAATTAAGTCAAAGTCAAATGTTTTTGAATATTATTTCAAGAACTCGAATTCATAACGTTGGACGCAACCGAGTTTGAGTGGAACTTGACTTTTGCTTTTTTAACTTGAGTTTAAGCTTAATTTTAATATTGAATTGTTTCACCTTTAATCAATTTGCCATGTTGAACTTTTTAGAGAGAAAAAAACTAATCTTAACAATATTTGAAGTGTACATAGAGAAACATGCCATTCTATGTAATTGATTCAAAAGAATGGTATCTTAATGGATTTAAAAAAAAAAAAAAATTTGTTAATACATTTCCATGTATTTGCCTCATATGCTCTTGGTTTTCTATCTTTAAAATTAAGCTTTTAAACTTCCAAATTATTGCAAAATGTATATTTAGACTTCTATATGACGATTTTATCTTTAGATAAACTAAAAATCATCAACCATGGCTCATATCTTAGGATATATGTCAACCCATCCTTTAACAAACACATGACGTGTATTTTTTCTTATAAAAAACGTTCCCTACTTCATCACTACAAGCTATGTGAACAAGGGGACACGTGGTAATTTATAATTGTTCCACATTAATTAATTTGAATAAAATAAAATTATTAAGCAATTTCAATTAAACAATATATTCAAAATGAAAAAATAAAGAAAATTAAAATTAAAAGAAAAAGGAATTAGGAGATAATTATTTTAAGAAATTTCATGCACTTTTAAGAAAAAAAAAATATTTTATATATTGGAGATAATTATTTTCATTAGATAATTAATTTTAAAAGAAGAGTATATGTGAAATTATATTTTCATCTTTTTGTTATCTTAGTATTGTCAAACGCAAGATTTAAGTAAATAAAAAAGAAACACCAATAAGATGAAAGAAGGATAAACCAAACAAAGCCTAAATGATTTGGTGCAAAAATTATGGGTGCGAAGGTTTAGATGTGAAGGTTAAGCGCTTACTGTGTGAATATTATACTATATGTGATTAAGGGAATGCTTTGACTTGAGTAGTACTTGTGAGATGATCAAGTAAGGAATGGTAAGAAGAAGGAAGAGGAGATCTTAATAAGGTTGTAATAAAAGATGTTACTAGTGGAGGAGATGAATAGCATTAAACTACACTATAAGTAATGAACATGATGTGTGTTCTTTAAGAAATTAAGTGTTTGATTTGTTTGAGTTAGAAATTCAATAGTAGGACTGCATTAGTTAAGATTCTCTTATGTCCAAATGATGGAAGGGAAAGGGAAAGGGAATTCATAAGAGATGGTTGTTAATTATATCTGTCAGATTACGACGATGATCAATGGCTAAATTAACACCTTTTTTTGTAGACCTTAAATGGACTCTTTTTCATAAGTTTAGACCCAATAGAAGGTCTTATTTGTTATGTAAGTCAAATTAAGAAAGGTTGGATCGAGACCAATTTAACAGGTTCTATCTAAGTCCACCATATCAAATCTTACTCGATTATCCTGAATATATATAGAATTGACTTTTTATTCTTTATCACTTTAACCTAAACATTATGTTTGGATTGAGGGATGGAAAGTGAGAATTTTAAGAACTTTTCCTTTGTTTGGAAAAGGAGGGGAAGGGGATGGATTTTGAAGGAAAAATTTTCTCCTAAGTCTATAAGAGAAGAGATTTGGAAGGAACTGTTTTAAATTTGCAATCTTAACTTTTAAATAGAAGTACACTTCAATATTTCAAGGACTTTTGTGACATTTTATTAAAATGAAAATTCATATTACTATCTTCCCCTCTACTTCTTCATACAAACAAGGGAGCATATAAATTTTTTTATCACTTTCTTTCCTTCTAAATTCATTCCTCTCACTTTCTTTCCCTTCCTAATTCTTTCCCACTTTTCAAACATAGTAAAAGAGTCAAACTTAATTAATTAATGGGTTTAAAATTCGAATTCGAATTTAACTCTCTATATAAATCAACCACGCATAATTTTTCTGATAAAAGGATTGAAAAATCGTGATGAGTATCAATATATACGTGCTTGTCTTTTCTCTCCATTTCGAAACACATCAATATATTTTACTTTGAATTTTTTGTGTTTTTAATTGGAAAATTAGAAAAAGTAAGAAAATAAAAATAAATTAAATGATAAAGGAAAAGGAGAGAGGTCACCTTTTCATTTGACAAAAGGTTAAATAAGCAAATACTTTCACATCCAAACTTGGTGATACTCTCTTTTTCCTACAATGAATAAAGAGCCGTTAGATTAGGAATAATGAGGGAGAAATGAAATGAATGTGCATTACACGAAATACTTCATTTATTATTTGTTATGCTTTATTATTAGCTATGGATCCTTGTGGGTTGGACCTAGAATCTAACATACTTTATATAATAATAATAATAATAATAAAAAGTATATCATCTTAGGATCAATTTTGAATATCCTTTGTCCATAGCTAGGCCTCTTTTCGTATAGCCCTTATTCAAAAAATGTTATGAAAGTTTAAAGCTGGGACTTGCTTGGACCACATGTTTTTTGGGCCTTTCTATTTGTTTATCTCTCCAAGGGCTTCTCCTTATTTTCAAGAGCTTATTCCACTTATATTTTAAATCTTCAAAATTGGAGAATGTTTTGATCAATATATATTATATGGAAATATTCTCCCAATTTCCACATATCTGATCTCTCTCTCTCTCTCTCCCCTTTTCCATTATAAATAATGTTGATATTTCTAATTATAATGAATTGCATTAATCAAAATTGTAATATAGTGATATAAATACTGATCTTCTAATAAATAAATCAAATTCGAATTCTCTTTTTAAATTATAGTATATTACTAAAAAAAAAAAACTCATTAAAATAGTTGACACTTTTAAAAGGGTTTTGGTTGGAAAAGAAAAAACATCATTACCGTGGACTCATTTTTATTATTTGATATTTGGATTGAGGTATTTTCTCGATCAAATTTCTACAATCATATACTTAGCACTAGAAATCCTAGTACAATTAGGTACATTGAAGCTACCCTTTCGAAAAAATAAAAAAGAAAAATTATTGGTAACATGGATGTTCTGTCTCATCGAAATTTAGAGAGCAATCACTACCATGAGACTAAATTTTTTCCCCTTTCTTTCTGCAGGGTGCCGTACATCATACTTATTGCTTTTTTCTTTTATTCACCTGCAATAAGAGGGTCTTTTTTTTTTTAATTTTTTTTTTTTTTTTGTAAATCTGCAGTAAAATTGGTAAATGAAATATAACAAGACCAACAACTATCAATTCGTAGAAATGTGCCAATCATAATAAAATTAGCATGTTGATACTTTTCTTTGACAAACTAACTTTTATCTTTTGCTTAACATATTGTATAGCATATTATAAATACATCTTCTTATATTTAATTCACATATTTTATTTCTGAAACTAAGTATTTCAATCCTTAAATTTTTAAAAAGAAAATCTTTCAGATCCTTACATGATCATTTTACCTTTAGAAAAACATAACATATTTTAGAAATAAAAGAAAATGTTAATTCTTACAAAATATTGAAGAACAAGTAAAAAGAGAAACCAGGAGGTCTCTTCGTTTGTGAATGTGCCGTGATTTTTCTCCAATTTCGTATTTTTGAATTATTACTTAACGTTATGATAATAAAACAGGTTCTCAAAAATAAGAGAGCAACAGGCACATGAAGCAAATATATGGAAATGTATTTTGCAATTTACCATAGTTTTACTAGAAATCAAAGTGCTTCTAGCATAAAATTTTTTGTGTCAAACCTAGATATTTTACAACTATAGATGGATCAAACCGGTCATTCAAAAGGAAACAAGTTATGAATCATTAGCCTACAAGGACCTCACCTGATTATAGTGGTTTTATCTAACTGTTAATCTAATAAATTAAACAAAAATGTAGAAAAATGGCGAAAATAAAGGTAATAAACAAATTCCCCCAAATGCAAAGGCAATCTTAAACACAGTTCTCATAATTTACTCAGAACATTAACTCAACATAGAAACCTCCAGCTTAACGTTGAAAAAGAAAGAAACAACAACGTTCCCCAACGAATAAATTTTAACTTTTTGAACAGGCTATTTTATTAATTAAGGTTTTAATCATGTTTATTATCATGGGTCCATTTTTTCAGTTAATGGTAAGGCTAAGGAAATCGAGCCCAATTTTATGAGTATTTTAAAAAGATTTGGCTTAAAAAGCTAAAAATAGGAACCGTTAAACATATTTAACATCTTTTAGCCTTACTTAATTATCTTATACACAAAATAATCCCCGAATAAGGTCTTTTGCTTTAGGCTCGGGGAATCAAGCTCAATTTTATTTATTTCTACAATTAACTATGTTAAATTTAAAATTATTGACTTATTACCTATAAAATTTTTAAAGTTATCAATAATACTGAATTAGGTAATTGATTATAAAAATAGACATAATTCAGGTAGTTATTTACAAAAATAGGTAAAAAGGTACCAAATTAACACTTTGAAGTTTCAACTCGTTATTACAAAATGTGTAAAGATTAGATAGTAAGTATGACATTTACCCTTTGATTTGTAAGCCCTCTTAGATTCGTTTCATGAGCATTAAGCTTAATGCATAAAGCCTTGGGCTTATTAATAAATCTAAAAAAGACATAGACTTGGAGAGATCCATTTCCATTTAAAAGACATGAAGCTACAAAAAAGTTCTTAAGAGGATTCGATCTCATTTGTCAATAGCCAAAAGCGATCCAACGAGCCTCAATAGCAATATCATTGGTTCGATTCTAGTTTTTGGCTAGTTAAAAACTGTATCATGGTCTACAATACATACATACTTTCCCTACATTATCACCTATACAAGCACAAACACAATACAATCACTTATACACATGTATAAGGACAAACACAACATAATCATTGACACAACACAACCCCCTCCTTCCTTTCCAATAAATGCATGTGTGAACACATACATACACAGGTAATTTTCTACAACTATAAGTGCGCGCGCGCACACATACATAGGGTTGGGGTATACAATTTCTCTTAGGATAGTTTGTTAATTTTTTCTCCATTTTCATTCACAATGTCTCATATATTAATATTTTCATATATAATTGAATATTTCAACTGCTATACAACTATGTGTTGTGATAAGAATTAATCTTTTATATGGTGTTACCTATGTCATTCCTTCATTTTGAGATTCTTAACAACAACAGAAAAAAAAAAAAAAAGAAGAAGAAAAGTGAGTGACTATAATGGAGAGAAATTAAATTTTACAAGTTTGAATCGAGATGATGACAAGTATTCCTGTAATATTTCGTTTATTTTACTTTTGGTAGAATATTATATTTCTGAATTTTAAAATGTACGAAAAATTGTATAAGAAAATATGGATTGCAATCATTTTTTACTATCAATTTGAGACAAGCCATTAATATTAGTTATATATGAGTATGAGGTCTTAATGACCTCAGCATGCAATGAACAATTTGCAACCCAATCAGATTCTAATGTTAGAACTAGCTTGAGCATCTACATCACTTAAGAAGAACTTGATGGATGCTGAAATTTGAGCAAGTGGCTGTGCTAAAGCTAAATGGATGGTAGATAGTTCATTACAAGATCGATACGAATGGCTCGTCTTAAAGTGATTGAAGAAAAGATTGAATGAAATATTTTTCTCAAAAAAAATTTCAAACCTATTACTAGAATTGGAAGTATTTTACAACATTAATATTAGTATTCATAGAATATTAAAGGAATCAACGTCTTCATCTCCCTTTAATTCTTGAACTTGATACTAGTTTTGATTTAATTTCTTGCTTCAACAAGTCAAGGTTTTTCATAAAGACACCAAAATAAGGACTTTAATTTAACACATACGAGGACTACTACATAGACTAGATTAATAGTAATTATGGTATTAGTTATTAGATTTGCTTATAAAACCTTTTAATGTGTGGACAATATTGAGGTTATTGAATAATGTTCTTATATACATAATGTTTATTATTCTCCTATATTATTTTGAAATTATAGGTATAGTATGTTGTTTAATTTGAACAAATTTATATTTAGTTGTAAAGGAAATGGTATCTCTATCTACTTTTGGTATTTAAGCAATGATGTAATGAAATTTCTTTGCAATTCAAAAAGACAACAAAAGCCAATTGGTTCTATATTTTTAATATGTTACATAATAAATATGTTTTTTTAAGACGTGTATGTAAAATAAGGACAAGGGATAGATTTTCTCTAAAAAATACAAAGAAAGGGGAAAAAAAAAAAACAATTATCGAACCGATTTGCCCATTTTAAGAATCAATAATTGGTAGTTACGATGTAATGCCCCAGGACCCTTAGTGGGCATTACAACCCTCTAGATATTCCAGCTAACCCAGAATATTAGACTTCTAAATCCACTAAGCTGTATCCAAAATATAACCATACAACAAATGTCACAATAAAACATAAATTAACTGGCACAATAGTTTAAGAGTGTATCGATTCATAATTGCTAAAACATGGGATAAATCAATAGTAGCTAATCTCTTTAGAGTATCTTAAACCTACATAATATAGTAAAAGGAGTCTATCTCCTCAATAAAGCACGAATCTCTAATCACACAAAACATATCTCCAGTAAATACATAATTCATCTCCACTTTACTCATCATCATAATAAAGATACTTGACACCCTTCTCTTCCTAGATGTCATCAACAAACAATTCCTCGTAAAAAAGATAGTTATTTGATCTTGTGCCTAAAAAAGAATAAGGATGAGTTAAAGCCTAATACAGGGGCACAAATATACACAAATGTCATACCAAAGCATACACATACATACCATACAACTACATCAAGAGTAAATAAGCAATCAATTAGTTATCTTTAGTTTAAGTTCACAAATATCAAAGGAATACTTATGATTTCGCCATATATTGGTCTTTTTCCACACAGATAGGTGGAAATACATATAAGTTTTCCTTTAAATCATTTATGTCCGAGCCTAGAGTTTACAAATCCTAAAATTCTAACTACATTGTCTTACATGAAAGTCGATTAGGGAAACCTTGCATATGATCAGTGTTAAGCTTTATTTTGATTTTTCTTGATTTAACCTATATTAAGCTTTTCCCACTTAATATAAGTTACTCGATATAAAACTAAGGAAAAACATTTTTCTATAAAAAAAAAAGTCTAAAAAATATTTTAAAAAATAATTTGAAGTCACCAACCAATAAAATTGGTAAAAGTCAAATTAGGGTTTTTTAGTTGGAAAACCCTAATTTAGACACTAGTCCATGAATTTTCTAAAAAAAATAAATTTTTAGAAAATTTAACTAGAAAACTCAAATTTGATAGCTAATATATTAAGAACAAATCACCATGTAAATTTTTTTAAAAAAAAATTAATCGGTCTTTATTTTTATAATTTTCAAAAAAATGAAAAAGCATGCAAAGGATGTGAAAAGGCATAAAAATGAATTTTTTATAACAAAATTTCCCTAAAAAACAAAAAGAAAATAAAATATTTTATAAATTTTACTGTTGCTCCTAAGGAGCTTTCGTACTTGTTCATTAAGATCAAACCAATTGTCATTCTCATTACTTTAGAAAAACTTTAGTAAGTTAGTTCTTTTTATTCTAAAAATCAAAGCCAAATTTATGATTATTATTTTATTTTTATTAAGAAAAATCCTAAAAAAGAGACCCTAATTTTTATTGTTCAATTTTGGCAAAAAAAGCCAAACTTTTTAAAAAACCTAAATTAAGATTTTTATTTAAATATAAACCTTTCCCATGTGATAAAAAAAAATTATCAAAAAAACCCTAAAGTGCCTAAATGTAATTTTTCATGAAATATGTAATTAATGTGAAGAACATGCTTAAGATGCCTAAACTGTGGAAAATATGTCTAACTATAAAAAATATATGATTCTATCCTAATCTTTTAAGATATGTGACCTAAATGCAAATTTTATCGTAAAGATATAAATCTTGATAGAAATATGCTACTGTACCTAAAATATACAATTTTTCTAAAAATATGCTTAAAGTGTTAAAAATGCAAATTTTATGTAAAAATATGTGATTTTTATAAAAATATTCCAAACATGCAATTTTTATGTTAAAAAAACAAAAGTTATGCAAGAACTTAAAAAAAATGCAATTATGATGTGCAAGTTAATATATGTGGAATCATATAAAGACTTGCAAAAGAGACCCAAATTAGTACCTAATCAATATTAATAACAATTTTAAATGGAAACTAATTCTATGCATATACAAAAAAATATAAACACATTAAACTAAAAACAATAAAAACTAATACAAATATTCAATAATCAAATAACTAATTAAGACCTGCAACTAAAAACAAACAAAGTTAATATGGGGGCTTCACTAATAATAAAGACTAATAAGTTAAAGAAATAATAAAATAAGAATAAAAAAAATTGGGAGAAATCTAACACCCACTAATAGGCATTAGTCAGATCAGGGTATTAGGCCAGTTCTAGTGGTTGTCTTGGCGATGCATCTCAAGAATGTTACACACGCAGTAAAATAAGGATGAAAGCAAATGTGCAGTGGGTAACTAGCTGTGTGTGGTTTGGCACATGTGAGAAGATGGGTGCCAAGTTTGATAGTTACAGATAGGGTCATGTTGGCAGCGCTCGCGCATCTAATATTGTGTCATGTGAGGTTTGAGTTGCTGGTGCGGTTTGGTTGGGTTAAGAATGGCAGTCGTAGTAGGGGGTTCTATTGAGAGAGAAGGCCATGGATAAGGTTAATTGTAAACGGTGTCGGTGGAGTTGTGCGTAAGAGGGGGTTAAATGGAGATAGGGCTGCTGTTGAGTTTGCATTTGTGTTGTGTCTGTATATGTGATTGTGTCGTTGGTGGAGAGCCAGAGAAGATTGTACGTGATGGAGTAGCATGGGGCGCTACCTGTATGTTTGTGTGAGGATAAGAGAGATTGGATTTGTGTATAGAAGTGCCACTATGTTGAGGATGATGAAGTAGGTTTGTCGATGGTGAAGGGGGATTGATGCAGTCAATGAGGATAATCCTGGTGTTTTTCCCCAACTCTCCTTTTATAGCTTTTGCAATTTTTATCTAATTAGAAGCTTAGATAAGGATGATGAAACTTTGTTAAAGATTGAACTTCATCAAATCTTTTTGTTAAAAGTTATCAACACAAAACTTTTAAAGAGTCATTTGTTTTTATAATGATTCAGTAGATTTTAGTTAAATCCTCGAAAGATTTACAAAGATTTGATGAAATCTATCAAGAGTTGGGCATCCCATTTCCTCCATTTTTGGACTTGGTCATGCTCCATTAGGGAATGAGCTAATGATCACGTAATTGGCATGCGATGGAGAAAAAAAGAAAAGTGGGTTTGATTTTGGCAAAGACTGAACCCACAATGCTATAATCCTTACACTAAGTCCTTGCACCTAACCAACTTGGTTGGCCTTTTTCTTGTTAAGCTGTCCGCGTAAATTGAACTTCAGCTTTCCTTGTTGGGCTCATAATTTCATTTTTGAACCTAAGCCCAACTTAACCTAAATCATTTTAAAATAACACTAGCCTATCAAAATAGCCTAAAATATACATGCCAAATATTTCGACACCATTTTTAAATTTAATAAATTTGAGCTGCAACTCTAGTTAGTCTAATTAAAATATTTTTTTTAATTGGAAAAAAATCAATTTATAAACTCAAATGTTTTACTACACTATTTAAAAATTATTTTCCTAATGAAACTTAAAGACTTTAAATTTACAAAATCACACGTATACTTTCAACTATTATTTGATCTGATCCTAAACAATTGATTGACTCAACTCGACACTTTTTATTTTTTAATTTTTCTTGTTATTTTTATTTTTTGGAATTCTTCATTTATTTTTTGTAAACCTGGTTCGAAAACAAAAGAACTTAAAATAAAGAGGTGGCAAAAATGAAGTGTCTATAATCAACAGTTACTCCTTTAGAGATTTACCACTACCGGCTTATAAAGCAAGCAGGTCAAGCACAATCAATAAATTAGATCAATTAAGCTGTATATGAGTTAGTTTGGTTTTCATTCTAAGACTGAGTAAACATGAGCAAACACTAAATATCTAAATCCTCAATAAATAAACGATCCTAGCAAGAGAAAAAGAGTCCAAAATCCGATCCAAAAATAAAATAATTAGCTTAAATCCTCATCTCCTAATCACAATTCTTAAACAAGGTCTTCAACTTGCTAAATTATATCTCCTAGGCCAACTAAGGGATTACTTGAAATGGCTTCTTAAACTTCAGTTTCTTGATTAAAGATCTAAACTTTTAGAAGTGAAAAGGCTAGACAAGGAATTGATTTGGCTAAATTTTGATCGAAAACTAACTTGGAAAGAAAAAAGGTTAGGACAGGACATAGCATTTGGATGCCACAGAGAACAGCGCTTCTGTCAAACCCAAAGACCTAGCCTTCGAACATTAAAAGGAACGGTGTCTGAATGCCTTGCTTTTGTTCTAGAATTTTGCATAATAGAACACCCTTGAACCCAACTTAGAACAACTCAATCCTTGTCAAAACTTACACTTCCTCCAAACCCGACTTAAGAAACAATAAGCTAAGGATTCATAACCTTAAAATTCAGCTACAACCTCAATGTTCAACCCCAACAATGGATGTTTAATGCAAGAATTAAACCAAGAGATTATAGTCCCACAAATTTACTTGACAAATCTTCAAACACTTGATAAGATCAGAAGAATAAGGCCCTAAATCACTAATAATCTGCAAATGATTCCCACTTGAGAATCAAAATTTATCCTATTCTAAGCATAACCCTCTAAACAATCACTATCCAATTAAGAATCCTAACTCAATCCAAGAAACCTTTTAAGATAGATACCTTAAATATTTGGAAACGATTGTTAACTAAAAGAACTATGAATCCCTTCTTGAAAACATCTAAGAGTTAGCTAGAATCAATAAGAATTAAGGAGTTTTAGAGTGTCAGAAAGCTTTATACGAATTATTAGAGCTAAAACTTCAAGGTTCTTACTTTAATCCTTTTTGGTTTGTCTCTTAAGGTAAGGTTTAAAGAGATGCTCTTAATTTTCTAGATAAAGGGAGTAAGGATTAATCGTCTTTTGGTAAGGTTTACGATTTCAGAGAGAGTGGCTGCTTAAGAGCGTTAGGGTTTTTAGTAACCCTTAGAAAAAACAAAAATTCCCTTATTTTTGGAAATAATTTTCTGCATTGTTACATCTTCACCACACCCCTACCCCCCCACCCCCCACCTTAAGAAACTTTCGTCTCAAAAGTTCACTTAAACTTGAGAATAACTCTGGATACTTCTACCTTACATTGTCCTCTAACTCCCATGTGGCCTCATGTTCAAAGTGATTCTCCTATTGAATCTTTACATAAGGAATTGCTCTTCTTCTTAATCATGAACCTTCCTGTTAACAATTTTAAGGGGTCTTTCCTCAATAGTGAAATTCGGTTGTTAGTCTAAAGACTCTGAATCCACAATGGGCACATCTACATCTACATCTCTAAGCTTCTGATCTTACTTAGGCACTAATTTCTTCAGCATCAACATGTAGAAGATGTTATGCACTCCCTCTAAAACTATTGACAAAGCTAAATGATAGGCCACTTTTCAAATTCACATAAGCACTTCAAAAGGACCAATGAATCTAGGGCTCAACTTTCCCCTTAGGCCAAATCTAACCACTTTCTTGGCTGAAGAGATCTTCAAGAAGACTTGATTTCTTACTTGAAACTCTAAAGGTTTTCTTCTTTTGTCAGCATAGCTCTTTTGCCTACTTTATGCCACTAGCATCTTCTACTGTATGAATCTAAGCTTATCGATTGCCTCTTGCACTAAATATAGACCTAAAAACTGTCTTTTACCCCCTTCATCCAATGGATGGGAGATTTACACTTCTTACCATGTAAGGCCTTAAAGGGCACCATTTGGATAATCACTTAGTAACTATTGTTATAGGAGAACTCTACAAACGAAAGATTCTCATCTTAGTTCCCACCAAAATCCAATACATAAGCTCTTAACATGACCTTTGAAATTTGAATGGTCATCTCAGGCTATCCATCAGTCTAAAGATGAAAGGCTATATTAAACTAAAGTTTTGAGGCCAGTTCTTTCTATAACTCTTCTAGAATTTACTCACAAACAGAGTATCCTTGTTTGAAGTTATTGTCACTGGTATCCCATATGATACGACCTTAGATACCGACCTAGTGATGTGTCAGGTTCCAGACTATATTGGAGGCCCGTTTGCAAGCTCCACGCAAATGGATGACCTGTTTATAAGCTTTACAAGTGCTCAACGGCCTATCTGTTTTGTTGGGTTTACCCCGCAATGCTATATACGCTACTGTGTCTTGGCTTATTATTTGTGCCCTATTCTGCTGGGCCTTCCTCATTATACCGGGTCTATCCCGCCTTTCTAGCTCGACTTAGCCAGTTTTACTCGATGTGGTTGGTTAGCTCTAAAGAGGTCGGCTATGCCCATGTCAAATTGGCACGTCCCAGCGAGGTCGGCCACTACCATATTAGGTCAGCCTAGTTATTCGAGGTCGGCCTCGACAACGTTAAGTCGTCCTTGGTCATATAAGATCGACCTCGGACAAGACAAGTCATCTAGAATCTCAAGTTCGCCTAAATAAAAGCTCGAAAGTCTCTAACAGCCCTTCAGAATCAAACATCAACCCCTCACCTGAAAATCTTGTTTAGCTACCTATTTTACTTATGTTATTTGGATTTCTCATTTCTTATAGTGTCCCTTAATTGTTGTTCGTGTTTCATTTGTAATTACCGAAATGCTACTAGGGCATCCCTTTAGTAAGGATTGTAGCGAACAACCCCATTACTCGAATTGGTGCATCACATCCAATGAGTTTTAAGCTTTGTAAGATATTGTTGGTGCGTCATATCCAGTTAGATAACTTACGGACTTGCTAAAGCCCCCATTTTATTTTCTTGTTTTGGTTCGTTGTGGTGCCTCTCCTTATGTTCGACTTCAAAGAAGCATCACCATGAAGTCAAACTATGTACCAAATGTAATCCTTAGCTAACCTAACCAAGGTATAACTTACATTGATTTGAATAAAATGAGCCAACTTAGTCAATCTGTCAACAATCACCAAGTTGCATCGTGTTTTTCCTTAGTTCTTAAGAAGTGAGTGACAAAATCCATCGTGATGTGCTCCCACTTTCACTCGGGTATCAGTAGAGGTTATAACTCTCTTGATAATCTCTTATGCTCAAACTTAACCCTTTGACAAGTAGAACACTGTGCAACAAACTCGGCTATGTCACACTTCATGTTTCTCCACCAATAATGACACTTTAAATTCTTGTACATCTTAGTACTTTCAGGTTATATTGAATATCTCGAATAACGAGCCTCTTGGAACACTTCATTTTCCATCTCTAAATCCTTCAGTAAGCACCATCTTGTCCCTTATCTTAAGATCCCATCGGTACCCAACCTGAACTCAAGTGCCAATCTATGCTCCACTTTACCTTTTAAGTCTTGGATCTCTTGATTCATCTGAACTACTTTGATCTGGTCCATTAAGGTCGGCTTGATGATTAAACTTGGCAACCTCGCTCCAACTTCACTAGTCACAACCTCTAAGTCTATTTTGCGCATATCCTCAAGCAAATCCTTTTGAATAGTAATTAAAGTGGCAATATTACCTTGTTTCTTTTTGTTAAGTATGTTAGCCATCACATTCGCCTTTCCCAGGTGATATTAAATATCCACATCAAAATCCTTTATCAACTCCAACTACCTATGCTACCTCATATAGAACTCTTTTTGAGTGAAGATGTACTTCAGACTTTTATGATTTGTGAATATTTTACACTTCTCCCCATACAAGTAGTGTCTATACAACTTCAAAGCTAACATCACCATCACTAACTCTAAGTCATGAGTTGTATAATTCTTCTCATAAGGCTTAAGCTGTTTAGAGGCATAAGTAATCACCTTCTCGTCTTGCATCAGCATACAACCTAAACCCTAACTTGAGGCGTTACTAAAAATAGTGAACTCCTCTCCACTCTTAGGTAAAGTTAACACTAGGGCTGTACTCAACTTTTCTTTCAACTTCTAAAAACTAGCTTCACAATGGTCATTCCATTTGAACTTCACACCCTTCTTGATAAGTCTTGTGAGTGGTGCCACTGAACTGGAGAAACCTTCAACAAAACTTCTACAATATCTTGCTAGTCCCAAGAAACTTCTAATCTCAATTACTGAGTTCTGCCTTTGCCAATCCACAACTACCTTTACCTTTGTTAGATCTACGGATATCTTACCCTTATTCACCACATGCTCAAGCTAAAACTTATACTTGGAGAACTTTGCAAACAACTGCTTTTCCTTTAGTCGGCTCAAACTTAACCTCAAGTGTTGTTCATGCTTTTTTCTGCTCTTGGAGTATATTAAGATATTATCTATAAACACAACAACAAACTTGTCTAAGAAATCTCTAAACACTCGATTCATTAGATCCATGAAACTTACTAGGGCATTAGTTAGCCTAAAAGGCATCACTACAAGCTTAAAGTGCCCATATTTCGTCCCGAAAGCTATCTTTTATATATCTTCCTCTTTAATCATCAACTGATGATAATCAAACCTCAAGTCAATCTTAGAAAAAAATTAGACTCCTTGTAGTTAATCAAACAAGTCATCAATTTTAAGAAGTGGATACTTGTTCTTAATTGTGACTCGGTTCAACTCTTGATAATCTATACAAAGTTTCATAATGTCATCCTTCTTCTTAACATATAAAACCGGAGCTCCCTAAGGTAACATACTTTGTCTAATAAACCCTTTTTCTTGCAAATCTTGCAATTGCTTCTTCAACTCTATTAGCTCGATTAGAGCCATCCTATACACTTGCTTTGAAATGGAAGTAATTTCAAGCACAAAGTCGATGCAGAACTCAATCTCCCTCTTAGTCGGTAACCCTAATAACTCTTTAGGAAACATCTTAGAAAACTCACTCACTAAAGGGGTTTATTCCAACCTCAAAGGTTCTTTACTCTCCAAAGACGTAGATGCCATCCTCCCTTCTTCCCATAACTCACAAGTAGGCAAATTAATCGCCCTCTGATCGTCTAACTTAAAGATAAACTCATTCCCATCATCTAGAGTAAAGTATACTACCATACCTTAACAATCAATAATAGCCCAACACTTTGCCAACTAATCCAAACCTAAGATAACATCAATCTCAAACATACTCAAAATCAGAAAGTCTACTGGCAACATTCTTCCTTCTACTTCTACACTAACCCTTCGACACATCCTCTCCAAAGCTTTACCAACTCCCAAAGGTGTATAGACATTCAAAGACCCAGTCAATAGCTTAGGAATCAAATCACAAGCACATATAAACAACTCAAAGATGTAGGAAGTTGTAGCACTAGTATCAAACAAAGCATATGCACAGTAAAAGCATACAAGGAGTGTAGTTGTAGCGATTTTTGCATCAAGTAGGTCCTAGTGTTGTTGATGCAGTGTAAACACCCTTATTGAGGCTTTTTGTCTCAGTTCACTGGTTTACCATTGTCCAGTTTGTGCCCTAATTAGAGGCTTAACAGCTTACTGGCCTACATTGGCCTGTCCCCCTGTAAGTCCCTCAGTACAAGTTGTAGCAACATATCCCCTCTAAGTACAAATGTAGCAAAAAGATGGTGGCACTGATTTGTCATTGTAGTCTCTATTGAAATGACCAGTCTTGCTACAAGAAAGCAAGCACCCATCGGCTACTTGCAAGCCTCGATCTCATGATGTCCATAGCACTTGAGGCATTTGACAACTAGGGCTATTGGTGTTAGAAAAGATAGGGGTGAAGCTTTAATCTAAACAAAAGGAAGCACCCTACTCATCACTCTGGTTATAACTTAATGTCTCTTTCCATTACCTTGTGTCACATCACTGGGAGTAGCTCTCTTCCTTGCCACAAAGCTAGATTGACCTACTAAGTGTTCTTCTTTTTCTTCAAATTCTTTTTCATATGCTTTGCCTGCATAACAATCTTTGCATATGACTCCAGTTAGAACACATCAACCATACTCTAGCTCTAAACCTCCTAGAAACTTCCGGCCTCTACCCTTATCATCTGCCTTCGTAACTAGTGGCGAAAACCTGAACAAATGGCTCATCTTAGCCTCATACTCTTCTATTGACTCGCAACCCCTTTGGTAGCTAAAGTAAGCAATTGGCAAATGATCCCTCACATTAGTAAGGAAAAACTTAGTAGAAAACAAATTCTTAAACTCTTATCAAGGGCTCACTAGTCCATCAAGCAGTAGCAGCCCCTTTCAACTTATATTTAGCAGAGTCAACTTTCCTCTCGTCAAGTACATGGAAAATAGTAAAGGCACTCTCCAAATCCTCCATTCACTTGTCAATAGCCAAAAATTCCTCCCATCTCTAGTCAAAGTCACTAACTTCTAAGCAAACTTATCTAAATTGATAGCCCTCTCTCTAAGTGTAGTTTATTGGACTAACACTCTAATCAGATAGTTCATAGTCTCTAGCAGCATGATAGTAATGTTAGGGGCTTGAGTTTGTTTAGTCTAATCTCCCTAAACTCCAATATCCCCTTAAGGGCCAAAATTAATCTATAACCTAATGCCCCTCAAATGAGGTAATATAGGAGGAAAAGCATTGCATGAGGTATCTTATCCCCCATAAGAAAAAGAACTTAAACCAGTGATACGTCTAGGTGGCATACTACAAGAAAGGAATGGGAAACAACAAACAAGACAAAGAAATTAGCTAAAGTAGTAGAGATAAGTTACTTAAAAACTTAATTAAAGGAAAACCAGAACAACATCAATCAACAACACAAGAATCCTTTAATAACAGTAAATCAATTTTTAGCACATACCTTTCGCAATTTGCACCTTAATGAATCACATCTTAATTGATCTATGATCAATTCTTATGTAACTACAATATCCATTCCTTACTGTCATGGTGATTAGGTATTAAGATTCTTAGATTAGCATGCCTATACCCATGAATCAACAGCCTAGATGTTTACTCGATCCTTTATCATAAGCCCTTCTATGATCCTCTAACCATCAACTTTGATACCGCCTAGCTTGTAACGCCTCCTCCCTAAATGAGCATTACAACCCGCCATATATTCTAGCCAACCTGGAATATGCTAAGGTTTTTAAATCTATTAAGCTGTATCGAAAACATAACCATACAACAAACACATATATATAGATCTACAAGGGAGTAGATAACTATATCCACTCAAATCCTCATAAAACATAGATTAACTAGTACAATAGTTCAAGAGTGTATCAATTTGTAATTGCTAAAACATAGGATAAATCAATAGTAGCTAATCTCTTTAAAGTATCTTAAACCCACATAATATAGTAAAAAGAGTCTATTTCCTAAATAAAGCATGACTCTCTTATCACACATAACATATCTCTAGTAAATACATAAATCATCTCCACTTTAATCATCATCATAGTAAAGATACTCAACACCCTCCTCCTCTTGGATGTCGTCAACAAAAGGCTCCTTATAAATAAGATAGTCATTTGATCTTATGCCTAAAAAAGAATAAAGATGAGTTGAAGCCCAGTATGAATGAACAAATACACATGAATGCCATACCAAAGCATACACATATATACAATGCAACTACATTAAGAGTAAACAAGCAATTAATTAGTTATCTTTAGTTTAAGTCTACAAACATCGAAGGAGTGCTCATGACTCCACCACATCTTGATCTTTTTCCACATACATAGGTGGATATATATATAAGTTTTTCTTTAAGTTCTTTACGTTCGAGTTTAGAAATCCTAGAATTCTAATTATATCATCCCATATGAAAGTCTACTAGGAAAACCTCGTATATGATCAGTAATTATTTCTTTAAGGATTTGCCACTACGGGCCCTTAAAGCATGCGGGTCAAGCACAACCAGTAAATTAGATCAATTAGGCCATATATGAGTTAGTCCAATTTTCATATTAAGACCTAGCAAACATAAGAAAATAAGCAAGTAACACATACTTGAATCCTCAATAAGTGAATGATCTTGACAAGAGAAAGCTAGAGTAAAAGAGTTTAAAACCTAACCTAAAGACAAAGTAATTAGCTTAAATCTTCATTTCTTGATCATACTTTTCAAAGAAGGTCCTCAATTCACTAAATTACATCTCCTAGGCCAACTAAGGAATTACTTGAAATCATCTCTTTAACTTCAACTTCTTGGTTAAAGATTTAAGCTTTTAGAAGTGAAAAGGCTAGACAAGGAATCGATTGGGCTAAATTTTGATCAAAAATCAACTTGAAAAGAAAAAAGGTTAAGATAGGACATGGCATCTATATGCCATAGAGAACAGCGTTCGACCATTATGCTTTTGTCAAACACGAAGGCCTAATGTTCAAATGATATAAGGTAAGGCGTCTAGATGCCTTGCTTCTGTTATGCAATTTTGCATAATAGACCAACCTTGAACCCAACTTAAAACAACTCAATCCTTATCAAAATTTACACTTCGTCCAAACTTGACTTAAGAAACAATAAGCTAAGGATTCGCAACCCTAAAATTCAACTAAAACCTTAATGTTCAACTCTAACAACAAATGTTCAATGCAAGAATCAAACCAAGAGATTATAGTTCCACAAACTTACCTGACAATTCTTCAAACCCTTTATAAGGTTAAAAAAGAAGGATGCTTTAAATCACCAATAATCTATAAACGATTCCCACTTTAGAATAAAAACTTATCCTGCTCTTAGCATAACCCTCTAAACAATCATTATCTAACCAAGAATCTTAACTCAATCCAAGAAATCCTTCAAGATATTTACCTTAAACACTTGGAAACGGTTGTTAACTAAAAGAATTGTGAATCCCTTCTTGAAAACATGTAAAAGTAAGCTGGAATCAATAAGAATTAAGTAGTTTTAGAGTGCTAAAAAGCCTAATACAAATTGTTTGAGCTAAAACTTTAATTTTCTTAACTTAATCCTTCTTGATTTGCCTCTTACAGTGAAGTTTAGAGAGATGCTCTTAATTTTCTGCACAAGAGGAGTAGGGATTCCTCTTTTAGTAAGGTTTAGGGTTTAAGAGAAAGTAGCTGCTTAGGAGAGGTAGGATTTTTAGTAACCACTTGAAAAGACAAAAGTGCCTTTGGTTTTGGAAATAATTTTTTGCATTATTACATCTAACCTGTTTGGGCCTTACCAAAGCCTTGTGCTTAGGCCTAGCTAGTTGGTTTAACCACACCATCGCATTTGATTTTCACCTAGTTTTCTTCTAGATGACCTATCAATAGTTCAACCTTTCCACGTTGATTTTTGCTTTTGTTTTCAATAATATCCATTTCGAGTTTGGATACTGAAGCAAAAAATTCTTCTATTTCATTGGTAATCGAAACTAACAAACTAAGGTCTTTTAGGATGAATTAATTCATTAATACACAATCCTTTATTTCCATTCTATAATTTTCTTTGCAAGTTTTTCAATAATGTTACCATATAAGGTTATAGTTTACCAATTCACTGGATTAATCTCTTTATTTATATAATTACTGAGTCATATTCATAAAGGAATTTTAATTTTGGTTTGCTAATGAGTGCTCCATGTCTAATTAATTGATCAAAAACTAAAAAATGTTCGTCTTTTCGTAAGTTATAAGAAAGTAAATTTATAAAATATATATATATAAGTTTCTTTGTTTAACATAATCAACAAGTGTCTCAAATGGCTGTGTAAATAAGATAAAACTACTTGTGAACTAGTTCGATTCAATGACTATCAACTTAAATTTGAGCTTGAGTTACTCCAGTTTTTTATCAAATTGAGCTTGATCATTATAATATTTAGCTTAACTAGTTTGTAGATAAAAGTTTAACTTAAGTTTAAATGTTATTCAAGTTGGAGTTGAAATTGGATATTAGTATTTTTTTTTGAATAATAATATTTTTCTAAGATAACAATCAAATATATTTTGAATTAATAGGTAGCATTTAGTTTGCTGAACTTGATAAAACAAGGAGAATTTGATATTATGGTATAAAAAAAACATGACGGCATAGCCTATCATACCACATTTGGTATGTGCATAGCTTAATATAGATTTTTATGATATGAATAACTAAAAAAAAATTAAAATTAATTATTTAAAATATAAATGACATGAAAATTTATCATTATGATTTGTGAACTTGGTATAGTGTTATTTATAGAATTTTAAATGTACATTTATTTCATATCATCAAACATATGGTGCAAGACCTTTTAATTTCTATCCTGTACCTCTTACCCCCCTTTTGCTCAATAACATTAATTAATACGTAAATCAAACAATTAATTCAAAAATTTTTCTGATGTTCTATCATTAAAATAAGGTAACTTAACGATAACATAAAATATTGTCAAGGGTTGAACTCATAACTATTATATAAAACAAAAAGAACTTGAGCTTCAATATAAGGTTGATTAAGTTGAAATCAAGTTTAAACTCTAAAATATAAGAAAAACTCATGATTAATATTGCAGTGTTTCGTCTCGATTCATTTACAGATTACCGCCTCTATTCCGTGTGTTCTTTCAATTTTTTAAAACTTTGGAAGATTAATACTTGAATTATCGTGGGGTATTTATGCTGCTGTAGACCGTACGATCAGTAACATGAGACGCAACCGACAATCTCTGTTTCGACAACGACCGGTCTAGTTCCTTTTGGCAAGTCTTCGAGTGGGTCCCCAGAACCACTGATACCCTGCCACGTGTCCCTCAGATCTGTTCTTTTGTGTGTGTTTTTTTTTTTAACCAGTTCACTCAGATCTTGAGACAAGAGTGTTTAAAGAAGTTATGTTCCCAAGAACTCGCTGACACGCATTTCATGCACACTCTGCACTAAGATTGGCTGATTGACTGATAGGAAAGCTAAAAATTGACACGTGGACGGTTGGGATCCGTGAAACAGGGAGGTACATGGTAAAGGAAACGATAGTTATAAACAAAGGGGGGTGGGGTGGGGTGGGGTGGGGATGGCGCGTGTGACGTGACTAAAGTACGATGAAAGGCTGAGTAAATGTAGAGTGAGGTTAAGGGGTGGGCTCGCGTAAAAGTCGAGGGGTTTCTGAGACAAAAGACTGACTTTATTCATAGACTGGCTTTCGATTTTGACCTTTTTTTCGCTGTGTGTGAAGGCTTGTCCACCCACGCGCTTCACTCGGCTTCGTCTTAACCAACCTCTGTCATGCCGGTTAGGTTTGTATGGTATGGGTAGAGGTTTTGTTTACATCTAGCCGTCCGGTTCATTCCTATTTGATCCCATCTGAATCATCTTTTTAATGTTTATTGATAGTGGTCCTGAACCAACCAATTCAATCTAAATTCTAATGTATCTAGTCGGGTTTTTCATAGTCAAAATGTGTGGTTTTTTTTTTTTTTATATTAAAGAATGCACTAATTTACTAAAAAATCCAATTATAAAAAAAAAAAGGAAAAGTAAACAATATAATATATTATAAATAAATGTAAATTATATTCTAATATTTTTATTAATCATAGTTCGATCTCGACTTCAGTATGATTCGACCCTCTCAACCCTTAACCATTCTCATTGATAGGTCAATCTCTAGATATAAGTTTGATAATACCAATCTTAATAAAATTTTTACAATTTAATAGTATGAATATTAATTTTTCAATAGATTAGACTTATTTGAATACTTATCTCTCTAATAGTTGTCATATGAATAGATTTGTACCTCTTTTCATGATGAATAATTAATGTGTTACAATATTTATAATTGGTATCACTATCATTTTTTTTTCTTATAATTTGTTATGTCAATTTTGCGATTTACTAATACAATCATATTCTTAAACATATATTATTCATGTATACATTGTCATCATCCTTCTGTAGATATTTAATTAATATTTTATAAGATGGAAAATACTAATCCTCATAATAAAAGAAAATTTAAAGATGGTGTACTATTAGGGACGTCACTAGGCGAGTCATTATAAGGTTTTCGATCCATTTGGCCTACTAAAAACCCTTAATTATTTTGGGTTGGGTTTCGGAAATAGTTCTCAAACCCCATAATGTTTCAGGTTGAGTTTTGGAATCTAGAAAAAATCCAACAAAAAACTCGAATCTAATTAAAAATAATAATATGACATTAGTAATTTAATAGTAATTGTAAATAATAAAACATAATAATTAATAGAAAATGTCTTATCTCTTTGATACTTTGTCTTACGAGAAAACTTTAGTCTTATCTTTTTCTCTCTTTTACATTTGTTATAACTTTCTTCTTTTACTTTGACTCTCTTCTTGAGTAGAGCACGTTTTTCAATCCCTATTTATCTTCTTTTCATTAATCGTATATTAATTTAAAATAAAAAGAAGTTGGTTTTGTATTAAATAATTATACATCATTTTTTATTATTTAAAATAATTCATACACTATTTGCTTTAATTTTTTATATGCACTTGTAAATCAATTTTAATTTTTTTTTTTAGTATTAGCTAGTTGAGTCGGGTCAGGTTTTTAATGGATTTTATAAAACCTTATAGAGACGAGTTCTAAAAACAAGGTAAAAACCTTGTAGAATATCTTATAAGATTTTTAGAAGCTTTATAAGATAACAGGTCGGATTTGAGTTTTACAAAATTCGTTTTGAACCTACCTTGATGGCATCTCTATGTACATGGTAGTGCTACGGGATTAAAGTGGTCGCCTTTATGCTTTGGGTGTTGTTGTATTCACTCTTTTTGACTTTGAATGTAAAATATCTTTGCAATAAGTCTAATAAAAAACTTTATATTTTGAGAATTATTTACAAGTCTTATGAAAAAGCAAATATATAAAAGTACCTTCACTAATCCATTGGTATTTCTTCTGCAATAACTTTTGATTTAGATACGAATTGTTTAGCTTCATCTTTTTCCAAAAAGGGAATGTCATCTCATGTAAGAAATTCACTCTTGGGTGATATTTAGGAAAGTGTACTAAGGAATTGATCAAATTGAATCAAACCAAACATACGACTTTCTTTCAATTTACATTTGATATAATATATTTTTGGTTTGAAAGAATAAACCAAATAAAAAAAAGGAATGAAAAAAAAGAATCGAATTGTTTTAAGAAATAAGGTAATATTTTATTTGTGATTAAAATAATTATTTTGTTATACATAGAATTCAAAAAAACTTTTAAATTTATACTTGTCGGAATGTATACATATTTTACTTAGATGACCATTGTATATCAAAACACGTATATAAATTGATTCAAAATTTATATATATGCTAGTTTTATAAATAAAATTAATTGTTAAGGCATGGTAAAAAAGAAGAATGAGAAATTGTATAAAATCTTCTTAAACTTTGATTTTGATGCGTATTGCTTTCTTAAACTTTTAAAGTGTGATTTTTAGTCTATAAACTTTCATAAATTGGCAAAAAAACCCTTCTTAGATTGAGAATAACTCCTTAAACTTTGATATTTGTATGCAAATACCTCTAAACTATGTGCTATTTATGGGATATTTATACACCAAAATTAAAATTTAGGAAGTGTTTCTATATTAAAATTAAAGTTTAAGGAGCATTTACACATAAAAATCAAAGTTTAACAAGATTATTTGTCAATTTATAAAAGTTTAGGAGACTAAAAATTATGCTTTTAAAGTTTATGGAGAAAATTCACACCAGAATCAAAGTTTAGGAGGATTTTATGTATTTTACCTAAAAAAATGAAAGTTGTTAGGAAACTTTTGATTATATAAATATTCACTTCATTAACCTCTTATATAGTTTAAATACATTATATTATTAATGATGTTTTTAGTTGGCAAAATGGAATAAGATAATAATTATAAAGCCTGAATTTTTTGTTTTCTATTTAATTTAATTTTCTCTGACTAATATTAAACCCTAATCCATTTAATATTAATTTTCAACTAAAAAATTTGGAAAATTTAGGTTTTTCTTTTAGAAATTTTTTTTTTTTTGAGTAACCACCCAATCAAAGTGGGGAAAAATAAAAATCTTGATCAATTAGACAGATTGACCATGACTTGACTACCGGTCTTTGTCTTCGATTTTGATTTCATACAAACTAAAGGATTCCGAATCCCGGGGTTAACCTATTAAACCCTAATAGATAACACTTTCTATTTACCGAAATTAGATTTATACTTTAAATTATAATATTTTTAAGAAAAAATAAAAACTAAAAAAAAAAAGAACCTAAGTTTCTACATATTTTATTATTACCTCGAAAGTATCTACATATTTACTAGTTGTAATCAGACGATTGTAGTTTTTTTGAAAAATTTTAGTGTGTTAGTTAATTTTAATTTTGAAAATCGATCAGATTTATATTTTAATCGATTCAATTCATTTAAACAAAACACAAGGAGGTCCTAACTCGTGAATGATTTAAAAATAACTCTTTAAAAGTCCTAAAATTTTTAAAATGGTTTTTTATTATTAATTTTTATTTTAAAATTTTTTTATGTGAAGAAGTCTAAAAATTACACTAAAAACTCCCGAGCTACATATATATATATATATATATCTATACTACTAACATTACGCAACTATCACCTAAATAAATTAATAATATCATATATTTCACATATAAAACTACTAAAATACTAATGTACACCTACTTTACATATTATGTTAACCAATAAAGAAACTAATAATAATGAAATAATAATAGATAAGAAAAAAATCCTAAGCAACCGAAGTAGTTAGCGTGAAGCTTAGACTGAATCATATGGATGCTGCTCATTGGACGAAGGAGTTGTCGCCACGGCTGATCGAAGACTGCCGCTTCAGTGTCTTTTGGCTAGAGTTTGGGATTGCTGCAGGCTGTTGATACGTTGAATTAGGATGGCACAAGGCTTGTGCGGTTGGACGTTGTGTTGGCGTACAGACTGTCGGTAAAGTGATGATCGGCTGCGTCATCGTGCTTGGAAGTCTAGCCGTGTTCTGGTCGCTTTGTTCAACGAGGATGGACGTGTTCGTACTGCGCTTGCTGCAATGTTGATCTGAGATGTGTCTGTGTCGTTGCTGATTTTGGCTAGCAATTGAGGGTCAGAGTGAACTGGATGTGGGTAACGTACTACCGATCAGTAGGCAAAGGACTGATCACGTGTTCTTGCGTTGCTACCTTCCACTGCTCGTAGCTATGAAGATGATAGAGCGTCAGTATGAAGTGCTGGTGAGCGTGGGAGGGGATTGGGTGTTCCTGCGTACAACAGGCCGTGTGTGTTGACTTGCTGTTCAGTAAGGTAAAGCAGCTGGCGTAGTCTTCGTTGGTTGTATTCATCGTGTAAGTGCACTGCGGTTAATAGTGAAGCGTGCGTGTGCGGCTTGTGGTCGTGTGCAAGCCGAGTGGAGTGCAGTGTCAGGCTACAATCGGTGCAGTCAACATATTGTAGATAGCGTGCAGAATTGTGGGGAATTGTTTAGCTGCGTTGGCGTGAAGAGGGTCAAGGGGGTTGGCAAGTGTAGTGTGGTTGAGCATGGTAACTGTGGTCTAGCGTGCTCGGTCAGTCGATGGAGATTATCGTGCTGTGTTTGGAGTGTTCTCGTGTGTTATTGCGATGGTGTGGGTGTTTTGTTCGACTTATGTGACTAATTGTTTGAAGTGTTAAATTTAGTGATGTTCTCTTTCTTTCTTTTTTTTTTTTGTTTCCGAACGTGTGTTTGTGTAAAATTAAATTGTATTGTTCTATCTCCTATGATACATATTCATAAATTCCAAAGCAACTTGTATCGTATTATATCATATCGAATTGAATTGAATCGAATCTTTTCTCTGAATTCATATTTGATTTTACAAAACCATATTAGATCTGAATCATATATATCAACTCAAATTCACTTTAATAAAAATCAAACTAGGTTCGAATTTTTTATAATGATTTAAATCCAATCGAATTATATTAAAATTTTTTTAATTAGATATGAATCTAGAAAAAATAAAAGCATATAGATACTTAGTGAAACTTGAACCCATGACTTCAAATTAACTCTATATGAAATACTCAAATGCTTATTCATTAAATCGTTGGTCTATACCTTAATTTTTAGTATAATTGGATTGTATTTAAAACATATGACTTTATAAAAAAATAATTATTTGAATTAAGCTAAAACTAAAACTATTGACTTTAAAATAATTTACTTCTTAAAAAATCTAAAAATCTTCATAATTTTTCCTTTTCTCATTTTTTTTTATTTTCATCATTTTTCAATTTTTCTTATTTTTGAGTTAGGACCTTATTTTAAAGAATTAAAACTATAACTACTAAGGGATAAAAATCAAATGTCTACAATAATATAATTGCAATTCTCATAGAATAGAATAGAAAAATAATAAAATTTTTTTTGGCTGCATTTAAAATGTATTAGGAATATATTTAAATAGGCCATGGCTTGATTTTTCTCTAGAGTTTCATTGGTAATATAAGAAAATTTACAAAAAAAATATCAAGCAATAATTATTCTTTTCTTCATAAAAGAGAATTGCATTTTCTCATTGAGTAGTATATTTCGATTAAACACAATGTCGAAGTAAATATTTTATTTCACTCTTATGAAATTAACTAAACTTACTGTAAGAGTATTTAGTATTTATGATACAAGACAAGATTATATACAATGCAAGTAAATTTTCTTAAAATATAAATTGCGGTTCAAATTTAAGTACCGAACCAAACTAAATGGATCGAAGTGATAAAAAGTTTAACCATTTTTCATGGTTGGTCTGGTTTGTAGGGAAATAGAATCAAACTGAATTGGGACACCCAAAAGAAAATAGAATGCATTTCATCTTACATACAAATGTCGTCACATGTGAGTCAATGTGATGTAATACACCTAAAATACAAGAAGTTCCCCCTTGACTAATAAGAGGTACATCTTGTTTTGAAAGAGCACATGGATCTCTACCCTACCGCACCAAGACGCATGTTAATTCTTGTCTTGCCGACGAAGTTGATCGATGTAGAGTAACACAACTTTCGTCCCTTGTAATGTCATTAATCGTGTCATTAGGGTAAGTAATTCCATTTAGCATAAGAAAATTCGATCTTATTTATTTATTTATTTTTAACCCGTTTCTCACTTTAAGTTTTTAAGGAAGACAAACTACGAAAATCAAATACACTCCATCCTAATAAGAAAACAACATTTATACTATGATCTTTCTAAATTATCTTAGTAATGATTAAATACATTATGAAAATATATTTCTAAAAGCTTTAGATGGTTGAATTTATGTTTCAAAAATAATGAATCATTTATCCGCAATTGATATAAGTGAGAGCATGGAAAATATGACCTTGGCTTAAAATCTCGTCTTAAACTATCTATAGGCGGTAGAGGCCGGGTTGAAAAAAGGGTTGTTTCTAGTTATAATCTATAATGAACAATCATGAGAATAAGGCCCTAAATATGCCTAGTTCACGTACTAATTTTCTCTGAGTTTTGAAACCCAAATCAAAGGGTAAATTACAGATGTGGATTTTCTCAATTCATTAATCGATATTTTCATTTACAAAATTAATTAGATTTTTAAGAATATCACATGATATTACCATAACGCATATCCTTTATAATTTGGATTATTGATTATATGTGATAGAATCTTAAGAGAATAAATTGAAAAAATCAATAAAAAGTAAATTAAGAAGACCCATAACCAATAAATTACTGTTAGTATCTTATTGGAAATAATTAAATGAAGGAGACACTCAAACTTTAGTAAAAAAAAAAAAAAGAACCAGACGCTGAGGTATTAATATGGAGCATCTCAAGGAGTTACACTTCCCATGGTACTAAATATCTTATATGTCGGTGGGAGGTTTTATGATGTTTTTTTGATGGACTAACCTCAGCATGCGATATTGATATACAGTCATGGGAAAGGAGATGCTTAGGGTTTGGGAATCTTGTATTCATTTATTTTATTTTATTTTATTTGGATCTTTTCAGACTACAATAAAGAACTTGGTCATTTACTATTGACTCTTCCCGTTAGAAGTTTGTACATGTACTGACGATGCCGTATAAAATAAAGACAAAGATAGCTATTAATTCTTTTGTCCCAAGCAAGAACTTAAGAAGGACAGTAACTTATGGGACCATCTGACCATCGTTATAACGTGAAAAATTGTAGCACCTGACCAGTTTTATCTACAGTGTACTGCTGCTCAAAATTGGGCAAGACCAGTCCTCATATACACGTACGTAAAGGTATAAAACGTGACGGGTAATCAATATATCGCAAAATATCAACATTAGCCATTAAGTATTTGATTTGCTCGATATTTGTCAAATGGTTTATGATTAAATTTTTATAGACTCAATTGAAAATAAAAATTTTCTGAATTACGGCACGGATACCGCGGCTTCTACAATCCTTCCTTAGTTCCCGGTTTTTGTGAGATGGTGTCTTCCTTCTGCCTTTACTTTGAAAGACTGGCTGGAGATGTACGAAAAATGGAAGCAATTTTCAAGTTACTCTTTTTACTTAATGGAGGATGCATGTAATAGGATAGGCAAATTATAGGGTTTGACTCCTCTTTCTATATCAACAAGGAAAAAAAAAAAAAAAAAACGGATGGACTTGTGTCTGAATTATTTTGTGTTCTCTCATAGTTATTTACGATAATATATTATACGTATGTATATATATATATATATTAATTTATATGTGACAACATTTGATTTTGATGTTAAAACAAAGTTATATAATTAAAAATGCCTATAGGTACTCCAGGAGCACATAGTTACTAACTAAAAGAGTAGTTAAATCGTCATAGAATGATAAGAAGTCATTTTCTTAAGAGTCTATTTACTTATATGCCGCGAAAATTATGAATTATTATTAGAATTTTCATGTTATTTATTTAGATACACGGGATATTGATATTATTAGATATTATATATATATGTATGTATATTAATCCTATCAACTATTGAGAAAGTCTGATTCTGCCATTACCTCAACGAATAAAACAAAACCCTAGAGTCCTACACAAAAGATGATTGATGATTCCAGCTATATAACATCTGTGGCAGTGTCCCTAGCTGGAGATTAATTAAGCACGACAACTTTCCTGTATGCCCCTTTTATTTAGCCTTATCTGCTTCTGAGCAACTATGGAAATTGGGCCCAATTTCAACCCGGTAAAAATTGAGCAAATTGACTAAACATTTTCAGGGGGGAAAAGCGAAATTTACATATGCTTCCAAATAAAGTAGCAAAAATAATTGGAGCGTGGTACCAAAAAAGGTAGGGTCATAAGGAATTATTAGATTTTGTTCCCACCTTGTTGATCCTTTATTATTATTATGTTGAGCTCTTAACACGGGTGTGCTTCCCATTAACAAGTTGCTTATCCCTCAATCAACACTCAAAGAGGACCACTAAGTATTCAATGGATATGAAGGATTAAAATAATCCTTCTTTTTCTTTTCCTCAACTACCATATCTCAATTTTATAAATTTGCAAGAATAGGTAATATATTGTATCTAATTTATTCTATTGAGAGATTATTATTTACATCATTAGATTATAACAATACGATTTACGTAAATATTTGAGTAATCAAAAGACGTGATTTATAATTTTGTACTTATGTCAACTAAGTTATAATATCCCTATTTTGCAACTTTGCACGAAGGAACGAGGCTGCATACTCATAAATGGTTATCTTATAGAGAATGCTATTTATCATTTTTTTTTTTTAGCCAAATAGTACTGCTTGAAATATTATGCGAATGGGAAGAAAAGGGCCAAAAAAAAACCTATCTATACAACCTACACCATCAAATCATCTATACAATTCAGGGTTAAGTAGAGTCGTGCTCAGTGACTAGCAGAGAGCATAAACATAACACGGTTTATAACCATTGATGCGAGAACTAAAGATAGAAAAGTTCATCAAATTGAACCAGAAGCTCGACTATTTTGCAAAATAGTTAGGTTTGCAGTTCCATTTGGCTGCTTGAGGCTTTGAACAGAATCAAACCATTCTGAGGGAGACCGTATTATAAGAAGAACAAATTCAAACTTTTGTGGATGGTCTTCATCTAAGTTTTTATACCGTGGACTTTATTTAAACTCATTTATTTTACTTTATTTTCATCGAATAGAATCTATTCTAAATCCAGACTTTTAATATTCGTACATCTTGATATATAGTTCTCTTTCTCTATGGGTGAAAAGAGCTTTAATATTTATTTATAATACAACAAACAATATTGAGAAGTTAAATTCAAGTTACATACAATCACAATAAGATATATCAAAATATAGCAATTAAAATACAAGGTTTTCAACCTAACACAAGAGATTAATCTAGACATGCAAGAGGGTTAAGAGCTAAAAGGTTGAAACTCTGTTTAATCCAGTTTTATAGACTAGTCAAGTCTAACCAGATTGGACCGTAAGGTTAATTTGAGTTTGACAATACTATTAAAATAAGATTGTAAAAGAAAGAAACAAAATGAGAAAATAGATATTAGGGAATGCAAGTGACCTTATTTGGAACTTACATTTTGATGCATCCTAAGATATGTAGTATAAGGTAAACAAGATATAAGTTACAAGATATCTTATACCCAGCCTATAAGAATTATTAATTGATAATATTAAACATAACACAGTATTATACTTTTACCCTGGTTGATCATGTATGTTTTAAGTCGAAGTTATTTAAAGCTTTGTTTGTTTTATTGTTTGTGTTTATACTTTATATTAGATGCTCTTACATTTGTAAAGTGACCAAATTGAATTCCATATTGTTATTTATTTTAAGTAAGTAGATCTAAACTTCATGACATAATGTAATTTTTGAAAGTCCTCATGATAAATTGATAAATGTGCTGATTACTAAGGCTACAAACCAAACAAGTTAAGCCGAGTCGAGTTGACTTTTGAAGGCTCCGGCTTGACTTATTTAAAAATTATTAAGCTTGACATAACTAAGGGTTTTACAAAGTGTGAAACTTATAGGCTTGAGCATAACTTGTCTACAAACTAAGCTCGTCTTAAGCTGAGTAAGCTTAAAACGAGTTAAACTCGAGATTGTTCAAGATTCTAAATATATAAAATATAAAATATATATTAAATGGATTGATGAATAGTGAATAAAGTTTATAATATATATTATACATATTATATATATTATACAGATACTAGTTTTTGGATTTTAACTATATATAATATATAATATCTATAATATATATAAAGCATTTAAGCCTACCTACAACCCTAAACGAGTGTGCCATAAGCCTAAAGAGGAGTTTAAGCTCATCTCATTTAAATAAATAAGCCTTTCTTTTAACTCGAGTTTGGTTCGTTTACTAATCAAGTTTAAGCAATTTGACTTGTTTACAATTCTATTGGTTATAAGATTGTAAAAGCACTAACATTTTGTCTAGAATATTACCTCAAAATTTAGTATGTAAAATTATAGTAAAAGATTTTATAGGTTTCAGAAAATAACCTATACCTTATAAGTTTTACAAGGTGTAGGTTCAAGGGTAATGCTTATACATTATAGGATAAGTTCCAATTCTAAAACTTAGGATCTTATATTTATAGGTAGAATACAGGAAGGGTCTTATACTCTCTCCATCATATACTTACTTACCCCCAATAAGTATGATTCAATTTACTTTACAAATCGGATCTCTGTACTATAAATCAGTCTACCACCTTCTAAATCGTTCGAAGCTATTCAAAATAGGGTCAAGATGCATGTTTTGCAAATATTTGTGAATCCAAAAGCTCTAAAATAGCTCAGGTTAATACATTAAATAATTACAAAAAGAATGAAATAAAAGTGCTTAAAGAAAGAGTAAAATCAATAATATGGCATATATTAGGACAAATACAGAAACATAGGGAGGTGGAGAAGAACCCTTCTTAGAACCTCACTTTAACAAATCTTTCTTATTGCAATAGGGAGGTGGAGAAGAGAAAAGACAACATAATTTGGTAAGCTTCCAAACCTTAAAATAGTATTTATACAAACATGATACAAATAGTATTTAATGGTTACAAGGAATTTTGAGATCCATTGAATTAGGCTTATCAATTAGATATATACTAGAGAGTGGTAATCACAATTGAATCTAAGCATAATTAAAGATAATGTAATCATAGAAACAAAACCAATAAGTTAATGAATAAAATGAAATTGTTAGATCAAATTAGGGTATGGTATGAAGAATAAGGGGACAGATCTCTACCTAAAATTGAATTGTGCTATAAACATGAATGAACAAGATTGAAAAATGAAATTAGACAAAGAAAAGATTGGTTAACCCCTTATGAACAATTTGACTGCCTTATAAGTGAAACCCGTGCTCTTCCAAGCAATAGCTCTGATTCTTGTTTGTTGACAACTCTTTTGTTAGGTAAATTTAAAAGTATGAAAATAGGGATGTTTAAATCACTAAGACTAAGGTAGAGAGGACTTGGAATAGGGGTCAGGTGAAATGAAATAAACTTAGAATTGTAATTACATAAAACTGTCAATAGGATGCATTAGAATTAGAGAATCAATTAATTGGATTTTAAAATACAAAGGTAGGTGTTGTATTGCTTGGGTGTTATTGGTGCCCTTATGAGGATCATGGAACTAGATTAATGAATACATGGCTTAATTGTTTATGATATTGGTTATGTGTAAACATGTGACCTACATATGGCAATCATAGATTAGAGTATAAGAATAGATTAGGTGCTAAGGTTGTTGTGGTGACTTATTGACTTGTCAACCGTCTAATGTGGTCAATAAAGGGAAGGGAGTTAAAATAATGGGCTAATTAGTGGAATGGGATGCTAATTAAAAATTGAGTAGTCTCACAATAAATGATAATAGGTTCAATTTTTACATATTATGTATCATGGAATCATGATTTGTGATTTAGGTTTCTTGTATCGCCTATCGTCTATTGTAGAATCCTTTTTTATAGGTTGGGGGCTAATTATGGTTGAGTTGTGATGGTTGTTGAGCTACCGTTTATGTCGATTTGTAAGCGAAGTAATTGATATAACTTGAATTAATTAACATGTTTGTCGGATTTGATAAAACTACAAATCTGTATGTGAATGTTGCATACATATACACATTTGTAGTATAGTAATTGTTAGGAATTTTGCTCAATCATTTGGGAAAATAATATTTTAGGTAATTGATATTTAGACTTAAAAGGCTTGAAGAGCAAAGACAAACCTTGCATGTCCCTATTTAGTTATAAATATATGGCAAACCAATCATAAATTTATGTTTGGGGCAAGCCAAGCTCAATTTCAAAGATAAGGAATTAAGTACATATAAAATAAATATAAGAAAATGTATTTATAATTTATTCATATATTATATATATACATATATACATATATATTTTCATAAGCCAAGTAAGAACTTAAGAAGAAATCATGTTTTTAAGGTTTAAAAAGTAAAATCTATAAGTATATTTCCAATCACCTCATGGTCTAAATAATTTTTATTAAGTGTTTAGTGTATTACTCAAGATAGAACATGTTGAGACAAATGATAAATAAATTTTAACCCTATCTCAATTCCTTCAAAACTTCTACCATAACTACTGTTGCTACTTTGTTACTTTGTGCAGGTTTATTCACCTTGACAATGGATATCTTTAAAAGTAAGAAATAATTCGGTAAATAATACACGCTATGTATTATGCTCATGTTTTGTATAAATACTAATAACATATATACTATATATAAATAACGTATTTTGAAAACTATTTTTTTCATTAATATTTAGTGAATATTTTATTTATATTTACACACTATATACGTATAGTATAATACGTAACTTATAATATCTATTGAAAATCTTTTTTCCTTTATAAGTAGTTAAGAATTACTAATCTAGACCACCTTCCTTTCTCATCCTTCATCACTGGTGGTTGTCTATTCTATTGCTCCAATTGGTCTTGAATCATTCTCCCCATAATGGTAAAATTGCTACTTTGCATAAAACAAGCAAATTTCCAAGTTTCTAATTTCTCTACAAGAAAAAGATTTAATAGGTATTCCAAGTCACTTGTACATACTATATGCTATATACACGTATATATATAGATAACGTATAAATATCAATAGAATGTTGATACGAATTATAATGAAAGTAATGGTTTCCAAATCAATTACTATATATGATTTACACACCTCATATATGTCAACATCATATTAATATTTACATACCATATATATATAATACGTAACATGTATTACCTACCACATTTGTTTAGTAACGTTATCATGGGACTAACAACATCCAATACATACAGTAATATGGACATTATACACAATTAGGAGTATGGTTGCAAAGATAAACGAGCAATTGGTATAACACATAATACAAAAGACACGACCACAACACAAATGAATATTGTTGTAACCAGAATTGGGAATTCATTATTTGCTATTCATTTTTCACCCCATATATGAAATATGATATGAAAAAAAGATGTAAATCCGATTCTCCAATACGGCTTACTTGCCCTGAGAGTTAACCAAAGTACTCTCATCAACAATGCAATTTGAATGTAAAAAATATGCAAAGCACAAGGAAGCATGCTTAGTGATAAAGATGTTGAGATAAGATTTCACCCATAGATTGAGCTTTAGCTTGGAGCAAATCACTTTCTCACACCTTAAATCTCGGCGACATTTTAACTTTTGCAAGTTGACATAATTAAATCCGCAATGAAGAGTGAATAAAAAACAAAAACACACACCCAATTTTGTAGGGTAACCCATATATTATTGTCCTCCCTTTTTTGGTTGATGTCAAAGAAAACGCGATATCCAATGAGACTTCATATGAATCTACGAACAACCTTTTGGGTACTTTGCCTTTCCATATTTAGGGTAATCGATTTCATCAAACCATTCAAATTAGTAATTCTAAACCCATGATGCCGTGGGAATGATTATGCTAAGCCTTGACAACATGCGACAAAAAGGCTGATTGGTGCATTTTCAAAATTGGTCAAAAGAACAATAATAATTAAGAATGGTTTGGATATAAAGTATGTCATGCTAATCATGGCTAAGGAAACATCATGATACCATTAGCAATTATATTGGATGTAGAAAATGTTAATTCGTGTCTTAATAAAACTTGTTAAAACATCAAATAGAAAAACATTTTACGTTTTCAAGTAATAATTGCTTTCTTGTAAAGTGTAGTGAATTCAAAAAACATAATTCTTTTCGGAAACACTGAGGTATAGTTAGATTGCCATGTTTTATAGTATAGCATTGGACAAATTAGTTTTATTCATTATTTGGTTTGCATGTTGACTAAAGTCATTAAACAAAAAGGGCCTACTGTATTTAATTAAAACTAGAAAAAATTGTACCTGTACTTGATGGTACAAAACTTTATTTTACCATACAAAATCAATATTTTCTTGAAATTGCAAAAGTAACTCTACATCAAGTTCTCAAATCAAAGTATTTAACTTTATTGCAACCTATAATAGGAATAATTAATATTTTTTTAATTTTGACGAGTTTTCATTTATGAAATTTCTTTTTCAGTATTACACATATCAAATAATAACGATACCTTATCTGAATTCTTGTTAATGGAAAATAAAAATTTTTCTGATGTTTCGACCCCATTATGCACGTGAGGTATGCATAATCATTTCTCAGTTCCATAGTAATGGCGGCAAAGTAAATTGATTTGCTTTTATATCTCCTTGGAAGGTGCTGCTTTTGGTTCCCAGATAGAGGAATAAAAAAAATCCAAAATTATTGGTTTGCATTTTAGCATGTAAAAAAGGGCCGATTAATTATGTCTATCTAGTAGGCGTAAAATATCATTTAGCTAACACATATAGGTAAGATAAATTTCCAGACAGAGGAGTTACCCAAACCGACCTGTTCATCCAGCATTTAGTCTTCAAATGTCAGTTAATATGAAAAAAAAAAAAGAAAAATAATCCAATCATGCTGCATCATCTTTACCTTTTATTTATATAATATATGTAGTATGATACTGTTTAATACTGTTTCATATTATATATAAAAATATACATAAAGAAAAATTATAAATAACCTCTTAAAACTTTCGTTTCAATATTGATATATACTCAAACTTTTAAATATTATAATTTAACTCTCTAAATTTTAATAAATTAACAGTATAAAGGATATTTACTTTTTCAACTAGAAAACGAGCCAATGTTAAAGTTTTGGAATGACAATGTACATTTTGATAAGTTTGAGGAATTGTTTTTGCACTGAAGTCAAAATTTGAAAGGTTTATTTGTAATCTCTAGAATTATTTACCAAAGTTTACATGGTTTGTATCTAATATTTAGAAACTTAGGGCTATATTAGCTTCAAGATTAAAGTTTAGGGATTTTTTTGTTTCAACTTTCCCTTATACATAATTTAACATGTGAAAATAATATAATTATATTAGCAATATGTATATAATAGGAATAATGTCAAAATCACTGCTTGAACTTTAACATGTTTTCAATTATACACCTAAAATTTAAAGACTAAAGTTACTAAATTTCAAATCTAACTATATTTTTATTTGTCAAATTTACTACCTTACCTCTTAATTGTACTCTTCAATCAATATGCGTTTACCACATTATCTCGTAAAGGCAATAAATTTGATAAGTAACAGTTTAATCAAATATGGGATTCAATAGATTGAAACGTTAGGAATGAAATTTCAAATAAAAGTTTAATTAGGTATCAAATTTAGTAATTTCAAAATTTATGTATAAAATTGAAAAAAAATATTGCATAAAATTCGAATAGTGATTTTGACATTGTCCCTTTAAAATATACATGCGTGTATAGTGACCATTAATGTAAATATATAAATATGGCAAATGTTTATAGAGTATTATTTAAGCTAAAAAAGCTAATAAACGCGTAAGTCACATAATCATGTAATTGAGTAATGATATAAGATCTACATATATATAATTAATATATGCACATAGGATCAAAAGGTGTGTAACTATGATAATATCTTGAATTACTCTGTTATTATTGTTGCTCTATCTATTATTTAAGAGAGAAAAGGGAGTTTTAATAAACATGTTCGTTGTTGCCCGATAAGTTATTTGACAACAAAATTTGCCAACATTTTAGGTTTATTAGGTATCATTTAGCTACTTGATGTAACAAGCAATTTACTCTAACAATACTTGTTAAGTGACATTTGACTTTCCCTATTCAATCCCATATCTATTGTTTATGGTGAGCTAGCTTTCTAAAACTATTTCCCAATTTTGCCTAAGTCTATCCTTCCTAAGTAAAACCTCCTAAGTTTTGTCATAATTAGGTTTATTTACAGAACCAAACTAAATTAAGAATCGAATCGAATCGAACTAAATTGAACCGAATAATAAAATACATTTTTTTTATAGTTCGGTTCATTTTATACTTTAGTTAAAGGAGGGTGCAAATAGTTTGTAATTCAGTTCAATAGATTGGAATCTTATAGTGAAAAGAAAAAAGAAACTCAACCTTGAGCCTAAAATATTAGTTTTTTTTTTCATTGAACTAAAATGTTAACTTTTATCCTTTGATCCTTTAACACCTTCACTCGTATTTCATTTCACTTTTGTACTACTCCAGCCTTCATACTAAACTAAACTCTCTTTCATTTCATGCCTTTACAAAGTTCATTCTTATCTCTTATCTCTATTTTGATTTCTTACACTCACATAGTCTCGCTCTTTTCTATCTCCAATCATAAATTGGTAGACCTAGACCTGAGGTCAAGTCAAATCTGGCCCGGACTCGCCGGGTCAAGGGTCTGGTCCCCCTTGAATTAGGATCAGCCCCGCTTAGGCTAGTTTCGAGCCGATTAATTTGGCCTAATGATTAGACAAGCTGGTTTTCAACTTGTGAACCACTCAATTTTTTTTAATTAAAAAAATTCTTTTATATTTATTTTTTATTTAAAAAAAAACTACTAATAAATCATAAGAATTTAAAATTTTGATTATTTCACTCTATTAATTATTGGGCACTAAGATCAATGATTTATACCTTATTAATTGTTGGACACGATATTAGTAATTTATATTTTTAATAATATATAATTATTACTTTCTTCCTACAATTAGTGAATTGAGTAAGTAAATCTTTTTTTATAGGCAATTTTTCAAGAAAAGCTTGCCAATATAATCAATTTAACTTGTAATAGGCAATATTCACTGTATTCTTTTATTATTTCAAAGGAAACTTAAAAAACAATATAATTTATGTGGGAGCTAGACTAATATTGTAAAGAAAATAGAATCTATCTTATATCTATAATACACTCACCATTTTATATATGGTATAAATATATTCCTTATAACTTTTAATGGTATTAAATTATAAATACACTTGTATTTTTATAAATTATTAAAACATATTATTTATAAAAGTAGTTGCTCTTTTAAAAATTAAACAAGATTGTATGAAACTTATAATATCTTATGTCTCAAACTCTTTTGGTGGTTTTTTTTTTTAAAAAAAAAAACTCATTTAATGGTTAAAGTAATATATTTATACAATGACTATCTACTTTTACTAATATTAAAATTTTGGATTTTAATAATTTTTTTTTATAAACTCATATATTATTTAGTCTCAATATCAACTTCTAAATATAAGTAATAATATATATTCAATTTTATTTTATATTTTAATTAGAAAGAATAATTAAATTTAATTTTAAAAATTATTATTATTATTTTTTTAATTTTCGAATCGAAACCGGCTAATTAAACTACTGGTTCCTTCAACCTAAGCTTGGACCTACCGATTCGACGAGTCTAACACAATGAACTACACCAACCCACCAAGCTCGATGGGTCAAGCTATGGATTAAACCCATGACTTATGGGTCTGGGCTAGTTTAGTAAACTGTTGGGCCGGTTCCAATCTAGTTCATAAATTGGATCCAACCCTTCCCCGGATCTAAGTAGACCATAGCATCTTAATAAAGTATAGTCATTCATTCCTCTCAAATTGCTTATTGTATAACATAGATGATCTACTAGGAAATTTGCAAAATATGTTTGGATAACAAGATAAACTTGTCTATCATTGTCATCCATGGTTTCCTGTTTCTAATATGCATATGTACAATTACAGTATACTTGTTAAATTTTTTAACTTGAATTCTCACACCGAATTATCCAAGTAAAAATTACAATAGTAGATTTGTATTATAAACAACGAAATGCAATTAGGACAACTAGAATTTTACTTTTTTTTTTTCTAAGAAAAAACTTCTAAGTGAATTAAATCGAACTAAACCACGATTATCCAAATTCCATCATCAGAAACATCAGCTTGTAACAGCACTCACAAACCTACTCATGCAAGTTGATCCCATTATCCCACTTGGTTTCTGGATGTTGACATATGCATTAAACTTTAGTGGCTCGTAATGGTGCACAAGGATCTTTTGAATGGGTAATATATATCATATCTTTTATAGTCTCATTCATTATTTTAATGAAATCAATTTAGCCTCTATCTCATCATTAATTTATATTCTTTTATATCTAAATCATTAATTCATAATTAATTTAATGATTTAAATTTAAAGGAATGTAAATTAAGAATAGAATAAAACATTGAACTAATCTTCTTAAAAACAAAAACAAAACCATAGAAAAATTGGAGATATCAACAGTTATTTGTGCTTAAGAAGACTTGTTAGGTTTGAAAAGGTAGTTCTCGAGATTCACACAAAAGCAATAAATATGGAATACAAATAAAAGTATATGGTAAAAACCAAATATCATATAGCACCAACCAACGCAACTTCCTTAGTTTAAGGATATTGATATTTAATCCTCACATGAAAACGAACTCTCATTCCATAAATTCCCATAAACTTATGCCTAATGGATCAATATCATAGAGCTATATAAAGAATTATAGCTAGATATTATATCTAATAAAATGTTGACTATTTCTATTTGTATTCCCTCTATGTAAATCCTTGTCCCAGTGAAACAATCCGATGCAATACAAGCTACACTGCTACTGAGACTGTAAATGAGCTGAGTTATTCACAAGCTACTCAAGCTCAGCTCATTTTAAGCTTAACTCGACTCAATCTCTAGCTTTAGCTTGATTATTAAACGAGTTAAGCTCCAACTTTAGCTTAAAATGAAACTCGTTTATTTAAATGAGCGAAGCTTAAACTCCAGTTTAGACTTGCAAGCCTACTCCTTTAAGCTTTATATATATTACAAATAGTACATACATTATGTATTATAAACTACATATTATTAAAATCCTTATTTACTATGCTTAATATGTTATAGGATAATTATGATATATAAAGATATAATATGTTATATAATAATATATGATATATAATTTAATCCTCATTTACTATACATTAATCTATTTATATATCTATTTCTCCATTCTATATACTTAGGCACTTAAATGAACTCAAGATCGATTCACTATAGACTTGACTCAACTCAAGCTTAGTTAGTAAATAAGTCGAAAGTCCAGTTTGAACTCAAAATAAAGCTTATTTATTTAAATAAGTTGAACTTGAGTCTCAATTGCAAACTTGATAAAAAGCTTAAGCTCGATAAGTTTTATATGAGTCAAGCTTGAGTATGTAGAAACTCAGTTAAGCTTGGCTCATTTACAACCCTAACGTTTGAAGATGAGCCAAGTCTCTTCAGAAGTTACTCTTATTCTTTCTCGACTCTATATTTTATTGAGAAAGCTTATTGAGTTGAGTTTAAGTTTTGAATTATTTAGTTTGACGAGCTTGTAAATTTAATTGGCTTTAATTTGAAATTAAGTGAATATGATGCTTTAGAGAAATAGAGTTTGCATTCGAACCTTGATATTAATTAAAAGAAAAGCAATTTTCTTCATGAAGGTTCAACATAAGCTCCATCTAGCTAAATGAGCCCAAGCCTACGTAGATAAAGCTTTTAAGTGCCAAATTGCTAATGTTTCATATTATCAAGACTCCACATGATATTTATATATGCCTCTTTAGGGTTTTTACTTTAAGCTGACGTTGTTGCTCCTCTTACATATACATTGTCATTCTTCATTTTTAGGTGTCTCTACCTAAATTGACTTCTTGCAATAGGGATGTTTTAGTCTCATATTATCCATTTTCACATCTTCTATGTAATATTTGTTGTCTATTTTTGTCTACTGCTTCACGACCAAACTTTTAATTTGAAACCTTTGATTTCTCATGATAATATCATCTCTTATTTGTGTTTATTAGCACAAAAACAAGATACCTTAGCCAATCAATACTTGAAGTAAATTGTTAACTCTAGAGGTATTCATATAACCAAACCAAATCAAACTAAAACATAATGTGTTGTTATATTATAGTTTCGTACACTTCAAAGAGGGTTCAAATAGTTTGCAATTTGGCTTGAAGAAGTGAACCCAATCGAGCTAAATTGGTTTTCACTTATCTATATATATATATAAGAAGTAGTATATTTTAATTTTTGAATGTCAACAAACAAATGTCACGCCCCGAAGCGGCAGAATCGTAACAGCCCCGCCGTATAAACCATCCTAAAATAGAAGTTGGTCTTACAACCGCTATCTTAGACCTGATCTACACAAGGCATCCACAACTAACTCGCTTTGAAGTAGACAGTTTGTAATTTAAATAAATCATTTACCTATAAAAGTGAGGAATTATATATATACGTTATAATTCAGTTATTGCAGTTAAAGTTTACAATATTTTTCTATAGTATTTTTTTAAATTATTACATCATTCGGAAATGAAAAATAATTCTAAAATAAAAACTTAGACCTTAAAAATATGTGTTTATTCTTCAATATTTTTCCTCACTCCTCAGGATCCAGCAGTTGCTAGCTTTAGAGTATTTGTTTGCCACTTCTTAGCCAGCACCTGCACGACGTCTATAGGGATGTAAGTAACCACAGCTCAGTAAGTAGGGACAAAGGACTTAAAACTATACCAAAAACACAACAAGGTTTTCAATCACTTATTAGAAGCAATGCATGTGCAAGCAAATGCCATCGCACGACGTTGTCCGGCCGGTTATGAGATTAGAGAAATTGCGTCCGCTCTAATCCGGGTTGAGAAGTTGTCGTTAATGCAACAGCTCACGACCAAACCCAGGCTTGTACAATGGAGACCTTGCTCCTCCCGCAACTACCTTCAAATCACTGCCTTCACCCTCACCGCGACCTCCTCTCCTGTCACTTAGTTCGACTGAGGATGAAGAAGGGACCATTTTGCAATCCTGCGCTATCCCTTCCCAAGGGGTCGGTATTTGGCCGGAGAGTCCTAAGTTCCCCTAACGGGTTGCCATGCATGTCCGATTATGATTACTAGTTGGATATTTAATTAAGTCCAGTTTAGGGTGATCAATCCTTTCATACAATTCATACCATATGTGCCAGAGCAACAAACAGAATCATAGCATCGCTCATAATCAAGCACATGCACACATTCAACTATCTAACAAGCACAACCAAGTATAATCTTAAGCCTCCAAAATACAGCATCGTATTAATCCCAACTTACCTCGACTCCTCGCTCACTCACTTGAGGTCCGATTTGCTCAGGCCATCGTCGATCATCCCTATAACACAAACGTGGTTTCAGCTTTTCATATAACTATTATAAGTTTGTTTTATCCTATAACGCTTATTGTTATGTGTTGTTTAGGGTTTAATATACCTAATTATCTAGGTCTTAAGTCTTTCATAAGTATTTTAGGTTTGGGTTTAGGTTCGGGTTTCGCATCGATTTCTAAATTAGATTCTAGTTCGATTTCTAGGTACTGTTTTGTACTCGGACCCTAGAAATTTATTTCAACTCATAATGTGAAACTAACCACATTATTTCCAGATAGCTTAAATACGATCACTACCCCTAGTCAGCATTTTATTCCATTTGGTACACTTAAATCCGTATTAGTGTACCGAATTTACTCATGTTGTGAGAAATTTTTACATTTTTCATATAATTACCTAAAATTGAATTTTGTTTCAGATTTTTTATGTTCTGATTTCCATTATTTTATTATCTAATTAAACCTAATTTTTCCATATTTATTAATTTTCAATTCTACATATTCCTAATTTTCTACATTTACCACATAACACCTTCATTACTTACACTTAACACTCCATAGACTAGGATTAGGTTTCCACATCAGTGATTAACATCCCTAAACATCTAATTACTATCTAAATCAGTAATTAATATCCTAATCACCTAATTAACTCCAAATTACCCAATTTTTCCATCATTTTAGGGCTAAAAATTAACTTAAAATTTTCGAAAATTAATTTTAAAAAAATGACTTCATAGCACTGTTCTATATCACATGAGCATCCTACAAAAAAAAATTGAGCTCCAAACTACACTCCTAAGGTTATTTATTTCTAAACCGAAATGTGTTCGGTTTTGCATAATTTCTTAAGGACCCTATATTACGGAACATGTTTTCATCAAAATAACATTTTTTCTACAAACTACATACAAAAATATCCCAGAATAACAAAATTCATAATTTTCTAATAATATTTACTATTTTTACAAAATTACACAAGAATCGGGCTGGAAATTGGACTCACCGGTTTGGGTGGCTCCAGCCACCGTGGGCCGCCGTGGCCTTGTTGGCAGGCCTGGGCGCTACCACCATCGTGTGGTGGTGGTGGCCGTTTACTTCCAGCTGCTTGTCTGGTGGGGGTTCCCTTTAAAGGCCCTAATTGCACAGTTTTTTCTAATTTTTTTTTAAACCGAATTTTTCTCTCAATTTTTATCTCTCCCTAATTTTCTCTGATTTCTAACTGTCCAAATTCTTCACTACAATATCGAAAATATCGTTAATTTCGAATTTCAACTCTCTTGAGTTGAGGTTATTGTATTACACACTATATTATTACCCATAAGCTTTAGTTTCTTAATTTGTTGCACTCACTAGTGCCTATAAGATTATAGATATGAGGAAAGTCTTAACTATACTAATATACCATATTGCTTGATTAGTAGCATATAATAAAATTTTAATGTATGAAAATACAAATGATAGTTTTTTAAAAAATAGACACTATTATTAATAGTTGCATGTCATTTATCATTTCACGTAGTATATTAGTATAATTAATTTTTTTTAAATGTCCTTTAAAACTTAACAGAATATATCATTTCTTGCTACAGAGCCCGTAAAGGAGTTGTGGATACTGCTGTACGAACATCGGATGTTGGATATCTTACGCGCAGATTTGTCCGCATCTTCGCAAACATGTCTATTTCACCAAGTCTCTCTCCGAGACAGTACCCAGATCGTTACGCCTTTCGTGCGGCTCAGTTCAATTACTCTTTTCCCGGCAAATGCAATGTATGCATTAGGTTCATCGTGCCATTTTGGCTCTAAAAAATCATAAATAATGTTCTTAACTTATTGGTAAAATATAAATAGATTTGTTGAACTTCTAGAATTTAGCTTTAGCTCCCCATAACTTCTTTTTTTTTTTTTTGGTAAAAAACTTCCTATAACTTTTAAAAGTATATATATAATCTGTAATCAATTACTCAAAATCCAAAAAGCTATGAAAATTTAACTATAGTTTTGAACTTATATGCACAGTTTCCAAAAGTTACACGGAAATTGACATATTTTATAATAGTTTAAGAGATTTATCTGTATTAACCTAATAAATTAAGGGCTATGTAATATAGACCTTTTAGTTAAATTGTGTAGTTTACAATATAATGTCATCATAATAAATAAAAGTAACTAAAATTAAAGGCCTAGTTTCTCCCCCATTTTTTTTCGTATATAAGTGAATATTTATTTTTCTGCCAAAGATGACTAGTTTAAAAATAAAATGTAGGGGAAACATGGGAAAAAGGTACATAACATGTTCATGGACCAGGGTTACCCAACAAGGCAACTTGTTCTTACGCTGGTTTTGACCTATTATTTCTCCATTTCTCTGTCTTTCTAATTACTATAAGCACACCATTTAATGTATAACATTAGAAAAAAGAGGGTAGAGAGAGAGAGAGTAATGAACAATGAACACTCCACTTCTTGAGAATAATATTTTTGTTCTATCTCGGTAAGAAGTAGAATTAATTTCCTCCGTGCATCGTGGAATCACATGTTACTATAAAAAAAAAAAAAGAAGATAAATCTTTAATAAATTAATAAATATTCTCCATACATTTCCGTATATGATTGATAGAAATATAAGTTAGAATACTCACTGGGTATCGATACTATACGAAGACATGATAGTAATGGTGGCAATCTTTCTTCCTATTTTATAGGAAATATATATATATATATATATGTTATATCAATCACATATTACTTTATTGCGATTTAATTATCACTAATCAAATCACATAGTATATGAATGATGCTAAAGTCTTTTTCTCGATAAGTTATTGTTAAAGAGAAATCTTTTTTTCAACTATTATAACTATCATCATTTAGTAAGTTAATCCATACTCTTTTTATTTATACAATTTCATCTCAAATATGATCACTCAAGAATTATTATTTTATACATCTTTAAAAAAATTACTACTTTTTTCTATTTTAAATTTAAAATTATAATTTATCTGTAGTTGCATTTTCCCTTTTATTTATCTTCCCACTTTATTTGGCAAATATTTGTTTTAAATCTTTACCTTTTTCTTAGTCAAGATTCTTTTTTAAGATTATTAAGTACATGTAATAATTATAATACGTCTTTGAGTTTAATAGAACGAGTGTACATCTGCTAGTAATATATTATATATGTATTGATCATATATTAACACTTTATTAATATATTACTATCACTAATCAAATCACATGGCATGTGAGTAGTGTGAAGGTTTTTTCCCTAAGTACCGCTGTAGTGATAATTATTAACAGATAAATTAGCAGTTTAAACACTGTTTAAGATTGTTAATGCAATTCATTAACTTAAGAAGAGCCGCCGCATAGCAGAAGTAGTTGTGCACTCCAGACCAGAGGGTTTGTGATAATTAAGCAATCTATAGTGCGGTGGGTGGTACTGACACAACAGGTTAAAGTGAGGCAAAAAGGAAAAATATGAGAAGATGCTACTCCTACACGCCCTCCTAAGAGTGTGGGCTTCACACTACAATATATAACTATGTTTATCATAGGTAATTACATAGATTATCTACGATCACGGAAAAACCTTCGCAAAAGTTTTTAAAATTAACTACTTTCCTCGTGTAAATAGCATAGGCGATATAGATTTATACTTTGAAATATTTGAGGTCATGTTAGTTAGAGCTGACAATTTAAGTTAATATATGGTATGTTTTGTATTTAAATGATTTTATATTTGAAAATTTCTAATTTGTAATATAATCTGTTTATCAATTATATATAAAAATTTAAACTCATAATTTGATTGTTTCAATAAATGTGTTCCAACTCGACTTCAACACATTTAATGATTAAACTATTATATAAAAACTTTGAAGATAATTATTGATACAAACCAAAAAGATGAAATAATGTCCCTATACACAAATAAACATATTCTAAACATTTAAACATGATATTGCAACCCACTAAAAGTATTAAAAAAATTAAATATGATCAAGTATAACAGTTTCAAACATTCATTAGCTACATAATATTATTGCACCAAGTTGAATCGTGGTGTTATTAGATACTTGAGCAAACAAGTAGCCTTATTATATAGGTATCAACTCGTACCATACTCACTAGTTGGATTCTAGTAAGGTAAGTAGTGAGTATAAATTTTCTGAAACCTACTTCTATATAGTAGATAGAGATACGGGGGTCTACCGATGTTGATTAATCAGAAAACCCATACTTTAAGGTATAAATGATATATGTTCTAGGGATTTTATTCTCCTTATTTTTCTCTTAAACTTTACTCTTTTTTTTTTTCACTCTTTCTCCTAGTTTTTAACTATTTACTAAGCAATAAAATCACATAAACTTAAAACAATGGAGATGGGGATTTTTTTTTTAATTTTGCTATTACATTTACAGGTTTTATATATGAAGAACTTATATTATCACATATAAATTATTTTTCTAACATCACATAAACTTTAAATTTATAAGAATAGTGACAAAAATTTATAAATTTCGCATAATACCATGTACTTATTTCATAAGGTAGAGAATCTACGGTGCTACAATATAGATTTTAGTTTCAAAATTCTTAAAGTTGTACCACATAAGATAGAATATAAATAGGACCTCTTCTTTTACGCACTCTATACTTACTCATCTCTATTGAATATTACTTAAAGCGACCTTAACACATATTACTTGAAAAAGTAATCACCAATGGTCTAGGGACTTTTTTATTTGGAAATATATTAAAAAGTGTCACCTTTTCTTATTAGCGTAGTAGCACTCATTGACAAGGTTTTTTGTATTTTGTAATAATTGTGTGAATTTTCATTTATAGTTAGAAGAATTTGCATTTTTTATAAAAGAAATTCTTTTAAGGTTTCCTCTTTCTCATTAATCATGTTATTAACAATCATATGTGGCATTGTAGAATAATTTCTTCCATTATGAGAAGAACTTAGTAACACCTTGATTTCCTATAAACATAATAATTCTAATGTATGTAATGAGACGATAAAAATCAAAATTATTTAATTAAATTACATGATTACACGTATTTTAAGGTAGTTTTACTAGAATAAACAATTAGAGAATTACTAAAGTTAAAATATGATTATGAAAAATAATTATATTAAAATCATATAAATTTAAACTATTAACTAACCATGCTCAACATTAATTTTTTGTACCTTATTAAAAGATAGAAAGTAATGGTTGCCAACAAAATGAAATGAAGATGAGAGAGAAAGTGGAATTACAAAATTAAGTTTAAAGTGAAAAGGCCAAACCACAGTGCAATTGGTGTAAGTAGGAGCCAAGTAAGAAAACGTGAAATAAATGTCAGCAAAATCAACATCAAACGAGTTTGGGAGTCGAATCTAGAACTTGTTTAAGGGATCTATATAATAAATTGTGTATAAATCGTATATCGGGTCAAACTTATACTTAGGACAATAATATAAATAGGTTTAAATTGGTTTGAATAATTTATTTAGAAATTTACCATCATAAATTGCCTATAATCACGTCGTCTTGCATCTAGGTATGCGAGTTAGGTTCTCAATTGACAACCCTAATGTTAAATTTCCTTCCAATTAGGGAGTCAACTATGAAAAACCTTACCATATCTTTACAAAGGGGAAAATCTTCAATTTTGAGAACCTTACACATAATGTAAATGATCAAGATAGTTTGCACAATGTATTATGAGAAATATATATAGACTTAGTTATTAGAATCAAATAGCTACTTTTTCCCTATAATTAAAGTTTTATATATTTTATATAATATATGTGCATATATACACATATATATATATACACTAGTAAACGCAGCACCTGTATTGCGGATGCCAACATTAAATTCCACTTTGCAATCAAATTTGAAGTATAAAATAAGTACTAAAATAAATTATGTGTAAAACAATCCTTTACATGGTGGAGTAATTGATATTTAAAGTTTAGAGTTATTGACTTTTTTTTTTCTATTTTAGAATTTTTGATTGCCCATATAAGGTTAAGTTGCAATAATTATTTAGTGGCATGGTTTACTCCAAATTATATAAAAATAATATTGTGATGCAATATAAAAAGGATTAGAGGCTTGACCTCTAGTCCTTCCACATTAGTTTCCTAAATGGGCCAAAGTACATCTGACTCAAATTGAGTAAGATATTTTTTGGTTAGGAGTTGTGGAACTAGAGTAGCCATAGACCACTTTAAAAAAATAGATAAAGCTCTTATTTAGGATGCCATATAACTAACATTCATCACAATTGCACTTATTTATAATGAAGTTCGGCATAATACATGTACGTTGTTCCATATTAGGGGAAGGTTTTATCAAATATTTTGTGCATTATATTATTTTGGATATTTTTAACTTCAACACTACACAGTATTAGCTATTTATTCTCTCCTCTTGGTTTCATAAATGAAAGGCCTAAATCATTTAGAAAACAATACACAAAAACAATATAATTAGAGTAGTGAACAAACTTACATACATCAACATAATAAAATTTAGAATATAATATAATTACTAAATTAAATTACATTCACAATTGATGGTTTAACAAGGAAAAAAAAGTTTATACACGGTCTAAATTATATCATTCACAATCATGAATGTAATTTGATTTAATAATTACATTATATTTTTAATTTTATTATATTGATGTACCTAATGAATAAGAGAAACTAGATTACATAAAGACTTTGATCATAAATCTTATACATAGAAGATAATGGAGTATATATATAATTAAAATATTAAATTGTATTAGCAAATTGATGTAATTAATGCTTTATACTATATAAAAAAAAAGTAATAATGTTATACATCATAAGTATGCTAGGAAATGCAAAACTTTATCGAGTTATTTTAGGTGTCCACTACTCAAAATATAATATCATAACTATAATATGGAATTATACACCTTATCAATTCTATCTTTGATTATATTGCAAAATCCATGAAATAGTAAGTTTTAAAGGAGTTAAGTAAAAAAAAAAAATACTTCTTTTACACAAAAAAGAAAATATCAAAAAAATATTTTTTTATATTAATATTCATTAATTCATTAAAAAAAAAAGAGCATGTATAAAGAATTCATAGTCATAGACAACAAAGAACCAATAATAGAAGAATTGGTTTCATAAATTTATAGCCTAAAATTCCCTCTATTATTTTGTTAGTTTAACCATAGTATTCATTAGTCTACGTTAAAAAATAAATAAATAAGTCATAGAACATACATCATTAGAAAGAGACTTAATGCTTAAGAAGATAAATGGTTTCTTATTTCACTAATCTTAATTACATGATATGAAAATTCATATAGTCTGTCTCCTATACAAATACAACAATAGAATATTGTAACATGAGTCAGCTAACCAAAAGAGTTACTAGCGTAAAGTCAACAATAAATAAGTGCAAATAAAATATTAATTTGTAACTATCTTCCTCTTTCCACTTTCTTCAATTTTCATGAATTTTGCTAACTCCAATGTTTATCTTAGCTTAAATCACTATATGTTCACTTTCCTTCGTAATCTTTACACTTATCTCAATAGATTTGTAAATGAAAAACAAAAGCAAGGACATTGACAAAATAGGATTAATACAATGAAATTACATTTATAGTTTAATGAACCTATGAAGGCTGACATGTCGAGTTAACAATATTTAAAAACAAATTCCCATCCAAAACATCAATGAAAGAATATGTTAATATAAGATAGCTAACTTTAAGAGGAACTAAAATAGTGTATTGATTATATTTTTAGAATTATGATTTCCTACCATATTAAATATTCAAAGTAGCGAGTATTTTTACACAATTTTGTTTTTTCCGAAGGGATATTATACTTGGAAGGCTAATAATGTAGCAAACACAAGCATTTCACTGCCAAATTAGCCCTAAACTAAAAATCGAAATGAATATCTAATGTCCATAAAACTAATTATGGAAATGAATGTCTAATGGACGAATGGAATTATAGTTAACATTCAAATATTATGGAAAATAAAGCAAACATAGCTTTACAGTTTAATGTTTGTATGGACAAAAATTACAAATATTTGAACCACATACCGATAGATTGTTAATTACACCATAGTGCTAATATAAATTAATCAAATAAGAAATTTTTGCAAAAGCATAATTATTATGCCAGAACAGTCATTTTGTGTAAAACTAACATATATATTATTAGAAAAAAATAATTAAATAAATAACATAATGGGCTACAAACAAATATTAGGCATCAAATAGAGATGCAATTTTTAGAAATGACATATAGATTATTGGAAAAAAAATAATTAAATAAATAATACAATAGGTTGTAAACAAAAATTAGGCATAAAATAGAGAAGCAGTTCTTAAAGTAGAAGAAGAAAACCCATACAGGAAATACCATTTAAGAAAAATACCAAGAAAAAATCGATACATTGATTATGGTTGAGATCTTCTATCACACAGACATATGATCATGCCATCTTTGTAGATTTCACTTGCAAGCACAAAAATTGCCAATCTAATCCACATTTTGTCGATGGAAATTGAGGAAAAAAGAGATCTTTGAACTCGTTTTAAACTTAGAGAGAATATGAGAAAACTAGAAAAAAAAAATCAACTGATGTATTTTAACTGCATAGGATTCCATTATCATTTGAAGCAACAAAGCCCCTTCATGGATTTCCCTTGAAAGCACAAAAGGGGTCATTTCAATTGATATTTGATTGGTAAAAATTGAGAAAAAAAAAATGACAACTTTGAACTCGTTTTGAACTTGAAGAGAATATAAGGAAATTGGAAAAAGAAAAACTAACCTTGAAATATTCTAGTTTCGCAAGGTTTCATCATTGTTTGTAACAATAAAGCCCAAAAGAATGACAATAGATCCCATTTTCCCTTAAAGAATGAAACCTAGCACTACAAAGTAGAAAGCTATAAATTAATCAAGGGATTGCAAATTGAGTTTTGTAAATGGATTTGAAGGCTTTTGAATGATTTGTAGTTTTTGGGAGATTAGGATAAAAAAGACATAGTGGGGATGGAGACTTTGGAAAGTAAAAAACCAACCCTACGTTATTTTTGGGATGTGAAAACATGAGTGTGATGAAAGGTGAGAGAGAAAAGAGAGAGACAAAAGGGGAAGAAAAAATCGAACATAAAAGAGTAGTAGGTATTAACATAACTGCCAACTTTTTAGATAAAGCATTATGGAAATTGTAATATATAATTCATATTGACAAATGTATTATTGTTAAATTATACAATACTTGATATAAGAGTTGGAAAAAATCGAAAATTCACTTGCTTTAGAGGATTTAATTGTAATTGCAACATGAATGATTACTTAATGCCCAATCCGTTTTAATAATATATATATATATATATATAATTCTAATACTAGAATTTAGATGCTCTAATGACCCCTATTAAAAAGTTTCTTGATAGAAAACGCTTTATTCAAAATAACAAATAGCTACATCAGTGTGGTATATGAGGGTATGACTTTCGATTCTTAAAAATTTTAATTTTCTTAGAGGAAATCTAAGTAAAAAAGGAATAAATAGATTGAAATCTAAGTAAAAAAAAAAAAAGACTAGATTGATGTTGCATTCTTTGAATATATAATTTGAGGGTTTGAGTATGATAAATCATAAGTTTCACATCTTCAATAAAATGATTCTCATAACAAAATTCACTAGAAGTGAAAGATGCAAACATATTGTAATCACAGCAGGAAATAATCTTCCTTATAGTATAATATAATTGATTTTTCTTCCTAAGCCTCTTTATAACTTTAAGTTTTAGAATAAAAAACGTTTCTCTAACTCTAATGAGCAACGAGGACCAGTTTATATCTATTTATTTTTTAATCTAATGCATTCATTAAATAACAAAACTAACAAATTATATTTAATATGCTATTAAGATAATTATATACATTTAGATAATTACGACTATTCCACAAATTTAGTAATTAAACAATCGAACGCGATTTATAAAGAAAACTTCCTATTGTCAGGCGACCTTATTTGAAATTTTTTTTTTTCAATATTCTCCCTTTTTAGCCTGATAATTAAACAACATTAACTTTTATAATAGCACCATCATAAGTGTGTATAATAAAACCGACTCTTTCATTCAATTTAATTACCTATTTTTCAATATATGCTAAATATTGGCTATGGCGGTTGTACACTATTTGATCAACTGTTCTCTTCCATATAAAACTATATTGATAATTTGCTAAAAAATAGATTTATAAGTGATCTAAAATATTTATGGTCCCCATAAATTCTCTTTAACATTTTCCTATTATAGTAAAACAAAATATCATGCATATACCATCATAATTACTAGAAAAATATCAATATGAGAAAGAAATACATTGTTGAGCTCAAAATGTCATAATTACCATGAAATATTATTTATTCTTACAACCTAGACATTTATATATACTCCTTAAATATCTTTGCTTGTAAACCTTTTGATAATGGATTTGCTATCATCAAATTAGTTTGTTTTTTTTTTTTTACCAACTATCATTACACAATCGGGAGATAGAAGATTCGAACATGTTCCATTCTTAAGGAATGACAGTATTCATACCAATTAGACTATAGATTCTAATGTTGTGAACATTTGCTCCCGTGGATGTGAGACGCAAAAGTGAAAAAGGATCGGCAAGAACAAAGATAGAAAGGTGGAAAAATTAGTTCTCTGTGTATTACTTTCTCTATTTATATAGGAGTGAGAATGCTAACATGTAACTAATCTTAACAAAAATACTAATAGATTTCTAACTAACCTATATACGTACGAAAATAAAACTAACAATACTAACAAATACAATTACTACTAAAATAAATACAAATAATACAAGTATTCACATCCCCCCCTTAAGGTAGATCTTCTTGAAGACCCAACTTAGAGCTAATAAAGTGTAAAGTAGATTGTGAAATCAACTTAGTAAGAAGATTTGCAAGTTGAAGCTTAGATGGAACATGAATAATGCAAAGATTGCCTGCTTGAACATGATTACGCGTGAAGCAGATGTCAATAGAAATATGTTTGGTGCGATTATGAAGATATGGATTGCATGTAATAAGCTCAGCCGTTCTATTATCACAACAAAGAGACAATGGAAATTGAACTGCAGCACCAAGATCCTAAAGTACGTATGATATCCACAAGAGCTCCATTGTAGCCGAAGCCATGCATCGATACTCAGCCTCAGTACTAAAAGTAGCGATTGTTTCTTACACTTCCAAGATACAAGAGCAGGACCAACGAAAACACAATACCTACTTATAGATTTCCTATCCACAAGACAAGGACCCTAATCACTATCAGAATAGCCAAGTAAAGACAAGGAATTAGTAGTGAGATAATATAAACCAATAGTTGAAGTTCCATTCAAATAACGAAGCAAATGAAACACCCCATGTAAACAAGTAGTTCAAGGAGAAGAGAGAAATTGACTAGACTTATAAACAGCAAATGCATTGTTTGGTTTGGTCAAAGTGAGATAAAGTAATCTCCTAACTAGTCTTCTGTAAAAAGAAGGATTCTCAAGCAATACATCAGCTGTATCATCATATTTTGTACCAAGAGGCATGGGAGTGGCTAAGGATTTTGAACTAGTAAGCCCAGCATTAGTTAATACATTAAGGTGAAATTTTTGTCAATTAATCAAAACCCCTAATTCAGTACAACAAATCTCCAAACCAAGAAAAAAACTAGCTATACCCAAATCTTTTATAGTAAATTTAGAATGTAAATATGTTTTGAGTGTTGCAATAGATTCCTCATTTGTTCTAATGATCAAAATGTCATCAACATAGAGTAGAACAGCAAGAAAACAATCCATACTATCTTTGACAAACAAAGAATAATCGCATTTGGATTAACGAAACCCTTACCTAATAAAAAACCGTGAAATCTCTATGTTCCATTGGTGAGAAGTTTACTTTAAGCCATCGAGAGATTTCTTAAGTCGACAAACTTGATTGGGTTAAGCTTTGGTATATCCTAAAGGTAGATGCATATATATCTCCTCAATTAAATGCCTATGTAAGAAGGCATTGTTAATATCAATCTAATAGAGAAGCCATCCCTTAGCAATAACAACTATAATGAAAATACGAACTGAACTAAGCTTCGCTCTAAGAGAAAAGGTATCAGTATAATCTTCACCAACAATTTGTGTAAAGCCTTTAGCTACAAGTCGTGTCTTGTAGCATTTAACAGAACCATCTTGATGATATTTCACTTTGAAGACCCACTTATTACCAATTGTTTTCTTGCCTTTAGGTAAATAAGTAAGTTCCCTAGTGCCATTTCTTTCCAATGCATCCAATTCTTGATTCATAGCGTTAATCTACTCATTATTTTTAATAGCTTTTGAATATGAAGTTGGTTCAAGAATAGTCAACACATTAGCCAATGAAGCAATATAGTCAGGAGGGTAGTGTTTGAATGTGGAGGAATTAAATAAAGAATAAGAAATGGAAGAAGAAAAGTTGGTAATAGTAGTAGTAAGTGTATTGTTAGAACGAACACTATGGAAATCATGTACAAAGTCCTTAAGCCACAAAGGAGGATTTCTAAATCAATTAGAACGCCTAAGAATTGAAGAAATAGGAGATAAAGTAGTAGGTGGTTGTATATAGAATGATAAGGTTGTGTTAGATGAAATATATTTGCTCTAGGAAGAGTAATGTGAGGATGAGAAGAATTATCATCAATTGACCGTGAAAATGAATTTTGATCAATTTCTTTAAAAGGAAAGATTGTTTCGTAAAAGATGACATCATGACTTACAAAGAATTTCTGAGCAACAGAATCAAACAGTTTATAACCTTTTTAACCAACAACATATCCTAGAAAAACACATTGAAAGCCCCTATGATTTAGCTTATCAGATGACATTGGATGTTAAATAACATAGCATAAACAACCAAGTGTCCTAAGATGACTGTAATCAAACTTACATTTAAAAAGAAGCTTACATATACTTTTCCAACCTAATAAGGATACGAGCATATGGTTAATTAGGTAAGTAGCAGTTAAGCCACATTCACTCTAAAAGATCTTAGGAATATTAGCTTGCAATCTAATAGCACGGGTTGTCTCTAGACGATATCTATCCTTTTGCTCTATCCTACCATTTTGCTGAAGAGTGTAAGTCATAGGCTTATGATATATGATATCAAGCCCTTCAAACAACGACTTACAAGAAAAAGAAAGAAACTCTAACCCGTTGTCTATCCTTATTACCTTAGGTGTCACTCCAAATTGTGTATGAACATATTTAAAGAACTTCACTTAGGTAGAAAATATATAAGACTTATTATTCAACATGTAAGTCCAGGTGCACCTACTGTAATCATCCAGAACTGTTAAGAAATAGTTATCACCTGTAAACGAAGTTATTTGATAAGGCCCTCACAAATCTAGCTATAACAAACCAAAAACTTCCTTTGCTCTACTTTCACTTCTACAAAATGGCATTCTATGAAGTTTGGTAACATGATAGACATCATAGCAAGTATTATTCAATGGAGAAGTATTACAAAAATCTAAATGTTTCAATTTTGAAAAGGACATGTGACCGAAACAAGAATGTAATAATTAGGCTGAAACTTGATCATTACATCCAAAAGTATTAGCAATAAACGAATCACTTCCTTTTGAAGTTTTAGTGTCGAAGATATAAAGACCATTAAGTGCTTTAGCTAAAGTAATACACTTATTGCTCAGGTCCTGAAAATCACATGAACGTAATGTAAGTATAACAATCAATTTTTGGTCCTATAAGAGTTTACATACAGAAAGTAAACTATGCGTGAAGTCTGGAACAGGAAAAACATTATGCAAGGTCAGGTTGGGTGAAATTACGATTGTATTGATAAAAGTAACATGTTTGCATTTTCCATTAGGCAATTTGATTGGTACTGGTTTAGGGAAGGTACATTTCTATGATAACAAGAATTCACGTAGTGTCATATGGTCGGTGGTACATATATCTACTATCCAAGAACTATAAGTAATGTTCAAAGAACTAAAATACTAAGATTGAGTAGAAATAATACTTGCTGAATGAATCATATTCACTGCTACATTACCTCTTTCATCAGCAGACGTAGTAGCCCTGAAGAGTTTCATCATCTCTTAACACACCTTATGGACCATAGCAAAATCAATCTCATTTCCTGTTCTACCATCACTAACGTCAGAATCATAAAAATCATAGTCAAAAGGTGATTCACAATTTAAGTAAATTCTTTTGTCTTTAGAGCTAAAGAGAGCAGCACTTGTATTCTTGGATTTCTTATTAATTCTTTTCCTTTTTTATCAATTTGAATAGCCTATGATTTAGAAACATGATTCTATAGTATGGCCATCTGATTTACAATGCTTAAAATGACCTTTCCTTGCAATCGACCGTATCTTCCTTTTATCAGAAGATTCCTTGTTAGTATAACAAACCACTGCATCCATATCAACACAAGAAGCAGATGTGATATGATGTTGAGTTTCCACATGTTATGCTAAATAAAATGTATGATTAACATAAAGAAGTAAATCCATCCCTAAGATCTGTCGTCTAACATGCTCAAAACCATCGGCTAATCTCATAAGGAATTAGATTAACTTATGCTCAAAATCATATTCAACTATCCTAGCACATACATCACAAGTACAATATGCTAATCGGCCATAAGTACATTCCAGATATGGTTTTAGAACTTATAATTCATCCCATATCTTCTTTAACTTGTTATAATAGATAGTTATTAGCATATTACCTTGCTTAAGGCTAGAAATCTCTTGTTATAATTGATCAATCGAATGTCCATTTGTGTGTCTGTATTGTTCCTCAATATTAAGCCAAAGATTACACGTAGATTGCACATACAATTAGTTAGGTGACATATTAGTATTCATAGAATTCAAAAGCCAAGAATGTACCATATACTCACACCTAATCTGGCGAATCATCCCTAAGCCTAAATATTGATCCATCAATGAAATTGTGCTTCAATTTTGCACCTAATCCTAACTTTATTGATCTACTCCATGCAATAAAGTTTCTTCCATTAAACACAACATTTCTAAGCATCATATTAAGATTGTCCGATCCAAAAAGATAAAATGGATCGGTATTAGTTTACTTAACTATGCCATAGCAAAACAAAGGAGAATGAAATAAACTTATTGAAATAAATGATAGAGTTGTAAACAATCGATCATTTGCTCCGATACCATGTGAACATTTGCTCCTATGGTTGTAAGATGCGAAAGTGAAAGAGGATCTAGAAGAACAAAGCAATAGAAGATAGAAAGGTGGAAAAAGTAGTTCTTTGTATATTACTCGCTTTATTTATATAGGAGTGAGAATGCTAACCTATAACTAATCGTAATAGAAATACTAACATATTTCTAACTAACCTATACACGTATGAAAATAAAACTAACAATACTAACAAATACAATTACTAGTAAAATAAATACAAATATAAATAATACAAGTATTCACAAATGTATCCAAATACAATCTTTATTTTTAAACATCCTCCTTAACAACATAATATCTTAATTAATATGTTTCGCATCTCTCCAGTATTTAAGAGAAGAAAACTATTGCAAAATTATCCGAATAAATTTTCAACAACTTAGTAATGATATCAACAACCCCAAGTTCTAGATAAAGTTTCAAAACCGTAATAATTGAATTGTACATTCAAAATATACTACAGATTCTTCTTCCATTATGGATAAAGTAATGACAAAATGTTTAGCACATTTCCATAAAGTTACTTCTTTAGATAAAAGAAACAGATAAACAAAAGTAGACTTTCGATTGTTAAGGTATCTAATAAAATCTGAATTTAAGTATCCAATTATTTCAAGTTGATATGATTTATTATATATGAACTTGTAATTACTTTGTTTCTTGCAAATACCTCAATACTCATGGCAACTTTCTAGTAGTTAATGCTTAGATTGCTTTTATATCTACCAACATCCCAATTGAAAAACTAATGTACAGCCTTATATAAGTTTGCACATATATCATACTGTGTACAATAGAAGTATATGGAATTAGTTCTATCGACTTACAATCTATGTCATTCCCAAAATATTGGAATTTCTCTAGATTTTATTTTATAAGCTTACTTTGACAATCCCAATAATTCTTGTAATCCATCATGAAATATTTTTATTCCCATCACATGGGACACTTCTTATATATCTTTCATTTTAAAATTATTAAAGAATAAATTTTTTGTCTCACTTAATATACCAAAAATCATTAGTAACAAATAAAATATTATTACCATAAAGAATTATAAATATAAACACAGTCTAGTTGATGTTTTAGTAAATACACTTATCAATAGTGTTTTCTAATGATTTGATTTTATGTTTTCATCAATTGATTTAAATTGGTTGTGACAAACAACTATTCTTATCAATTTACTCCATAGATGTGTTATATCGATTAATTTTAGAAAACTATGAGTCATATTGATTCCAACATACAATAACCTCTAATTTATTATTAACAATAATAAAAAGAAGAAGAAGAATGGCATGATTGATAATTATACTTAAGTTCGAGAGTAAGATAATCTTTCTACAATCAAAAGGTGCATGCTTTTTTGTTTAAACCAGTACATTAGTTCCCCTTATCTTTTCTTTCCCTTTCATCCTCTTGAACATCTTCTTCGCCTTCCCTTTCATACAACCAATAGTTTTCTCACATCTAATGCAAGAAGGACTAAGGTTGAGGGTAAATACGATATAAACTCAATTTCCTTTAAGTGATGCAATTTAAGATGATGTTAATGCGGATTACTCAATTAGAAAATGAGAAGTTGACAAGAACTTGAAGGAAGTTAGGAGAACACTTAAAAAACAAGACAACACTTTGTAGTAAGTATGAAATTGGTAATTTTCTATTGTTGGTGATGCTATTTTTATTTAGAGGTGATGTTTCAGTGAAGGTGTTTGGGAAGGAATGTATCTCATGTAAAATTGTGTAAGAAGTTTAAGAAAGAAAAAAGTCCTAAGAAATTTGTTATGCCCCAAAGTCGTAGAGTCATAATAATTCTGCTATGTAAACCAACTTATGACAGTAATTAACCTCACAATGCCTATTATAGATATGATCTACACAAGACAACGTCGACGATTCCTCGCTTTGAAGTAAACAGTTCAATTAAGAATTTAACTAAAATTTACAGTAATGATTAAAACCTTAAGTCAATATATATAATTATATATATATATATATATTATCGTAGAATTCCTAGGAGATTCTATATCATAACATAATAACCAGCTAATTTACATATCATATATCGGTTCTTCATCCTAAAGATACTAGTAAGACTTTAAATAAAACTTGATCATTGATCGGTTGATCCTTACTTCCCAGAGCTTCAAAAGAAATCTAACCTCCAGGTAATTGTATCGCAGCATCACAAATTAAAAGTCAGGACCTATAAAAGAATCTATATGGGTATGAACAACTACAGCTTAGTAAGTTGAATTAAAGACTTATGAATGTATACAAGTACAATCGGGGTTATTAAGTAATTATTTACATGAAATGCAACAAGCAAGTGCTATCATACAATATAGTTCAGTCTGTTGTGAAATAAGAGTAATTTCACCTGCTTCAATCCGGGTTGAAAAGTTTCTATTAATGCAACAGCTCACAACCAAACCCAAGTTTGTACAATGAAGACACTGTTCCCCCCAGAACTTGACCTTCAAACCAATGCCCTCATTTTCATCGCGATCTCCTCTTCTATTACTTAGTTTGACTAAAGATGAGGAAAAGACCATTATACTATTTAGCACTATCTTTTTCGAAAGTATCAATATTTGGTTGGAGAATCCTAATGATCTCCTAAAGGGTTACAATGCATAACAAATTAGGGTATTAAGGTCGATTAGGATTAAGTTCGATTTAGTGTGTTCAGACAATTCTACACCAATCCACTTATAACAGTCATCAACTATAACACAGATTTCAGCATGAAATTAGATATGCAAGTATACGTATAAAACTACTTACAATCACAACATACATAATTCTAAGTCTTCGAGTACTTTAAAATAGTACTCTAAATACGGTGAAGTATTAAACCCAATTGACCTGAAATCTTTAGTCGCTTAGTCAATCAACTGCAGGTTGGATCATTTTCATATATCCTATAATATAAATACACTTTTTAGTATTTATACTTTAATGATACATATTCTAGGTTATGATTTAACTCAATTCTCCTTATATACCTATTATTTACTAACAATTCATTCTACGTTAGTTCAGGGTGCGATTTTCGAATCTGATTCTGGTTTAGGTTTTTAATTTGGTTTCAACTACAAATAAATTCAAAATTATGTTTTGAACCTTAATGTGAAATTAATCATATTAAGCTCGAGTATCTTAATATTATGCTAGGTTTTAATTTAGTATTCTAACTTACTCGGTATATTATAATCCTGATTAGTGTGTTGAGTTTATTCTCGATGTTAAAAAATTATATATTTTTTATATAATTATCTAAAATTAAGTTTTATACCAGATTTAATACATATTAATATTATCATTATATTTTCCAATTTAACCCAATACTTTATAATTATCATAATTCTAATTATACATATTGTCAATTAATCCATATTTATTATATAATTCCCATGTTAATTGCATTTAATACACCAAGTGCTATAATTATGTTACCACATTAGAGATTAACATCCCTAAACATTTAATTACCTTCTAAATCAATAATTAGTTATTTAATCACTTAATTAGTCCAAAATTATTCATTTTTCTCATCATTTTAGGCTAAAAAATTACTTAAAATTTTCAAAAATTAATTTTGAAAAAATGGCTTTGTAGCACTATTTTATACCACTTAAATAGTTTACAAAAAAAAAAAAAGCTTAAAACTATACTTCTAAGCCTATTTATTTCTAATTCTAAACATTCTTAGTTTTACTCAATTTCTTAAGCATCCTATATTTACAGACATAATTAAACTTAATTACTATTTTTCCTTAAATCTATATATAATAGAACATCATAATAACAAAATTCATAATTTTTTGGAATGAATTGATAATTTTAATAAATTTTGCAAAATTAGATGAAATTTTAAACTCATGTAACTCTTGAGCTTTCGACCACTAGTGATGGCCTAGGGGTGGTCGTCCGATCTAGACGCTCGGTTTGGTGTGGGGTAGTGGTGGTGATTTGGTTTCAGGTGGTGTTGATTCGTGGGTTTGGCCTAATTTCCCTAATTGCACAGTTTTATGTAAATTTTTGAAACCTTAGTTTTTCCTCTTGATTTTTGGTTCTTTCTAATTTTTTTCAACTCCCAATAAACTAAATGAGTTCCTGTAATTTTCTTACTATTTATAGAGTTGTAAAGCAGTTTTAGTGCATTAATTAGATATGATTAGGCTTATATCATCTTCCATTTTGCCTTTTAAGTGTTTGATTTTCATTGGTCTAAATTTTTTATTCTTTCCCCTAGTTGGCACGACCAAATTCTGAATTGATCTCAGCCATTTTGATTTTTTTCTTAATTTTCTTTGATTTTTTTTATAATTTTTTTTAATTATTTAGCAATTTTTCAAGCAAATTTAGGTAATTTTGCGTATTTCTAATACATATGGAGTATAAGTAAATATTCTTAAATATTATTTTAGTCATTCTATGATTTTAGTATACATATAATTTATCTTTAGTAATTTGTTAGTTATTATAATACATTTTACGTATTTTCGATAATTAACGAGTAATATACTTAAAATTTGAAAATTTTATATTCTTTTATTTATATTCGTTAAACAAAATTCTTGTTTGATATCATCTATATAATTCTTGTATGTTGAGTAGTAAAGGACTAGGAATTATTGTTGGAATGAGGATTTGCAGGGATAAATGAGTATATTGGTGTTTCATGAGTTTAATGAAGAAAAGGAATTGCATTCTACGTTTCGTCGAAGGAAGAATTCTGTTTGTAGAATTTATTACTACCATTCGATTAGTAGTAAGATTGGCAATCGATCGATAGGAGAAGTTGCATTGTCGATTGATTAGCAGTGAATGTGGCAGTCGATTGGTAGGGGGCTACTAGGCACACAATGTTTGGCCTAAGATTGTGATCCAGTGATTGATCACAAGGGACTAAGTATATCGGTGATCTTAAAGTGGCACTTGGGGATTGGTATGTGGTGTTGTCTCAAATGGAGTTGTATACTAAGTTAATGGGGTTAGATTATGAATGATTGTAGACTCTAGGGTGTTGAGGAGAACTCGATGCTGAATACTTGTATTAATATGATATTTGTGTGACTCAAGGTCAAACGCTAAAGCTTTGATGCATGCTGGACTTTAACCATGATAATAACTAGCTTTTTTATATTATGTTCACTTTCATATGTGATATGACATATGCTTGTTCATGTGTTGTGGTTGTTTAACTCTCGTACTAGGCAATTTGTTACCTTTTGGAAACCCTTGTTTTTAAATGTAGGTAATGTTGGAGATTAAGATTACTATAGCAACTTAGAATGTAACCTTGTTTATGTTGTTGAAGATGAGGATGATTCCACCTATTATGAAGAATAATAGGAGGGTTCGTTAGTTTTGTGATGTGAAGATTGTTAATGTATAGGAGATATAGACTCCTTAATTGTGATTAGTTAATGACACATATTTGTTAATATCTTGTGACAAGAGCATATGAGATTCCATTCAACTTGATATCTACATATGTTTGTTGGAGCATGATAGACTCCTTAGGTGTGACTACTCTGACAAGTGAAGTTTAAGCGAGACTCTTAGAGTAGCCAAGTAGATCGAGTTGGAGTTGTGAATAATAGTATGTCATTGTGGTTTATTTATTAATTACAAATGTGGTAATTAGTAAGTTCTGAAGCCTTTATGTGTTAGTACTATGGTATTGACACATGATTACTGTAGGCTATAGCATTTCGGGTTTCATGATGTTAGATAACATTTTAATAAAAAAAAATTTAATTATAAATTAAATTAAATAATTGATAATTGTTCATATCATTTTAATTTTTGATCCATAAACCTTATAACCATAAAATAATATTTATTTTCTTTATATATTTAACCCTAAGAATACAAACGATCATATACTTTAATTATCAACCGCCATAAAGATCATGCTTTCATTCCTTTAGTTTTATGGATCTAAGTACATCAGACTCGACCCCTATTACCACAGGCACAACCAGTCAATCCACAACCAATTTATTGACCATTGTGCACCTAAATCACAATGCATTTCATTCCAAATGACTAGCCAATTATGGGAACCAGTCATTTCGAATAAAAGGAATCGAAACATCATTGATTCTCCATGAACGATATAAAATAATAAAAATTTTTAAGATTTCATATTAATAGAATAGATCATATACTTGAATTTATATAGGCAAGATTAAAAAGAATATAATGATAATGTTTAATAGTATAAAGGGTGACGGTACTTGTTATTGAACCATATGACTCTTCATCAATTCTAATGCACCACTTGGCTTGTGATTGTAACACGTTTTATTAAGTTTAAGTTAAGTTTGAACATTGTTTTTTCTAAGCATTTTAATTCAATAAGTTTAATTGAATCAATTTCCAGCTCATTTTTTAATATTTCTAGCACTTTTAAGTTATTAGAAAATCTGAATTCAATTAAGCGCTTACTTTTAATATTGTTGAATTCGTTCCTATTTATTTATAGTCCTAGTTATTACTATATCAACGACTTTAGTTTCGTACCATCGGTTTTCGAAGTCGATCATTAATTCAAAACCCTAGGATTGTATTTTATTTTCTATTCAGTTTAAGGTAGTTGAGTGAGAATGTCAACCTATCCATTGTTGTCCACGTGATGGATGCCTTGTCCATTTCATGTAGATATTCAATTATTCTTGTAGTTTTCGAATTTAATATTTTAAAAGTTAGATTAATAGTTAAAATTTATATACTTTTGAAAAGTTATATACATATATATATATATATACATATGCATATATCTCAAATATAAAAATATTTATATGTTAATATTTTATAAAGTGTACATACACGATACATCCAATCTATTTGAAAGTTGCTGTTTCCAATTTTTATATCATATTATATTTGATTAGCTATATATGTATACATATATATGTCAAATGAAAAAATATTTAAATACTGATATTTTATATTCTACATGTACGATATGTCTAACCTGTTCTAAAGTTACTCTTTCTAATTTTTATGTGATATTATATTCGAGTACGTATATACACATCAGTGCATCATATTTAAGCATATATGGAAAGGTACTACTTCTTTTAGTTTTTTTTTTTTTTTTTTTTTAACATCATAAAAATGATTTTCACATTTTTGCTATTTTTTTCCCTACTTTTACCTTTTAATCTTTGGTTTGAACGTTCCCATCTTTTCAAAATAACAGGGGAAATTAATCTGTCACCCCTACTCATGATTCCGTTCAAACTAGCAAGTATTAGTCAGTTCCACAAGGTTTCTTTTTTTTTTTTTTTTCCTTAATACATTTTATCAAGAAATTTTAGTGGGATTACAAACCCACATAATTTGGAGGCTATTTTAGTTTTTTTAGGTAGAAAACTTGAATAGAAAAGTTAAAAAAGATGAATAACTTAAATTGAAAATTACGCTAGGGGATTTAAACAGAGAAAAAATTAAAACTTAAACTACCCTTATCAATGTGTTATGTAACCAATGATGGAGGACATTTGTCATATTTTTCCCTTTTTTTTAATCTATTCATGGTCGGGCTTACATTATACTAAATTACCGGACTAAGTTTAAGGGTTCTAAATAATGTTTCTATCCATGCTTTCAATTAAAAATAAAAAAATTCAATTATTCTTATACTTTTCGAATTTAATATTTTGAAAGTTAGATTAATAGTTAAAATTTATATACTTTTGAAAAGTTACATATATATATATATACATATGCATGTATATCTCAAATATAAAAATATTTATATGCTGATATTTTATAAAGTGTACATACACGATACATCCAATCTATTTAAAAATTGCTGTTTCCAATTTTTGTATCATATTATATTCGAGTAGCTATATATGTGTTCATATATATGTATACATATATATATATCAAATATAAAAATATTTAAATGCTAATATTTTATATTCTACATATAGGCTATGTCTAACATGTTCTAAAGTTATTCTCTCTGATCTTTATGTGATATTATATTCGAGTACCTGTATACACACCAGTACATCATATTTAAGCATATATGGAAAGTAGTACTTCTTTCAGTTTTTTTTTTTTTTAATATCATAAAAACGAATTTCACATTTTTGCTTTTTTTTTTTTTTTCCCTCCTTTTACCTTTTAACCTTTGATTTGAACGTTCCCATCTTTTCAAAATAACAGGGCAAATTAATCTGTCATACCTACTCATGATTCCGTTCAAACTGGCAAGTATTAGTCAGTTCCACAAGGTTTTTTTTTCCTCCTTAATAAATTTCATCAAGAAATTTTAGTGGGATTACTAACCGACATCATGGGGAGGCTATTTTAGTTTTTTTTTTTTTTTCTTTTCTTAGGTAGAAAACTTGAATAGAAAAATTAAAAAGATGAATAATTTAAATTGAAAATTACGCTAGAGGATTTAAACAGAAAAAAAATTAAAATTTAAACTACCCTTATCAATGTACTATCTAACCAATGATGGAGGATATTTGTTATATTTTTTCCTTTTTTTTTTTCTATCTATTCATTCAGCGGGCTTAAATTTTAATGAATAATTTTCTAAATAATGTGGCTATCCATGCTCTGAATTAAAATTGAAAAATATTCAATATTATCTCACCAGTAATCTTCTCTTTTATATACAAACAGTATGTGATTCGAGAAAATATCTAGAAGACATGAAAAAAGCTTTGCCATAAATCAAATAGCAGTATTGTTAAGTTTGAGTAAAATCGTATTATTTAACTTGGTTTGATTTGATTTGATCTTAAAATTAGTCCGATGTAATTTTGATTTAATTCGCTCAATTCATTTTTTTAGTTCTTTACCCTTTTACATGATCTAACTAGTATTGGATATCAAGCTGAACCGATCTTGAACCGTTAGTTCATATATCGATGACACGGTGAACCGTGACCCACTAATAAGCTAGCAGTTTCGAAACAGTTTGAGGCATTTCAATCGGTTTTTTTAAATATTTAATTTTTTCTATTAATTTTATTAATTTCTATTTTTTTAATACATTAATAATTTTTAATAATGTAATTTTCTTCCTCTTTTTTTTTCAAGTATATTAATTCATTAATAATTTTTAATTTTTTTATTAATTTATAACTTAATGCAATTCTAATTTTTTTATTTTTTTCCTTCAAATTTTATCTTTTTTTTTTTTATATTTAAATCTTTAACATTTGATAAGTTTTACAAAAAGTATTTACATTAATTGAAATTTAATTTTCTATCTATCCTTAGCACATAATTAACTTATGATTAGTTATTTATTATTAATTTGATGATATTATTTTTAAAAAAATCATTATTTACCGTTACTAATAAAATAATTTTGATATACAATAATTTATTAAATATTATCTAATTATTTTTTTTCAATTTAGTATCCTCTTTTTTCTTTTTCTCTCTCTTTTTTTTTAAGGATTGAATCGGTATCAGTTGAATCCCTAATCAGTTCGATAGTTTATAATCTATCGATTCAGACGGTTCCGTCCAAACAAATAGCATGTATCCTTAATGTTCGGCCATTTGTGAAGACAATTTGACCTGATCATTATCGGATCAAATCGGTTCAAACTCCATTTTGACCTGTTTTGAATCAATTTATATTTCGAAATTAGCCTCGCTTAAGTTCACATCCAACTATAGAATCCGTACGATTCGATCTTTGATTTAACCGCTGAACAGATCCAATTCATTTTATTGGCCTTTCACGTTTTTGTATGTTCGGATGAATCAATTGATTTTGGATTTTACAACATGACAAACGGTGTTGATAGAGCTCATGAGAGTGGGGGAGCGTGGGACCAGGAGGTATCCTCTATAAGATAAAAGCATGTGTCGCCTCAAGGCGGATTGGACATTAAATTGCATCCCGTTTTGTCCGGGTTAGTTACCTAAGCTAAAGGGGCTAGTGCATGGTCCTAGGGCACTAGGGCTAGGCTTCTGATACTTGGGGTTTTTGGGTTTATTGCAATTGATGGCTGTGTATTGTGATAAAGACCTCCACCTTTTACTTTCCCATCACTGATACACTTTTGTCCACACATTATTGGAATTGTCTAATGTACCCTTTCCTCTCCTTATTTGAATGAATGAATGAATGCTGCATGTTATTAATGATAATGACTTTGTTGGAGCTTTCTCTTCCCCTTTTTTTTCTTTTTTTAAATATATATATTTAGTAAAAGGTTGAGGTCACATGCACGTAAACGAAAAAAAGTTTAATAATATTAATTTATCAAATAAATCAATGAATGATATTAAATTTTTATTTATATTTAGATATTATTTATTAATTAAATTTTATTTATATTTATATTTATATATCATTCATCGATTTACGTTTATAGATATAGTATTTAAATATAACAAAATTTTAATACATATATTTACAACATGTTAAAAATAAGATTGGCCACCGTTTTAAAAACAATTCATTGCGTTGCTATGTATTTATAAATTTTACCGATATTTAAGCATTGAATATATATGTGGCATATAAATCTAATAAATATTTTTTTTTCTATAATTATTGATTAGACAGGGCTAATTTTATGTAGTTTAAAAGTTATTGAATGGGAACTGATATATTTTTTAAACTCCTATAATATAGCTTTACATCCTTGTAAATTTTAAAAAAATATAGTCTTTAAACGTATGCTCGAAATCCAACAACTGTTGTTGAAGGAATCATCGATTTTTAGCACTTTAGCGATGGGTTCGAGAATTAGAGCATTTGTCTAAAATTGCGAAAAAATGAAAAAAGAAAAAAGAAGAGAGAAAACATTTTGGATTGGTTTAATATAGCGCAGAGCTTGTACTGTACAAGTAGTTTTAAGAAATATCTGAATTAAGAATGAATAGAGGAATTTGTTTAATTTGCCATAGAAACTTTTAATCCTCAATTATTAGAGCAACTCTTTATATCTTGATAATGATTCTTTTGATTCAGATAACATTGATCCTAACTCCAACTAGAAATTTAATATATCTTAATACTATATTAATTTTTTTTAGGATTAATTACAAAAGGAATATCCATAATATTAATATTTTCTATTTTACATATTTACATTGTAGTCTTTTTATACTTTTGCATACTTATGCTTAGTAAGATGCTAAAAATAGCACATGGGTTGGTTGTAGGATGGTATTAAAAGACATAAAATGTTGGGATTAAAGAAATAAAGGAGAACAAAAGTTTTAACAATATTGTTAAATTTAACTCAAGTGTTTAATTTGAACATATAAGAAGGTCAAAAGTTAAAAAGGATTCGATTAGGATTTAACTTGAATTAATTGAGTTGGTTCTACGATCAAATCTAGTTGAACGAGATTGAATTGTAAACACAATAATTTTTAGACCTCATTTTTTAATTACATGCATTCCATGTGTCTATTTTTAACTCCAACAAACATTTAATATGGCATGAAAGTATATTTTTCTAAAATACATGCACGTACAGAAAAAAAAAGGTACAAACATAGTCTTTTTTTTGGTAATTAGTTTTGAAAAAAAAAAAGAAAAATTGGAAGGATGATTTCTTGACCAAAATATACCTAATCCCATAGAAGAGTATACCAAGGAGAGAATGTTTTAATCTTCCATATGCACAGGGAAATTACTGCCGATTAAACAATAATCCGACAAGCACATGTGACCTATTAAAGTAAGCCTATGAAGATTAAATAAGACAAATATAGTAATAGTATTACCTTAATAAGATTAATTAATTAACAATTAATGAATGAATTCAAGATTATTTAAAGCAGCAAAATAGAGGAGTGAGATTTTGGTCATGTAGAAGTAGAAGGGGACAGAATAGACATCCCGCGCAAATATAGGGAGACCGTACAGGAAAAAATTAAAAGAAAGTTAAAATTTTTTTTTTTAAAAAAAAAAAGGGCACAGAATCAGTACTTTTTCAGATAGCTATAATTACAAGGCCATAAATGAAAAATTGCAGCATATTGAAAAAAAAAAAAAAAAAAACAAATAAATAAAAGGGTCTATTTAATATGATACAAAAGCTAAATAAATCAGTAACCAAAAAAAGGCCAACTTCTACTTGTCATCATCTTTCTCTCTCATTTTTCTCTGTCACACATCACACTCACCATAGCAGTTGCAGCTGCTGCTGCTGCTTCTGCCTCTGTCACCAGGAGCAGTGTTTGCAGGCCACCCTTGCTTGTGACTGCGGAGAGAGAAAATATACCTGTACTAAGCAAAACCTTATTACATTGGAGTCCTATAACTGTTTGTGACAAATCAAGATCAATAAAACCTATAATTATTTAAAATTATATTTATAATAGTATATTTATAAAAATATTTAGAATATTATATCAATATTTTAAAATATTTGAATAATATTTTATTTATCTAATCTCAATGAGGCCTGAATATGATTATTGTAGTATAATAAGCTAAAACCTTAAACATTAAAATACGCTTTTTTAAATTTTCATTTTATTTTAGATAAGTGAGTGATTAGAATTAAAATGCATAAAAAGTTTGATTTATAGATCTTTAATAAATATCCCGATGTAATCTGTTCACGAGACCAAACTATTAAAATAAAGCAAACGCCCTGACCTACTCACGAAAAAAGACACCATGCTATAAAGTACTAATAGGATACACATCCCCAGGTAATAAAAAATTACATTTTAAAATCCCCATATCGTACTTATCATTTATCACTTATATCCCCATACGACGCCTTGGTTTTTGTTTTAAAATATAATATCTAATTAAATCCCACGTATACGGAATGATAGGGAATGTATGTGAGAGATTATAAAAAAGAAAAAGAAAAAAGAAATGGGATAATTTCTAAATCCCCATGAAAATTAATTATAAGTTCTGTTTTAATATTTTATAGAGTGACCCTTATCCATTTTTTCCTTAAACTTAATGGGAAAGTTATACTCATAGATACCCTCGGATTTTATCTTTTTCTTTTTTTCTCTTTCCTTTAAACATAATCCATTTAAAAAAGTTAGTTAATTAGAGTCATATAGGCAAAACGCTCTCGTTTTCCGTTATTGTAAGATACTTATTAACTAGTTCAAAAGATTGATTAAAGAAAAACACAAATAAGCACTCTAAAGAATAATAGATAATATCTAGAAAAAAAAAATGGACAACAAGGCGAAAAATAAAACATTTTAGATTCTTCAATAATATTAAGTGAACATTGCACTAGTTTGTGATTTTTTGAGTTTTCTTAATTAGAACACATATAAAAATATTTAGATGTAAACTCTTAGTATAATTATGATTTTAAGTGTATAGTTATATAACTTGAGATTTAATCAATTCTATAGATTCCACACGTTTCAATTTTAAGTACATTAGTTGAATTTGATAACTATAGATTTAACTTCTTAATAAGTATCTAAAACCTCAATTTTTTTATTTTTTTTTTGGATAACACATAATATCCAAAATAAAACAAAAAATAAAATGATATTTTTTGGTATCTTGTACTTATTAAAAACTTAAAAATGATTAGTTGTAGAAAAAACACAAATGGATGCTCCCAACAATTTACAAATGGCACTTTAGTGTTTGAGGACACTAATTAGTAACTTCATAAGAAATCATCAATGAAACGAAATAGAGGAAAAAAGAGAACAATTTATTTTATTGCTTCTCCTCTTTGTTATTTAGGAATTATAATTTTATTCTTATTTATTTCATTTTACAACCAAACAACCATTAGCAATTTAATATCCTCAAGCACCAATTAACATTCTTCTCTATAAATACCTCAAATAGAATGGATGTTATGCTATTCCAATGGTGCTCCAATCAATTTCATTCGAATACTTAAAAAATATAATATAAATTGTCAAGACTACTGTAATTTAGTGATCGAATTTTTCCTTTCCAAGTTAATAACATAGTTAGCAAAAAAAAAAAAAAAACACATAACATAACTTGTAATATTTACTTATTTTTTCTACCACACAAGTGTTTATTGTAATTGGTTGGACAGTGTTGGAACACTGTTTTGGGAACAGCACATGCCCTTCCTCCTGCATGCTAGCTAAACAAGCACTTCAACACTTATTAACGTCATAAAATAGAAACTTTTTTTAGCATTCTTCAATATTAACTATACACCTAAAATAGATAATATAAGAATATTTGAAGTTTCTCTTTTTAGCTAGTTATTATGTTCCGATATACACTAAATAACATTTTCACAACCAAAACATGAAAAATAAAACCAGACACTCAAAGAACACAGGAGAGAGAAGAATGGTGTTGGGAAAAAAGGAAAAAAAAAAGAAAAAAAAGAGAGGGAAAGTGAAGGCACTCCTTTTCTTTTCGGTCTTAAGTCTTCTGCTTTTAGCAAATGCCTAAAGTGAACTCTCACCCTTAAGTAACAACTGTCCCTCCTTGAACACAACCATGTCCATGAACACAAACCCCAAACATTCTCACTTCCCATCTCCTTCCTCTTCTCCTGTTTCTTCACTCTCAACAACCTCCATACAAAATCTCAACTTTACACTTACCCATTAATCCATTCCCCATACTAACCAATACCCACTTCTCAAAATCCCATCTTCTCAACCTTACCATGGTTGGACTAATCGATCTCAACACCGTTGAAGATGATGAAACACCACCCTCTTCTGATTCCTGTTCTTCTTTCTCTTCAAACAATGCTTCATCGAATATTAACAATAATTTGAATTCTTCAAATTCTTCTTCCGTGTGTCTGGAGTTATGGCATGCTTGTGCCGGTCCTTTAATTTCTTTACCCAAACAAGGAGGTATTGTCGTATACTTTCCGCAAGGTCACTTGGAACACGCTTCGTCTGAGAATTTCCCTTCGATGGTTTATGATCTCAGTCCCCATATCTTCTGTAAAGTTGTTGATGTCAAGCTTCATGTAAGTGTACTAGTTTTTTTTTTGTTTTTAATTAATTGTAATAGTGATGCTTTGTTTTTTTTTTTATTAATTATGTTTTGCATGAAAATGACTAGCTTTTAAGTAATTTAATTATATTTTTTATTTTCTGGAGCAAAATGGTTATTTTGTCATAAATTTTGAGTTGCTTTGTTGCTGAAAAATATACTACTCATGTAAAAGTATTGATAATGATGATAATATAATATTTTAGTCAATTATGTTGTTTACTAAATATTTTCTTTTTTTTTTTTTCTTTTTTAATTTCTATAGCAAAATGGTTACTTGGTTATAAACTCTGACCCTGAGTTGTTTTGTCGCTACAAAACATGCTATTTATTTAAAAAAGTAATTAATAATAACAATAATACTATATTTTGCATGTAATGTAGTGTCTTTTGGGTAAATTTAGTTACTTGGTTTTATAATTGCAACTGCTTTAATATATATACACTATTTGTGCCCATATTGATGCTATGTGCTTTTGTGGAAGTTTTTGTTTGTCATTTTTTTGCATAGTTTTAGAAAAGTTGTGTGTTTTTTTTAAAGGTGTTGGCGAAATAATGGAATCCTTTTTTGCAGGCAGATGCAAACACGGATGATGTTTATGCACAGGTGTCTCTCGTTCCTGAATCCATGGTGAGCTTTCTTGTTCTAACCTTGTCTTTTCCACATTTTTGTAGTTAAACTATAGGTAAAGCTTAGAACTTGAGTCTTAAGATAATAAGTAATATTTGGTAAAAAGGCTATTAAAGTATTGACTTTGTGGAGCTGGTTGATCAAAGAAAAGCTATTAATGTAGGATTGCTTGATGTTTTGTCATGGTTCGGTAGCTGAGTTTCATGTGGTTGGTGCTTGCTCCTTTATAATAAAAACCAAAAAAAAAAAAAAAAGAAAACGAAAAGAACCTTTCATTCGTAAAAATTTTTTTGCTTGTTTTTCCTGTTTGTAGCAAACTGAGAGGAAATTTCAAGCAAGGGAAAGTGAAGTAGATACAGAAGAGGACGAAATCGATGCTGGTGCTAAATCAACAACTCCTCACATGTTCTGCAAGACACTTACTGCTTCGGATACGAGCACCCATGGTGGCTTTTCTGTACCTCGGCGTGCAGCTGAGGACTGCTTCCCTCCCTTGGTATAAAATGAATACTTTCTTGCTGATGCTTAATGTTGCTACTTAATGATATGGATTTGTTGTCATACCACAAAATCTGATGTTCAATGGTGTGCGTGTCGATACATTTCATTTAATCAAGTTATTGACTTTAGCATCTTTTGACATCAGGACTATAGTCAACAAAGGCCATCGCAAGAGCTTGTCGCTAAAGATCTCCACGGCCTGGAATGGAGGTTTAGGCATATATATAGGGGTATACGTACATTTGGTTTCTCTTCATTTGCACGATATCATGAATAATTCTAGTAATTTGCTGATCTATTTATGTTCCAACTGCATGCTTCTTTCTTGTCCTGAGCAGGTCAGCCACGGAGGCATTTACTCACTACAGGATGGAGTGCTTTTGTGAACAGGAAGAAACTTGTCTCTGGAGATGCTGTGCTTTTCCTTAGGTATGTTAATGCTTATCCATATTGTACAAATGCTAGTCCCTTTGCCTATTGGAGATGGCTGTTGATAGTACTAGAATGGTTGAAAAATTCTGTCTTTTTTATATTTTCTTGTTTATCTGTACCCCAGGGGTAATGACGGCGAATTGAGGCTGGGAATTCGAAGAGCAGCCCAAGTTAAAGGTGTTGGAACTTTTCCTTCTCCGTGCATCCAGCAGTTAAACCGGAGCGCACTTATCGACATTCCTAATGCTATATCCACGGGAAGTGTCTTCAGTGTGTATTGTGATCCAAGGTGCTGATCCTATCTCATTTTCAAAAGTTGCCTGATCCTCTATTGGTGTTGTTTAATGTTACTGGCCTTGCGTGTTTGTTTAATCCTCAATCCTACTGAAGTAAGACCCAACTTCAGACCTAGTAAGTAGTTGCAATTAGGTTCAATGATCTATTCCTAGAGAGTGCATTGAGAGGCTGAGAAGACTCTGCTAGCGATATCATTTTCTTTTCATGTAGTAATCATGACACGTCTAGAAACCTTGTCCAATGTATTTCATTTGTATATTAGGATGATTTCATCCGCCATCTGTCAATTGTACCTTTCCTTCGAATGAACAAAGAGACCATGAATAAAATTTATCAAGAGAGGATTGGCAACCGACCTTGTGTGATTGTTCTGAGACCTTTGAGGTGTTAGGTTAAAAATTACCCAAGGCTTGGGGCAAAAAAAAAGAAGTGCACGTGTGGGGTTGGACATAGTAGGATAGTACTGATCTCCATCAGCCTTTGTGTCCTTTGCATCTACAGTATTTAACCATTTATAATCAGTGTGAGGAGTTGGCCATAGTTTAAAGAACAGTTTTGCAGATTATTCTCCATTCCCCAATCAAAGGGACCACTCTTGTATTTTTTTTTTTTCAAGGCTATATCTATAATGCATTTACCTACCGAAAGAATATCTTTTCACACAATTATAACATCGGAGAGTCCTTTTCCAGAGCAAGCTCATCAGGGTTCATAATACCTTCCCAGAGATTCTTCAAGAGCCTTAATCATCCTTTCCTCCCTGGCATGAGGTTCAAGATGACATTTGAAGTGGAAGATGCTGCAGAACGGAGGTCTGTGTTGTTCATTCCATTCATCTTGTATTATTTAGATGTTTTATCTTTACATCAATGGATTGATTTATATGTATTCATTTATTTATTTCTTCATGTAGATATTCAGGTTCAATAATTGGTGTAAGCGACATTGACCCGGTTAGATGGCCAGGTTCAAAATGGAGGAGCCTATCAGTGAGTCTTCTGCTTGAAGTTCATTATATAATTCATTAATATCATTATGTGGCATCTGGGCATGCTCTTATTTCTAGCGTGTGCAGTAAAATTTTCATGTTAGTACATTAAGGATAGTCTCTGAATGCTGCATGATCTCCTGTTTGTGATCCTTGTACTCTAGGATAGATTTAGCTAGTCAAAATCATTCAGAAAAACTTTGCACGATGTACCATATCTTAATATCCTGTCTTGGTCTTAAAACCTGTTGAATTACTTCCTATACATAGGGAAATATCTTCTGTACTTTTTATCTATGTCAGCATCATACCTATGAGAAGTATATGCAAATGTCCTTAAATGGTACACGAAGCTGTTTCCATGCCTATTTGTAAGATTTTCTGTTGAGAAATGTTGCCATCTGTCCCTACTAACTAGTAGGGGTGGGCATAAATCTGAATTAAGCTGAACAAATCCAAAATCCAAACCGAACCATATTGTTACTAGTGTTCCTTGCCCAATTTGGTCTGGATATTCCCGAACCACACCAGACTGAATACTTAGGTTGGGTTAAATATTGCCAGTTCCAAGGAAAAACCAAAACAGATTAAACATTGTCTTCCCTGTTAAGTAAATAGTAGAACATGGTGATATAAGTTGCATTTAGTTATAATAATCACAAGATTAAATATTACTAGTGTATATGTGCTAATGAGTATGCCAAATGAGCCGAAATTTCAGACCTTCTTCACAGTGTACTACAATCTTTTCATAGACCATAGTTATTAAAATAATAACTGCATAAAATCATTTATCTACTTCTTACAAAACTATGTGCTAATTTGTTACAGCTTTACTAATTTTGTTACGACAAATGCCAGGTTAGATGGGATGATGTTCAGGTGGATCGATGTAGCAGGATTTGTCCATGGGAGATAGAGTCAACCAGTTCAGTTCCTAGTTCCAGTGGCTTGATAATACCTGGTTGTAAGCGTACCAGATTCGGAATACGTCCATCAAAGCCAGATTATCCAGTCCCGCGTATGTCTTTTTAGGGAAAATCTTCACCGTAATTAACTTTGAATTATTACCTTGCTTAAACTTTAAGCTTTTGCACAGATGGACTTGGAGCATCAGACTTTGGGGAATCTCTCAGGTTCCAGAAGGTCTTGCAAGGTCAAGAAAAGCTGCTTTTTGATAGTCCCTATGGTAATATAGATAATCCAGGTTATGATGTCCTGGAGGTAGGGAGGCATGGCTCGGATTTGAGCAATTCAGAGGTTTCTCCATTTGGGAATGGTATGAGAAACCCAGCTGTCCATTGTGATGGTATGTATAAGAGCACGGTCTGTGGTGAGTCTTCTCAATTCCACAAGGTCTTGCAAGGTCAAGAAATATTCCGAAATTCACCACATGGAGGTCTTGTTATGCACGAGTCTCACGGGACTGGTGACTTTGGAGCACATCATAGCATTCCACTAATGAGCTCTAGAAATGGATTATTTTCAATGAGGCAGGGCTCCAATTCCAGTATTCATCAAGCAATGCCACCTTCTCAAGTGTCATCACCGTCCTCAATATTGATGTTCTTGCAATCAGATAGTTTTCATGATCAGGAGGAAGAGAAAAGAGCTAGCAACAAGATTTCTTCCGGTTCTTCGTTGTGGAATGGAAAGCTTATTCCCTCTTGTAAGGAATATCAAGGAGGGATGAAATTGAGAACATTATCGAATGAGCATGATCAACTTGGTTCTCCTCATCCTACATTGAAAACTAGCTGCAGACTTTTTGGGTTCTCATTGACTGATGATAAAGATGTCTCTGACAGTGAAGTTAACCCAGCTTCATCTCCATTCAATCCTGAAGCTTCTTTTCTACCACAAATTGGAGAGAGCTTGCATCCAAAACCTGCAATAGCATCTAAGGTGGTTAGAGGCAAGTACACAGGAGTACGTGACCTCCATGTTGTTAAAAATGTGCTCTTCGATATTGCATTATAGTTTAACACCAGTAAGCTAGTAAAAACTGCAATATCCAGTGCGGTGCTTACTGCTTTGTAGGTATGAACAGGCTAGGATTTCTAGTTTTCGGGCTTTATGTATTTCTGACCAAGATGTGTTGTCAGGGGTGAAGATCCTGGATTGGAATACATGCAATGCTAGGATTTTTCTAACTTCTTATTAGTAGTAGCATTAAGCAGCTGACTTGTAGATTGCCATCTCAAGGTGAATTTTGGCATGGCAGTCTTTCCTTCATGTTCAGGTAACCCATAAGTTGGTTATATGTTTGATGTCACGAGTTATCCTCAAATGGTCTGGCTGTGCTGTCTTGGATTCCATCTTAGCATATCATATTTTGCCTGAGGCAGGAGCTTTCCTTTTTTTCCCTCACATTTCTCGTTTCATCCGGAATGGTGCAAACAATCTTTAAGGATCCACTAGAAATGTTACCGCATCTTCTTGATTCTTGGCACGGGATTTTGTGAAGAGAGAACTGAGATGATGACCATGCTAGTGATGCTGTAGGAGGAGCTTGTCTGTATTTAAGTCTGAACTGACTCGGTTATTTTACACTGTTTGAAGTAATTTGATTTCAAGCTGATGGATGATGCTCATTTCATGTTTTAGTAAAACCAGGTCTTTTAACTGTAGAATGGCACATTATGTAGTTTCTATGAATCCAGTGTGTTTTTGTATAACTCTGAACAACCTTAAATTTTAGATCTTGTGTTTATCATTAATGTTCCCATATGCGTAGTGTATAATTCCCATATGTTAGGAATTCATGATATTTGCCAACTGGGTGTGTTTTAGTCTCTTTTATGAGATACGGAGTTATCCTCTATATGGGACATGTTGACTTCACTCAATTCTTCAGTTGTCAACCCTTTTATATTAATAGATTTGATTAACGTAATTTTCTTTCATTGATTGAAAATCATCTATATTGACAAAAAAGGGGGAAAAAAATTTTGTCAAGAGTTTACAATATTCACTTCTTTATATAGTAAACCTACTTTATAGACATTATGCTCTCGTTTAGTAAAATTGCATGGGGTTAAATTTTTGGAATTCAAGTTGTTTTTATTTGTAATAAAATATTGGTGAGAGAATGACGATGACGTAACAAAATTGTAACTAGAAGATGTTTGGTTTTTGGAATTTTGATTTTTCATTTATTTATCATTAGGACTCAAATATTTGGAGTAATTGGTAAACAATTATTCTCTTTTATCACATTCTATATATACCCTGCTAAATTCTTAATGAAAAAAATAAAAACATATTCGCAATAGGAACTTATTTTTTATTATCATCAGTTATCTTTTCTTTCATCTTGAGAAAATCATGATTAGGGAAAAATGGCAATTAGCATATATAATATATCCACTAACTTCTTATAGTTTCTCATAATGTGCTATGAAGTAGGAATTAAAAACCTTCTCCCTGTAATGATTATACCACTTGGTTATAAATACCTTTCTTTTTTCCACAAAATTGTTCGATCCCTCAAATGTTACTTGTTCCAATAAAAATCGATTTTAATTCCTCTCAAAATAAATAAATAACATCTCATCAATAACACGTCTAGCAGAGAAAGTCTACTTGTGTGGGCTTTTTCCAGCTTGCCAGTCCGCAGCTTTGTTCACTTCCCTTGGTGTTGAGCTAATTGGATAATTTATGTGATTGCAAGATTTTTCCCCTACATGCATCAAATAACATGTTTATAATTGAGCTTAACATCTAAATTAAATGTATGAAATTTAACAGAAATCCGTGAATCAGTAGGATTTTCAACATTAAGCAAGTCTTGCCAGATACAATATTCTGATCCCCAATAAATACTCCATTATATCCATACTATATAAAGTTTCATATAGAAAAAAAGTTACTTGCACACACCAATCATAAAAGTTGCTTCTTGTTGAGCTAAATGATGGGCAACTATTGGCATTGCAGTCCAAAGTAGCACCTGCCTTAGTAGCAATAATTGTTTCCATTACTTAAAAAGAAAACGGTAAGTGTCATTGGCCCAATGGGTCATAACAGTGTGTGTCAGGTAAAGCATTTACCCTTTGGGTATAGCATAGCATGGTATAGTCACTTGGGTGCTTCAGCTTTTAATTCATTTCAGTCTTACCTCCTTGTAATATTTTCTTTTTCTTTTTTCTTTTTTTTTTTGGTAAAGGGCTAAAGCTTCAATATATTTATCAATTTTTCCCTTTTTTATTTTCCCTCTCCTACTAAAGATTTGCCATCCGTAAATTTCATGCATTTTTATGACAAATTTTATAAACTCCAATTTCTTGTTATTTATAATATTTTCACAACTCGTATTGTATTGTAATATGTCTTTTTTTTTTTTTTCTCCCTCAATAAAAATGCATCGGTGCGACGATCTTTATAAGATTAACGTTTATTTTATTAGGGATAAGATTTCATATAGGTTTTACGAGAATGTAAACTAGTGTGCACCATATTGTATCTAATTTTATTTTTTATATGAGTGTGTTCTTTCTCGTGTGTTTTGGACAGATAAGAAATTATACAAATTATATTTTTTATATACGAGAAATGTTTCTATTGAGAGTAAAAGAAACGATATAAGGGAGAAAAAAAAAAGTTAATTGAAAAAAAAGATGTGGTAGGATGATATCAACTTTTTATTAATTAAAAATGAGACATACCCGGTCCATGTGATCCCTATTGGAGCATAATATTTATCCTGTACAAATAGTGGAATAATGTATTCTGATGGGGTTGAAAGATGTCCTTGTTAGAATTTTCTATTAAACCTTAGTGCATTGGTGCTTAAATTGGGAGAGATAGTTCATCCAGTTTTTTACTTTTTTCGGGTATGGTATGTGTCCAATGTCACTTCACAAGTGGAAATACGGATCAAATAAGACATTTAATATGGGGAAAATGTTTCTTAAATAAAAAAATTAATTGTAAAAGCAAAATTCCACAATGATATTATAGGTATTATGTTGTCAATCCTCATTAAAAAAGAAATATTAGTTACAATTTCATATTAAATGTTCAACATGCTAATTCTTTATAGATTAGTGATTATTGATCTCTATCATATGTAATACTCTCTATTTTTTAATGCAATAACTTGTGGATAGGTTTGAAATTAGATTTTAAAACCTGATAAGGTTTAATAGGCTTTTGGGTTTTGCATTGAAGCCCATTATAATTTTATTAATTTGTAAGTTTATGTGCATAATGAACTAGGTTTAATAATTTTTTAAGTTTAAATGAATATCCATCATACTTTTCTTCTTCTTCTTTTTTTCCCAACTACTATATAATAAAACTTTTTCATCATGTTGGAAGATCAACTTTTATATCACCAGGGTATAATGGTCTTAGCATCAATTATACCACTTTATAATTGTGCAAAAGTATTAAATCTCGCCTATAATTAATAAAATCCTATCATATATTTCTATTCACTACTATCGCCCAATAATTCATAATTGCTAATACACCATATATGGGATGAGGAAAAGGAAAGGGAAATGATGGTGAGAGCAGGATTTTGGAGGTTTAAACTATTTCGACTCCATTGTATGGTAGAGGACAGAAAATAGAAAGAGAAAAGAAAAGGTATAGATTTGTTTCCCACTTATATTTTTCCCTCCAAAATGGAAAGAATGAGAAGGGAAAGGCATAAAAATATTGCAATTAATAATATACTCCTTTTTATGTGCTTTCATTCTAGTTGTTATTTTTATTGGGTTTATTGGTAATTTTAAATTAATACCTTATTTTATCTTCAATAGTGATTAAAATTCCTTCCATTTTTCTACTTTTCATTTTCCAAATATATTAGAAAGAATTAAGTACCATCACGATACCTTCCCTCTATATTCCACTTCTTCTTTTTTTTTTCTCATTTCTTTCCTCATGCCAAACAAAGTGTAATTCAATATGAAGTATGTACCTATGAGGACACTAACCTAGCTCCAGCTCCATCACCGTCCATGAAAATTTTTCACAAAATGATTTTCTTGAATAAAAAACAAATGGAAAGGGGAAAAAAAGAATTTACTCTAAGAAAGTTCATCATACAATTGAGGAAATCTTCTATCCTTTCGATGAAGTTCCCAATACAATAATGGGAAATTTATCGAGAGAGAATGCTGAGTACCTGTTAAAAAGGAAATACTATAAAAATATTGATTAAAAAATACGAAAAGAGAAGACACAAAGATAAACGAAACTTTGACATGATTAATTATCTTCTTCTATTTCTTCATTCTTCTTTAGCTTCCTTCTCTTTGTGCTTGCTCTTGGTCTTCGGCTTGATAAAGCAAAAGCAAGAGCAGCATGGACATTGGAGCAGGGACTTCATTTCTATTAACCTTAACTCATGCAATGTTTCCCAGAAAAAACAGAATGTATATAGAGCTTCAGTGCTGTATTTTCGTATTTTTATTATACTTGTATAATGTTATTATACAACTAGTTTGCCTTTGATGAGTGGTATGCTATTCCAATGCCGTAAAGATAAGAAGATGCTTAGCTTCTGCATTTCTTTAATTATATACTGGAGGGGACGCATTCCTCTTTTGGTTATTTTGACAATCAAATAGGAAAAAAGGCTGCCTCTGGTTTCTGTCTTCTTTTCCTCATGGCAAAGATATGGAAGATTGCCCTGCACTTGCCAATATGGGCTTTAGTGAATAATGGAAGGAAAAAAAAAAAAAAAAAAATTGATTCACATAAACCCCCCCTTTTACCTCTAGGCCAAACCTCAAGAAGAGGAGGGGTTGATGCAAATTTAGCATTCCCACCAGAGACTATACAATTGGTAAACATGTGTGGGGGAAGCCTAGGGAAAGAACACTTTCCATATTTCACTGCTGATATAGCAAACTAATCAGAACTTGTCCCAGTATTCAAAAACTCATGAATTTATAAAAAGGGAGAAGGATATTCAAAGCTAATTGTTCATCACCCTCTCTAGCAGCAATTATATTTCAGCAGTATGTGGAGATAAGACATGATATGCCCTAGAAGCATTAGAATTGTTCAAACTGAGTAAACCGACTGCCTCCACTTAACATGCAGTCGGTCAATAGCAAATTAAAATTCTCAATTCACAACAACCAAATGGCAAATGAACATTGAAAGCGAAATATTGATTGGAGTAAAGAATTGGTTGCATTTTCGCATGCTGGCCAGTTAAAAATGACGTTACAAAGTAGCACAAGTATCAAACCTACACAAAAAGCACAGAAATTTCCTCAAGTATGCCTCACTTCCATAGTTCTTCCATGGGGATTCCACGTTCCTGAGCAACATCACGGAACTGTCTCATCTTTTGCACTGCAACAACTGTTGCTCGGGCATTGTTCAGAGCATTATTACTCCCAAGTTGTTTCCCCAATGCGTTCTCTACACCAGCCATTTCTAAGACTATTCTAACTGCACCTCCAGCGATCACACCTGTACCGGGAGATGCAGGTCTCAGCATGACTTTTGCAGCACCATAATCTCCATCTGACCTGTAATAAAGTAAAATTGCTACATCAATCATGTAAACACAAAATAGTCGTAAATCATGTATCTCGCATGGGCAAGCAGAAGAAGAACAAAAACAAAGAAATCTGAAAAATGATAAATGACATTGAGCATGCACAAGAATGCAAGAGTTAGCACTCTTTTGGGAGTAATCAACAAAAAAGTTGCGGCTTCTTTTCCAGCAAAACAATTGGAATTATATGCCATTAGCCAAGACCAGATCGAATTACGAAATCACATGTAAAATATTTTAGATTTATCAGCAGAAAAGAAATCATATCCAATAGATACGTTGCCATATACAAGGATAAGCTTCCTTAAGTACATACATACTTGATATCAGCATGTTGTTGATTCAGAAAACGGCATAGGATTCCTAACATAGATAGTGTCAATTATCAAATGAAAGAATGATCTGAAGAAAAAGCTTCTCTCTGGAAAGCATATGCCATCAGCCGAAAGCAATTTTATACACTTTGACTACATTTAAAAATTTTCCATAATTTAATTATATGAGCTGCATGCATTTCACAAAATCTATCATATTGGTTGATTTCCTTGGGTTTTCATACATCGATATTTTGTACAGGCAGAACTGAGCAATCAGCACAAGAGAGATCGGTTCAAGATGCTATCCAAACTTCAGTTGTGCATCTCTCATTTACACAGTCTAAAACCAGCAAAAGATCCAACTTGCAGCTGCACTAATCTCAACTACGCAATCAACGACAGCAATACAAAACAAGCAATCTTATACATAGAAAAGAGGACTTTTATGAAAGATTTAAAAAAATGCTCCCTTATAATCTCATTGCAAGGTTGTGCCTGCTAAAAAGGCAACTGGATCATATGCGTATTACACACAGAAACAACCTAACATTGCCCTAAACTCATTCTTTTCTTTATCTAAATTGCAATATGCATTTAAAGAAATGAATATTACATTAGCAATAGCTGCCAAATCAATCTCATGATTCGACATCCATCCCTGATTTTAACACTCCATATTACATTACTTAACATACCACTCCAACACTCATGCCATGGCCGCCCCCTAAACTCGGCCCCCCAAGTAAAATCCTGCGTCCGCTACCGCCTCGCACCAAACTACCTCCGCACACACAATGCCAATTCAAACTCATGCTCCAATGCAACATTGACGAACACAGACACATACTCATATAATAAGAAACATCGTATGATATCGTATCTCATGCAACTATTACAGTTATTACCTATGCGGAAACGTCAAGTACTTGGTCATTGGGACGGTTATGACATTCCGACGAGCATTGACGGCGGATTTCTGAACCGCCGCAATAACCTCCTTGGCCTTGCCAACACCAACACCCACCTGACCTTTCTTATCCCCAACCACCACAACAGCCCTAAAATGCAGTTGCTTCCCTCCCTTAACAACCTTCGTAACCCTCCTAACTTGTACGACCCTTTCCTCGAACCCGTCCTTCACCTTCTCTTTCTTAGCTTTCGACCCGAACCCTGTCGACGATTTCTTCACTTTGGAGTTCATTACGTACACGTCGTTGCCGAGGACGGATACGCCGCTATACGCGGGGCCGTAGAGCTCCTCGTAAGCAGCGGCGATCTCTTCCTCGTTCTCTAGAGGGCCGTCGTCGAAGGATGGAGGTGGGACGTATCCTTCCGGTGGGGTTGGAGGGTCGAAGGGGAGGTCGGTTTCGTCGTTATCGGAGGTGAAGAAGGAGGTTTCGGGTTCGGTGGATTTGGGTAGGAAGGAGGAAGAAGGTTTTAGGGGGAGGGAGGAGAGAGAGAGTTTCGTGGAGAAGAGAGGAGAGAGGAGAGGAGAAAGAGAAAGGGGTTTGGTTTTGGTGGTGGAGGAGAAGAGAGGAGAGAGGGTGAAGGAGGGTGTTTGGGTTATGGAGGAGGCCATCGAGAGAGAGAGAGAGAGAGAGTGAAGTGGAAAGGTGATGTGAAGTGAAGTGAAGTGAAGGCTTATCTTGTTCGGATTTCGGAGGGAGAAGGATGGTCCGAGGAAGAAGATAGGGGTCGGTTGTTTCCTTTTTCCTTTGTTTTTTTTTTTCCCTCTCCGTCTCTCTTTTTCTGAAAATCATATATTTTCTCTCCTTTTTTTTTTTTTTTATACGTTTGCAAATCATAATATTTCACACGTGATGGCTCCTATTTCTTCAAATAATTAATTTAAATAAATAATACAATAATATAATAGATATAGCAATCAAATTACCAATTCAGTAAAATTTAAAAAAATAAAGAAAAAAGTAGAATAAAATAAATGCAATTTGTTTGATGGCTAATGACCATTCCAGTTCTTGAGAGAAATGATTTGGTGTATTATGTTTTTTTAAATGGTATTTTTAGAATTTTTTTTTCTTACATTTTTTTTTCCTTTTCCCCAATAATCTGATCCAGAGAAATTTAAAATGCACCTCCGCGTGTATTCATTAGAAATGGATGGATCCCTCAAGTTCTCAAGTATAACTTCACCTTTCATAACTTAAAAAAAAGGTACACATCCTTTTAGCTATATAGTTTTGAGATTCCAGAAACAATTTAGAGACTATTGTATATTTTCAAATGTTTTAAAGACATGAAGTCGCATTTTAAATGTTTAAAATTCAATCTGTACTGTTTAGACCAAAAGGAAAAAAAAAAGAAAAAGAAAAAGAAAGGTCTATCTATACTGGAATGGTAGTTTAAGGGACAGATTAACAATCACTTCATTCACTAAACTATCTTGTCTTTCCAAATTTCATGATAAAAAGAAAGGTAAAATAAATTTTATCTTTTAAAAAAAAAATTTTCCTATTGTGTGCATATTTTCTTTATGACATCACCAAATGATGAATATCCATTATAGCGACTGAATTTGCACCCTTAAGTACTAGGAAAGCCCGGACATTGTTGCATCTCCTTATTTCAACTAAATTCTTATGTGTACAGAAAAAAAAATAAGAAATAAAAAATAAATTTATATGTATCATATATATAGATAAAGGTTTTCGTGTATCCATATAAAAATATAGGGATCTTCTCAAAACGATGTTTAAATTTTAAATATATATATATATATTTTTTAATTTTACATATAAAATTTAAAATTCAAAATATCATACTGGATTGAATATTTGCTTTACATTTAACATTTTTCTTCTATTTATATTGAGAAATGTTCATTGCAGCATTTTTCAAAAGATGATAAAATTAATAAATTTAATAATTAAAAATTTGATCGGATACTATATTTAATGCAAAATTTTGTAAGCGGAAGTCGGATCATTGTCATTGAACAATTTCAAACTTAATAAAATTAAAAAAGCATTCAATAGTTTTGATGTTGCTCCTAAATTTGTCACGTAGAGCAACTTGTGATTGGTAATACATACTCAGAGACATCTAGTCGGAAGTTTTAACCCAGTACAATTGAGATCGATTTTTTCCAATGAGATTTTTGCTTAATGGTCCATAAAATGGTTCAACTTGTTTTGTCATTTATTATAACTCAAGAAAATAATTTTAGTTACGTATCGTGTCGAACTTTTTGAACCAATATGATATACATGATCATTTTACAAGTTAGATTCATGAGTTCTCCTCAAGTTTTGTTTAAATTGTCGGTATCCTATCTGTATCTGATTTATATCCATTTAAAATCTAGTATTTGAAAAATTATTTTATTTATAGCCGATTTATTCCTATTTCATAATTATAAGAAAGTTAGTAATTGAAACGTTAAAATTGGGAAACAAAAATTTACGTACTTAAAAAAAAGATTTAAAAATATATATTTTATATATTAAAGATGATTATTTTAATTGGTATTTTTGTAAATATAAATAAAGTAAAAAAAAAAAAGATAAATTCAACTTGAGAATTTAATTTTAGAAGAGGGATATAAATAAAATTATATTTACATTTTTTTGTATTTTATTTTTACTAAACATAGTATTCAAATAAACATAAAAAAGACACCAATAAGATATAAAAACCAAAGAAAGCCTTAATGCGTGAACTCAAGAGGCATTGGGCTAGACTAAAAGAATTTAACTCATTTGTTAAAAAAAGAGTTTTGTTTATACATTGCTCATGATGGGTCAAGCTAGCTTGATTCACCTTAACCTATTTCTGAATGCAAACCAAATATAAAAAATACAATTAAGCAACGATTACAAAAATATGAAGATTTCATAAGGAGAGTTCTCATATATATGAAGCAAGATTAAAGAAACTAAAATGACATGGACATAAGGTAGAAGAAAGCCTATATGATGTAGAAGACTTATTTAATATATTGCCATAGGGGTAATATCGCTCCAGCATGCCTAGACCAACACGTGTGAATAAACAGTGCCATACGCTTGCACACTAAAAAATAATAATATAGAATAAATAGATTTACAATGCTAGCACTAGGCTCATATGCTTCAACTAAATAAAGTTTTTAGGTGTGTGAATGCACTTAGCAACAATGTGACTCTATATCATGTATGTGCATTAAGTAGTCACCTAGCTAAAGCAGTAAGTGATGTGATGTCCAAAATATTTAGATTCCATTCAAGAATTTTAGTCGAATGATAAAACATAGAGGGTTGAAAATTTTCATATTAATTGTTGGGCTCAACCTATTATTTATTTAATCTTGACTCGTTGAGTCAGGTGGAGAGGCCTAAGGATTTTAATCTATATAATTTTGATGATTTAGAAAGATTTGGCTTAATAGGTTAACCCATCTCTGTTTAACCTTTCCTAACTATAAGGGAGGTTACTAGCCTTAGGCCTTTTGCAAACTTATTCCAGATAATTATAAAATGAGTAATATTTTATCTTGTCTATTAATTGCCAAAATGATCCAAAAGATGTTATTAAGCCCAAAAACCTATAAATACTCAATTATTCCTCCTCATTTAACACAATTTTAAAGACTAGAGAAACAATATTTTATTGTGAAATCTCTATTCTTTAAGATCAAAATAGGTGATTCAAATAAAGAACCGGTCTCACTTATTCAAGCTATAAGGCGAATGTCTAATATCCCCTAAGGCTACTTTATCTATCATTTATATACTCCTTTATAACTCATAAAACAGATATGTAATTACTCTAATCGAACCCCTAACCATACGATTATTATTATTATTATTATATGAATACCTAAAGTTATGTATACACAACGTTTATATCTAACAGCTATATCGCCATAGTTATACAGAATAGATACGTTAAGCTACATACAAAACCTTATGATTGCATATGTGTATATTATATCGTCTGCACAAGTATTGAATTTACTGGACTCGATGTATCTACCGTGAATACTTCGAATAACAAATATTTCGAAAATTTTTCCTATTAATTGATTATTAAAATGACAATAGTTCACATATATCCATGTTAAGATTTTGTTGATATATGAAACTACAATAATTTGATTAAATGGTCATATGGAATTTGACGACGAGGATAATTAAAAATGATAGTAATAATAATAACAATAAGCACTCAAGCTTATACTTACATATATATAAAAACAATTAAAAATGATTAGTAAACCAAAATATGACTGTGTAAGTTAATGAGGGATTTTCTAATGAACTTATTAGAGACTGGCAATAGAATAAATTTTGAGGAGTAACGCTAAAAAAAAAATGGGATTTGTGTTAATGTGAGTGTTTTCAATATAATAATATTAATAATATCAAGACCTGTTACAATATAATTCCATTATCCATATGTGCATTTATATATGTATAAATAAATATAATTTAGCAATGCATAATTGTTATATGACTTCGATAACTGCAATAAAGCACGAGTTTTTGATCGAGAAAAGCTTGAATGGTACTAATATGTAATATTGATGAGTAGTATGTAAATATTAATAAAAATTTAATATGCAAAAATTATCCGGTGTTAAATTTTTATCGGTACTTATACGTTATATATTGATAGTAAGTATGAATCTTTTTTTCATTTTCAATCTAGTATTTTGTCAAAAATTAATATCTAATTTTAAAAATTATTAAACAAATCAAGATAATAAGATGCCAAACGATTATATATTTCTGATGATAAATAAACTGGGAAATGGGCATACACAACAAATTAGAAATTCTTTAGGGGGAAAGTTAATAACAAATTATTTCCTGATTGGATTTCTATTCACGTACATTAATTAACAAAGAGAAAAAGAGATAGATCTAGCTTCAACCCGAGGCAGAATGAGGTCCGACGTGAAGTGAGATCTTAGACCAAGGGTGATGGTAACTAAAATTCATTTACATAATCCAAAAACATAGGGACGAGGAAAAATTAAAAAAAAAAAAAACGAAAAAGAAACTAACATAACATGTTAAAATAAAATTCGATTAAAAAAAAAAAACACCCAAAATCTACCATAACAAAATCACTAACGTCGTTTTGTTGGTTGTTCTTTATTTATTTATTTTTAAAAATTTTTTTTTCCTTCAATGCGTGTCCCTCTTACAATGTGTTATGGCACTGCATCCTCTGCTGTACGGATTAGCCTGCCCCATCTTATGGCAATTGTAGTACGACTGACCTTTACGGCTGCAGGGGACCATGTCCTGCTTTAGCGCATCGTAGCTAATGTACTTCTTGGCCTGTGCCAGTTGCCGACGATTGATGTCCGAATCCATCATCGTCGTCGTCGTCGTCGTCTCACTCTCTCCATCAAATTCCCCCACCAATCTCCTCGGAAGAACTCGGTTAACGTAATCCAGATGGCGTAGCAACAACGTCGGCGGTTTCGCATTGGCTATGTTGATAGTGAAGCCTAGAACAACGAGCGCTATCATAAATATGTTGTTATATCCCATTTAGTTTGCGGGGAATTCGATATACTTTAGTATTTGTTTGGATCAAGATGAGTAAAGATTTGAATAGATTGGATTATGGTGTTTGATTTTGATGTCTCTACCCTTCTTGATCAGAAGATAAGGAGAGAATTACTAAAAATGTAATGTGATAATAATTTTGTGTTTGCTAGAAGTTTAATGATTAGTGAATATTAAGTATGTGTGGTGCGTAATGGAAAGGGAAAAAAAAAAAAGAAAAAGAAAAAGAAAAAAGGATTCTAAGGTAATTTGGGAATCCTTAATTTTAGGAGTCTTTGTGTTGACTAGGAGAGGTTAGGAGGGTTTCTAGTATCTTGTTTGTGACCACATTGTCCATTGTTATTAGTAATTTTTCGACATTTGACACCTAACATCTTGCGGTCTAACGATACAAAGATCATACTTTTAGCACTATCAAAGTTAAAAGTAATATACATGAATTTTGAAATCGTGTGTTTATAATCCTTGTACAATGTTGGCTATAATTCTTGGGAAATGTCGACATCTGCAATTGTTCACCAATGTAATTGCAAGTTCATCTTTTGTATTAATTATTTTCTTAAGAACGATTTAACTCCTAATTCAGAATTTTCTAAATCGATTTGATATTGGAGCAATTGCGACGTATAAAATCAAGCGATGGAACAATTAAAAAACTATAGTTATACAATTGATTCAAAAGAATAATCCCATTCCAGGACAAATTTTAAGATACCAATAGCTTTCAAGGATGTGTAAATTTATTTTATTTTGTCTCACTCTAATTTGGTTGTTAGGTACACAATTTTGTTCATTTTTGCATGAGGTATCATTATAATATGGCATTGTTTGGATTTCACATTAACAAATCTAAGAGCTCTTTTTTTTTTTTTTTTTTTAACAATTATGGTGAAGATCCTTCTTTAAGTCAATTTTTAATATACACGCCTACTGACAAAGTAAAAGTATAGACTGATATAATGCACTTGATGGCTGATGCTTCAACTTTCGCATTTATTTCACCCCGGTTTAAAGAGGACAGGTTTGAAAAAAAAAATGAAACCCGATCAAATAATATCAATCCTCAAATCAAACCAAATCGAATCAAACAAAAAACATAGTTTTTCTTACAATTTGGTCTATAGAAATGCCAATTAGAATTAAATAAAAAATTTATGATTAATTTAGAAGGATAAACTGAATCAATTTATAAAACCACACCAAATCATTTTATAAAAAACATAATAATATTTTACTTATAACAAAAAATTTCTTTTGTTATAATATTGCACTTAAAAAAAAATTAATTTACGTTATTCATTAAAATATATATATGTATTGAACTTTTACTATAACGTACAAATTAGAAATACAGTTTGATTTAAATCAAATCGAAATTTTCATATGAGATTACATGTTAGGCATATATACTTCCCTAATCTAAACCAAATTAAACCAAATCGAAATTTTATGGTTTGGAATAAATTCAAACCATATAGCTTGGTTAAAAAATTTAATGAAACAAACTGCATTTTTATAGTTTGGTTTGATTTAGATGGAAAATCAATCAAATCAAACCATGCTTACCCTTAGAAGAGAATTATGTTTTAAAAATTTTTCGATGTTGATAGCCTATTGAAATTTAAACAAAAGAAAAAAAATACATTTGCCACTCTATTGACACCTGGTTTTCGCTTAGACCAAGGCCTAACTAGTAAGACGCATCATAAAAGCCTATCATGCAAACAAGCTATGAGTTCGTTGCTAACTTGGCAACCTCTATGTAAGACCATATGCTCACGTAAGGAACATATGAGCTATTGGCAAGCCTATCCTCTATGTCGTAACCCACTTGATGAGCCAATAATGCCCATCCAAGTAGGTCGCCTCTCAATTGAACATTAATCAATCCCTTCCTTAGCATCTCAACCTGGCTTTTGTCTTTAGTGCCTACTTTCCCTTACAACTCATTAGTGAGAGTCTGACATTTGTGGTACAACTACTATACCCCACAACCCCTACTCTTATCGAATAATTGAGCTATAGATTTGGTAGTTTAGCTAACTACAACATGCCACCTACAGTAAAGCTCATTCTCTACCATGGAGCACACTGTCTATTGGCAGCTAATATGAGCAAACCTTTGATCACTACATGTATAGGTAACATGCATAAAAAGCAGTAGGCACTAGGAAGTAAAGAGACAAACTCATTTTCTTTTACTCTCTCAAAACCTTTCTCTTCTCCTTCTCTCCCAATTGAAGATCGACAAATTACATACACACTAGGTGAGCATGGTCCCTCAGGTCTTTAGTGTCGGTCCCCTTTCTCTTAGTCCTCTTTGCTAACTTGAGCGTCAAATGGCTCCTGTGGTCATACCTATTAAAAGCTTTTTGCAAGTATCGAGGAGTAAAAGTTGAAACCTAAGCCCATTCGAACCAGACTCTACTTAAGCCTGCACATCTTAGTTAGACCAATTGCGATTGATACACTTATTTCCATTAATTTTTTTCCTTTTGGCAAACGTAGACTAAACTTAACAGCATCATGAAGGATGTCAACATGGATATGAGTGATAATGGCTAGGTAAGGTCTCTCCTCTGCTAACCTAGCAAGAAAATATCTCAACGGCATCATCAAGGATATAATCCCCTCTTTCTCCAACAATCTCTACTCAAAAGCTGCTATAACAGTATATCTATCATACTGAGGCCCTAAACTCAACTCCATCCATGCCCACTAATCCTTTCAACTACAACACTTTTCAACATGGAATTTATCAATAATCTCATCGACTGTCTTAAATATATTCCAATCAGCTAACTTTAGGAGTAGCCGCTTCAACTTAATCCTATCATTGATAGGGGTCTCCTTTCCATTTCAACTAAACTGTATTTAACTAAGTATTAGCTCCCCATTTCGACCTTGTAATTATAGTTAGAATCAATTAACATTTACTACACTAAACATTATACTTACTTTTGTTTTAGTATACTTAATACAATATTTTATCGTCCACTTAACATTACCCACTATCAATATTCTTATGGTATTTATTTCTTTTAAATTATGACACTTTAAAGCAAATTCACTAAAACTATGCTCTAGTACTAACCGAGAACTGTTATGCCTTGAAGTCACACAGTCTCAACAGTCCCGCCTTGTAAATCAACATATGATAGTAATTGACCTCACAGCATCTATCATAGATATGATCTACACAAAGTGTCGATAACTCTTGCTTTGAAGTAAATAATTCGATTAAGATTTAAGCTAAAATTTACAATAAAGATTAAATCCTTAAGCCATATATATATATATATATAATTACATTCACATTATCGTAAAATTCCCAAGAGATTCTAGATAATACAACAGTTAGCTAATTTACATATCATATAGCAGTTATTCATCCTAAAGATACTAGTAAGACCTTAAACAAAAATTGGATCATTTGGCTAGTTGATCCTCGCTCTCCATGGCTTTAAAAGAAATCTAACCTCTAGGTAATTGTATCACGACATCGTAAATCAAAAGTCAGGACCTGCAAAAGTGTCTATATGAATATGAGCAATTACAGTTCAATAAGTTGAATAAAAGACTTATGAATATATACAAACACAATTAGGGTTATCAAGCAATTATTTATATGCAATGTAACAAGTAAGTGTCATCATACAACGTAATCCCATCTATTGTGAAATCAAAGTAATTTCACTCATTTCAATCCAGATTAAGGAGTTTCTGTTAATATAACAGCTCACAACCAAACCCAAGTTTGTACAGTAAAGACACTGCTCCTCTCAAGTCTTGACTATTGAATCGATGTCTTCATCCTCACCACGACCTCCTCTTCCATTACTTAGTTCAGCTAAGGATGAGGAAAAAACCATTATATTATCCAACGCTATCTTTTTCGAAGGTAGTAATATTTGGTTAAAGAATCCTAATGATTCTCTAAAGGGTTGCAATGCATGACAAATTAAGGTATTGGGGTCGATTAAGATTAGGTTCGATTTAGGATGTTCAAATAATTTCACACAAATTCACTCATAACAATCATAAACCACAATACAGTTTCGACACGAAATCAAATACATAAACACATACATAAAACTACTTACAATCACAATCATACACAATCCTAAGTCTGTGAGTACTCTAAAATAGTACTCTAAATATGATGAAGTATTAAACCCAACTTACTTGAAATCCTTGATCGCTCGCTCAATCAGTTACAGGTTGACTCATTTTTGTGTATCCTATAATATAAATACGCTTTTTAGTATTTATACTTTAATGATACTTAATATAGGTTTTGGTTTAACTTAATTCTCCTTATATACCTATTATTTATTAACGATTCATTCTACGTTAGTTCAAGATTTGGTTTCCGAATCTAATTCCAGTTTAAATTCTAAATCGGTTCCAATTACAAGTAAATCCTAAAATACGTTTCGAACCTTAATATAAAATTAATCACATCAAGCTTAAGTATCCTAATATCATGTTAGGTCTTAATTCGGTATTCTAACTCACTCAATATACTATAATCCTAATTAGTGTATCGGGTTTACTTTCGATATGAGAAAATTTTACATTTTTCATATAATTATCTAAAATTAAGTTTTATACTAGATTTAATACGTATTAATATTATCCTTATAATCTCCCATTTAACCCAATATTTTATAATTATGATAATTCTTATTATACATATTATCAAATAATCCATATTTATCACATAATTCTCATGATAATTGAATTTAATACTGTAAGTGCTATGATTATGTTACCACATCAGAAATCAACGTCCCTAAATATCTAATTACCTTCTAAACCAGTAATTGGTCACTTAATTGCTTAATTAATCCAAAATTACTCATTTTTCTTATTATTTTAGAGATAAAAAATTACTTAAATTTTTAAAAAATTAATTTAAAAAAAAAGGCTTCATAGCACTGTTTTATATCACTTAAATAGTTTATAGAAAAAAAAATTGAGCTCAAAACTACACTTTTAAACCTATTTATTTGTAATTCTAAACATGCTCAGTTTTGCTCAATTTCTTAAGCACCCTATATTTACAAGCGTAATTAAGCTTAATGGCTATTTTTATCTAAATCTATATACAATAGAACATTAAAATAACAAAATTCATAATTTTCTAGAATGAATTAATAAATTTTGCAAAATCGGATGAAATTTGGGACTCACTCGATTCTCAAACTTCCAACCACTAGAACTGGTCTAGGGCTTGTCGGCCAGCTTAGATGTTAGGTTTGGAGTGGGGTGATGGTGCTGGTTCGGTTTCAGGTGGTGGTGGTTCAGTTTCAAGTGGTGGTGGTGTATGGGTTCAACTTATTTGCTCTTATTGCACAAATTTGTATAAACTTTTTTAAACCCCAATTTTTCTCTCAATTTTCGGTGCTCTTCAATTTTTTTAAACTTCAAACAAATCAAATGAACTTTTATAATTTTCTTGCTATTTATAGAGGTGTCAAGTAAATCTTATGCATTAATTAGACAAGGTTGAGCTTATATCCCCTTCCATTTTGCCTTTTAAGTGCTTGATTTTAATTGGTCTAAATTTTCTCTTTTTTCCCTTAACTCTCACAACCTAATTTTGGATTGGTCTTAACCTTTATGATTTTTTTCTTATTTTTCTTTGATTTTTTATAATTTTATTTAATTATTTAGCAATTTTTTAGTAAATTTCGAGCAATTTAAGTAATTTCATGTATTTTTACCAATGTGTAAATACATATAAAGTATAAGTAAATACTCCTAAATATTATTTAGATTATTCTATGATTTTTGGTATACATATAATTTATTTTTAGTGATTCGTTAGTTATCGGAATATATTTTACATATTTCCGATAATTAACGAGTAATATACTTAAATTTTGAAATTTTTATATTTTATCATTTTATTATTTATTTTTTTAAATTCAAACTTATAAAGTCACTTTTACTAATATTTCTAACTTTGTTTTATAATTTAGGTTTGATTAGATACTTTAACCAATCACCTTAAACTCTGTGTACTAAGTTCGATCCTATAATTACATGGCTTATATTTAGAGCTTACAATGCCCAAAAATAAAATGAAATAGAAAGTTGTCAACAGTTTTTATGAAAAACTATCAATCATCAACAGTTTCCAATAAAACCGTTGACATCTTTACTTTTTGTTGTCAATAATTTTATTTTTACTATTGATGAATATGATTTACTATATATTAAAGCGGTTGATAGATGATGGCACGGTACCATCACTTCCGGTGATAGTAGAAACCCCCTAAGTTTTTAAATGAAAAAAAACTTTGATATATTGATTGCCTCAAAAGTAATTGTTGCATGTCCAAAATTAAGTCTTAATCCATGATCTCAAGCTTCGATCCCAAGAGCAATGTACACTGGGCCATATTTGTAAAAAGTAAAAGATGATTAGCTATATTCTTAAAGAATATTATGAAATCCTCAGCTTAAAAATACATACCATTTGTTGTGTACAATATTAGATCTATCCTTCATTGATTTTTTTTCCCCCTTTCAATATAGAAAAATGAAACCCATATACAAAATACAGTTACAATTTTCTATACATGGTTTCTAATATAAAGGGTAATTGGAAGGTATATCTTATTTTAGAAGCATCTAATCGCATTTATCTTGTACTCAAAATAAAAAATCGTAAGGATACTTCGTGATGATTTTTTAAGTTAGATACTTAAAAATAGAGATTATCAACATTTAGCCATTACTAATACAACAAAAGATAAGTGCTTCAAGCACTTCTAGAGTCATTAGATTAGTGAAGGCCATGTGATATGGACAAATGTATTTGCACAATTTTACTAAACTCAAAAGTAATATTGTGAAATCCAAGTTAACTCATCCAGTCCAATCTAATTCAACCTAACCCTTTTATAAAACCAATCCGAATCACCCATTTAAGCTTTATTAGTAGTGATTTCGATTCGATTTAGTTGACCCGATCGGTCTAACTCGGTTCATATAAGAATTTATAAGGTTTTTTTAGATTAAAATATATTATTTCTCATATATTTTATAGAAAATACATTAATTTGTTAGAAAAATAAGTGTGGATCGAAGAAAAATGAAAAATAAATTATAAAAAGCTCTCGATTTTCGATTCTTAGGAATATTGGTGATGTGTACAATTTATTTTAGAAATAATTTTTCAATAAAAAACACTCTAACAAATGAACTGGATTGTTCACTATAGTAAAAATAAATGGTGAAATTAGGTTACTCTCAAGGGTTGGAATTCAATTATTTTCTTAGCTAAGTGATCAAAACAGAATAATTAATAAATTAAAATAAAAAAACTAATTGATTACGAATGCGAATGAACTAAAAATAAAATACTAACATTACAAGGAAAGAATTCACTAATAATAGTATGAAATCTTAACAAAGTTATCATCTGACGAATCAACACATATCTATAAAATATGATAAAATTTATTAATTAATATTTAATTAGATTCACAAAATCTCACTTCTCTTTTAAATTGATATTGCCCTAGCAAAAATATCCTTTTCGAGTAATTTACCTATAATTCTCTATTATTTAATAAATTTCCTCTCACAAAATTTACTACTCTAATTAATATCAAGATTCATGCATATTTCTATATTATAAAAATTAATATCAATCGCATTACAAACGTAAATCCTCATATCAACAATTAAATTAATTCTATTTCAATTTCATATAAACAATCTATTCCCTTTCAAGTTTTTCAAGTTTTATTCACAAAAATACTGTTAGTTAAACAATAAAATCACAAACCATGAAATCGAATTATTAAAAATCCAATCAATTAAATAATAATATATAATAAAATCATGCATCGATTAAATCATCAAATCATATCAAAATCTCATTAAATCTAATTTAGTTCATGGTAAAAATAAAAATCACATGAAAAAATTAATAAAACATGATAAATCTTAAAAGTAAAATGAACTAAAAAACCCTATTATAATTCTTTAAATGTAAATTTGATCTCCGATCCAATCCTTTTTTAAATCTTTTGTATGCTTAGGGTGAACCCTAGAAATTTTATTCGTCTTCTGCGTGCAACTCCGTAAATCTCGAAATAAAATCTCCCCCTTCTTGCGGCTTATAAAAAACTGAAGAATAATAACACTTCCCTCTTCTTTTTTTTTTTTCCTCTTTCGGTGTGAATATATCTTCCTAAAATAAGTCTCTCTTCGTGATTCTCTTCTCGACGTGTCATGTGGGCTTTGTCTCCAACATGTAGGCTCTCAACTGGACGTTGGACTGGATCAGATGGAGTCTATCGCGAGGAGGGTTGGGTATTGAATTATTGACATGGGCCCTACAATAATTCTTCTTGTGGCTAGCTTTAATTGGAAGGAAAAAAAAAAAAAAAAAATGGGTTCAAACATGATGGGCTTCACACTTTCAATTCACGGCACGTGGACTTCCAATTCCTGTGACATGCCAATCATTTCTAACCAAAAAAAAAAAAAAAAACATCTTCGTAGAATCCACAAATTGCATAGCGCTCAATGGCCTTCATCACGACTCTAAAGCATTGGCTATTGACTTCATTTTCGTTCCATTTCTTCGTAAGCTATTACACTTGAGTTAACTTATGTATAATCACATAATTCTCTATCAAAAATATAATAAAAAATACATACATAAGTATAGCATAAAGTAAAGATAAAATTATATAAAATTTATACTTATCAATAGGTAACTTTTATTACTCTATAAGTAAATATAAATTATATCATAATAATCCTCTCTATTTTTAATCCCTTCTTAATTTTGAGTTAACCTTTCGGTTCGAGTTTGACAACACTATTAAAAAATGACCATAAACAAGAGAATTTTCATGAGAAATCCTTCTTGTCCATAAAAGATTTTATTGTTATAAAAAGACTGAACTAAAGTAAAAGTATTTACAAGAGTATTTATATTAATCCTCTAACAACACTAGGGCCATTAGTATAAATTAACTTGTGGAAATATTAAATAGACCTAATAAAATAAGAAATAAAAAATATCTTCAAAAATATGAGAACGACAAACTCACTATAGAGGACATGGTCCAATTACATAGTTGTGATCAAGAACATGCTTCTCTCTGACCATTATTTCTCCACTCTTTTCTTTCTTTTACAAGCGTATGCCTCATTGTTTTGGTCATGCTTGAGTTCACACTTAAGATCATGGGTGTACTTTTAGGGGTGTAAACCCTTCTAATGCTTGAATTTTCTTTGTTTCCATCTACCATTTGAATTTATGCCTCCAAGTCTTGATTATATGGATCGATATCCTCATCATCAAGTCAAAAATCAAAATTTCGAGTGATTTAAGTATGACATGGTCGATTAGAGCCTCAAGTCAATTGATCACCACATGTTTGTAGGTCTAAGTGGTCGTTGGTAAGGAGCCTAACTTATCACTGATGACCGTGGGTCGTGTAGTGGTTGATTGAGCCCCTTATGGCGACATAAGTTTGTCTCCTTAAACTTCCCTATGGATATATATGCACTATAGGTTTATTAGTAGTGATCTATGTATGAAACTTGTAATAGGGTTTATGTATAAGAAAGAGTATTATAGTGAAATACTTTCTCCTCAAATGACAAAAATGAAGAAAAATGCTACCGTTTTATTGCTTCATCAACTATCATAAAGGGTAATTTTATTATTGACATACTTAATAAAATCTTTACTTATTAAATTTTGTTGTATAAGCTTTCATCATTTACACTTGTGTTGCTTTAATGAATAAGAGTGCAAAGATTTTTCTTTATTTTTTTTTTAATATGATAAAGATAATAAATTTGATAAGTAAATATTCAAACAAGACTAATTAGCAATTTTAAGTTCCTACTTAAAATTGAAAAATATACTAAAAGTTTAAATTTTAATATTTGGAAGTGCTGCTTCTTTCTCAACACTAGTCGCCATCATGACATCATCTCTTTTGAGAAGCAGCTACATGGAAATTTTCCTCGTAGGACGCACATGACCACGTAATTAACCAACGTTGACGCCTTGGTCTTCGCACATATCATATCAAATTATCAATAACAAAAATAAGGATGACACAACACCAGCACACGTTAACAGAGCACTCCAGCAAAAGCAAAACATACACACCAATCAACCCAATTTCATATCCCCACTCTTTTATAATGCAAAAAGCAATATCCTATTCCACCTCCACTTGGACTGCTAATCTACCCTTGTTGAGGGTGGGGGGTGGGTGGGCGGGGGGCAATGAGGTGGTACACTCTGTGGCGGAGAGTGCTGTAATAGTCATATAGGTAAAGCGTGGATGTTGCATGCGCCATGTTGTGAAGAGACTATTACTTGGGCTTGGAGTGAACCCTCCTCCAATCATTGAAATTAGTTAAGAAGAAGAAAATGATATCATAAATGAGTTGATTGAGAGAGAAATTATGGGACTGAAAAAATAGTGATGAAACTGATAATAACGACGAGAGTAAGATTAATTTTGGCCCTCCCATTGTTTTTGTGGGAGGGAAATTGTTTGGAGGATTAGAAATCACGTTTTTGGAGAATTAATTGCTATTTTAAGAAATGTTAAAAACAATATAGTTACGATAAGTGATGTATAAGTGTTAATAAATATTTAACATATAAAAATATAATCAATATTTTTTTAAAAAATATATTTATATTCATGATCACGTATCAAAATTTTTATTAATAATTACATATTAATCATTAATCTACGTAGCGTATTAGTATTATTGAATTTTTTTCAAGATGTCAGGTCCTTATAGCTTTGATTATTAATGAAATTCATCACACGAGAGTTATTCTACCATCAGGTTGAAATTATTCAGTCTTGATAACAGGGTAGACGGTTCCATCAATCGAGCCATAGAAATTCCTTTATCATAAAATACATGTAAACTTATTTTACTTGTTTACTTTTGTTTTTATTATTTTTTATTCCTCCATTTTAGTTAGTCTTTTATTTGGTAGCTCTGTGGAAGCATTTTGGGTGTACATATTATTCTAAAGTTGTTAATGGGATTGGCAAACTCACATTAACCAGTTAAAAGTGTTATACTATATGGTGCGACGACAAGTAGTTAATTTTATCGTTTTAATATATATGTCGATCTTATCAGAATAATATGGTCTTATTAATATTTATATGAAATTCTATACCATTTTAAACGAGTTACAACCTTTTCATTTACGAAAACGCAATGTCATGTGTTAAGGATTTTGTTATTTCTTATTAATTCGTCTAAGGATTGCAACTTGTTATGTAAAAATTGCAACCTTTGTATATATACAATTTTGTGTACAAAGATATATCTCTTAAATTTATAATTAAAAATCAATACTTCTAGTTAACAAAAAGGTCCAAGTAATAGAATGAGAAATTATGAATAAATAACATATCATTAATGAAAAAAAAAAAAAGAAGTAGAAAATCTTTCAAAATTATATACATAAAAGGTTGAGTTATCGGAAATGTCTCAATCACTCGCAATTGTGAATGAGGAAGAAAGGAAGTCGTTTTGTTTTCTTTTTGCATTTCCTTTTCATAAAAGAGGTGATCAAAGGTGCTCCATCTAGTGGGGATCCTCGCGGACAGAAAATTTTCAAAAATAATATCTTCTTATTAAACATATTTAATATTTTTCTTATTAAGCATATTTGACAAAATTAATATAGTTAACTTTTACCATAATATATTAATCTTTTTCAAATACTTTTACAAATAATTATCGTTTTAAGAATTTGTTGAATTTTTCATTAGTTTGATTGACTGACTACATTGCATCAGATCATTAAGGAACAAGGATAGAAAATTAATCCAAAAGTACATTGGTTCAGTTCCTATCATCTCAAAAATTAGAAGATCAGCCTACAAGATCGAGTCCCCTGCTTGATTGAAGGTCCATCCAGTTTTTCACATCAGTGTCTTAAAGCCATATTATCCAGACATGGAAGACCCATTTTATAATGTGTACAAGCGGTTATACGTCAAGATCAAGTTTAACTTGAGTTAAGCCGTGAAAAACATCCTTGTTGAGCGAAAAGTCAAAAATGCCACCATTGGAAAAGAATATAAAAAATATTTGGTCAAGTGGAGAGATTGAGGAGCCCGTTTTATAATGTGTACAAGCAGTCATACGTCAAGATCAAGTTTAACTTGAGTTAAGCCATGAAATATATCCTTACAGAGCAAAAAGTCAAAAATCCCACCATTGGAAAAGAATATAAAGAATATTTAGTCAAGTGGAGAGATCGAGGAGAAAAAGATACTAACTGCGAAACTGAAGAAGATCTGAAACCCTTATTTGAGAAAAAGTTAGCCTTGCCAACTAGAAGACCTCCGCCACCCGATCCAAGCTCCAGCACATATTACCAAGGACGTCAATAAAATTAAGTGGAAGAGGATATCGAGATCACTTTTTGTAACATACTTATATTAGTAAATAACCATTCTTTTATATATATTATAATATAAGGGAGGACTTTTTTATGTAGTTAGTGACCTTACTATTATTAGAAATTTCTACTTTTAGAAAACGGTATCATTTCACCAGTTTTAATATTTCCTCTTGTTAGGCCAAAAAAGCTATTTACGGATACAAAGGTATGAGTACTCTTCTACATTGAATCTCTTACATACCACATTAATTGATCATGACTAACAGTACCTATTACATACATTGTACCCCATGCACACACATTGTAACCTTGTATTATTGTCAGAATTAATAAAAGTGTGCTATTCATTTTGCCATTTATGTCTGTATCTCTTATATTTTGTTGGCTTTCTTCCTTAATTGTATTGCTTACAGGTTTAAACCTTATTGATCAGGATTGCGTATAAGTTAGGATTGCTTACTACTATAGAGACAAGGAAGTAAATGCCATATGGTCCGTTTGTGTGTTAAAGAAAATCTCGGACCATGACACTAAGCATAACTTACCTTAACTTCTCCAATAGTAACCAATGACCATCCATCCCTAGAAAATGACATACTTACAGTTGAATCATCTCCTTTAAGTGTGGAAACACACTTCTTAGCCACAAGACCCATATTTATATGAATCCATCATCACTTACAGAGAAAAGCTATCAATTTCAAAACAAAAGCATCCTTTTTATGATATATATATATTTATGAATCTATGTAACTATATCTATAGGTAATTAGAAAAGAAAATAAAATACAAGAGATAGGTCAATGTACGAATGTAACACAAGTGTAGTAACAACAAGTTAATGGTAAGCAGACACTGAAGCTATGGCAGGCCATGCTCATCACCATCAACATAACCCTAAAAAACTAGGAGATTCAATTGTAGGTGCAAATCTCAACTTCTAGTCTGTAAGTAAACTCTAGAAGGAAAGAGTGAGTTAGTAGAACCATAGCTATGAAAGGAGTCTGGAGAATCCAAAATGATAGGTGAATCGAGAACCAGATAGATATCCAAGAATCAACATTAAAGGTTCTTAAGTCACTTGAGGTTAGGGTATATTAACTATTCATAGCCACCAGATTAGTGTCAAACTGTCAATTCCATAAAATTGAAATACGGAACCAGACCAATCAGTTCAAATTTGACAAACCTCCCTGCCACTCCTTGTCAATCCCATGTCATGGCTATGGACGCTCGAGAGTCAAAACCAATAATATATGTGTAATGATCAACTCTTTGCTATTACTTGTATACATATACATAAGCTTTACTTATACAGTGACATGAAAAACTTAAGGGATTTGTTCAGTCTTATTCTTACAGCTAACTATACCAGTAATCACGAACTACAATAATTGTACAAGCCATCATGTTTCAGCAGCATCATGAACTACAAACTATTTTGTATTTATGAACTACCATAGAAGTTCTGTGGACAAGTTATGGCTTTAGTCATCATGTGTGCTTCTCCAAAAACACACGAGCATCTTTCTTGTTTTTTTGAATATCTGGTGTCTAAACAGGCTTGACCAGCATAGCTAGGGAAATAGGATGCTGACTGGAGGGAGAAGGGACATCAAAAAAGGAAGTCCATGTGCAGTCATCCCATCTAAAATGATGATCATGTTAGATGGAAACTAGCATTCGCATGTTGTACCTTCTCTAAAGTTAATATTTAATCTCCTTATATGTCTCATTCTGCAGAACATATAAGAACGTAAAGTCAGGCTTATCATTGAATTACCCCTATAACCAATTGCACTATAATCATATTTAGGCATGCCTCTAGTTCTTGCTCATGCAAAATTACGGATTATTTTTATATAACTTGTAAATACTACAGCTGATCATAATCAATTTCCATGTCACTCTAATGGAGTAAATATATATTCTTGCAATGCCACATTAATTAATCCTGTGACTTAACTAAATCAAAACATAATTATTTCTTCCCAGCTGAGCACCCTAATCATATTTTTGTCCCATGGTAACAGATTAACATATATTGAACATTCCTTGCTGTGACTTAAAATTAATTTTCTTTTCTTGCATCTATATCAATGTGCCAATCACCATTCCCGACCTATCCGTGCATAAGGAACAGGTATAGCTATACAAGTAAAATATCTCAAAAGAATCGTGACATACACTTAGCTTTACCAGCTAACGAACAATTATATATGCATTAAGATTTAAAATTTGCTACATGATAAAGCAAAGCAGATTTTGCACAGTACCAAGGGTCCCTAGGGGAAATCATAAAAGCGATACCTATTGAAGGAGCATGCCAAACATCCCATTGCATTTAGAAAATAACACCGTAATGTACAATGGAGATGAAATTGAACATCAAAGCAAAGAAAGCAAGCAGCTAGAGTATCTCCCGCCTTCATGGTGCACATATGCCTACATCAGCGAGCCAGTACTACATACAGTTTCTAATCAACAGCCATGGCTTCAGGTGCTCCGGTAGCATCGTCGGACAAATTCTTCTGCTCTTCAGTCACAATTTTTATATCCTCGATCAAGTTTTTCTGATCTTCCTCGATGGTATTCTGCAGCTCATCCACCTGCATTCCAAATACACATTGAACTAAACATCCCACAATTGATATCGAATGCACAATTGAAATGGAAAATTACATAGGGCGCTCATTGGTAAAATCAATTTTATTCCGGTATAATTGTGAAAAAGAAAGGTGTAATTTTTCAGGTGCTCCTGTCATATTAAATACTCGATACAGCATATTATTGGTGAACACACGTACCAGATGCAAAAGCAGATAAAACTGCTTTTTCCTTAGGTCAAGCATTCGCGAAGATGAGGAATTCTCAGCCTCAAGAGACGCAATTTGAGCCTCGAGTTCGGAGATTGCTTGCTGAGTATGTGCCCGAGGTGGCTGGGCGGCTATAAGTTTCCTTATCGCCTCGCACTCCTCCTTATGTCTCCTCTCAATCTTACTCTCCTCAAGCTGTTTCTTCAATTGCTCAATTTCCGCATGAGCTTGCGAGATTTGTTCTTCTGTCTCCTGATTAAGTTCATGAAAATGATCGATCTCTCTAAGGTTCGCATCCACAACGGCTTTACTTTTCAAAAGCGGGATCTCGAATGTCGAGAGCTCTTGAAGGAACGCTTTCGACAGCTTCTCGCACTCGTCAGTCCCGTTGTTTTGTTTCTCTAATTCGACTACGAACGCCGTGAATTTCTTCTGGAGCTTTTTTAGTGGTGGTTCTCCTCTCGTTGTGGTGGTTCGAGTTAAAAGACGATGTCTTATTATGGCATCGTCTTCCGCTGCGCCTAGACCGAACGCATAGCTTGCGGTGGCTCCCGCCGCCTCTCCTCGACCGGAAACTGAAACTTTTCTTACTCTTGTAGACATGGCGGAGCCTAGGGTTTATTGGGGTTTAATCCAGTAAAGAAGACGATTGAGTGGTAAAATTAGGTAAGGACATGGTTAGGCCAGAATAGCAAATTTGTTTTAAGTCGGTCGGACTAGTGGTATGTGGGCGGGTATTAGATAGGATCCGATTGTATTTGGGCCTTACCCTTTTTTTATCTTTCCTTTTTACAAAAGATAAATGATTCGCTCACTTTTCGGAAACCCGCGGCATGCGCGATTTTCATATTAGCAATACATGTCCTTAAACCATTTTAAATATGATATAATTACTTCATTTAATATGAATTTCTGTATTTGTTTTATATGACATATTTGTCTATGAAATACTGTGTGCAAAAGAGTTATAACTGTTTTAAGAAAATAAAAAATAATATTACTTTATATTAAGTCTATAAGTGCTACAATTAAAAAGCAAATTAAATGGGCTAACTTGCTCTATCATACATTGACTTATCGAGTCAAATGGGTTGACCCATTTTGGTCAACTTAAAATGCAAATTGAAATTTTTGACTTAACTTACTCCACACTAATTTGTTGGTCAAGCAGGCCAACTTACCAATTCACAATATTTGATCAATTTGCATAATTCCTAGAGTTTGGTGAGGTAACTTGCAAATCAACATGCGAATCCTTTCAGATTTTCTAATAAAAAATTCTATATTTTAGATTAAACCTATTAAATGTAAATATTATATTTTAAATAAAAATTAAAAAAAAAAACATTTTTTATGTAAACACTCATACTCATCTATCAATTTCTTTTTAAGCTATCAACTACCGCACACCTACATAATACTTACTAGTTAATACAAATCCTAACTACAAGACTGGAAATGGAAATCACGATTTATAATCCTTTTATCCTATGCTTAACTTATGTATGTGTGTATATATACAGTAATTATTAATTCACATGCTATTCTCGCAAGAAAGCTACATTTGCTGCATAGCTGAAATATTTCTTTAAAGGCCTTGGAAGGATCACTAACAAAATATTACAACTAATACAACCCAGTCACAACATCTAGTAGTAATTAGATGGTACACAAACTATAGGACCTTGTTATGAGTGTGAGTGAGTACTTGTGCTTCATTTTGCAATTCCATTTGCTTCCTTTGTCTAGTCTTTTTTTTTTCTTTTTTTTTAATACTTATGCAATATTTTGGTTAGCATACATGCTTCCTTTATACAATGTTCAATAGGGGGGAATGGGATTGCTACTCCTCCTCTATACCGCAACCAACTCTACATTCCCTTATTTTGTTGCAGTTAAGCTCCATATAATGAGGATTCCCTGGAATGCTACATATCTTCACTAGAAATATGAATCTTGGAAAAATATGCAACTATATCTAAAAATGTAATTTTTATGAAAAAGATGTAATTTTCATTAAAAATACAATTTTTATGAAAAAAGATGCAATTTAGCTAAAAAAGGCAACGTATTTAAAAAATGCAAGGCAATTTTTCTATGGAAGCATGACATATATGTAATTTATACTAAAATTATTCTACTAAAAAAGAAAACTTAACCAACAACCTGCATTAAGAAAAACAAAGTTAGTAAAATAAAATAAAAAGAAAAGTAAACCAACTTACCCAACTTACTAGAACAGGTTAGATTTAAAGGAGATAATCGCATAAGTTAGGTCAGTTCTTGAACCGGATCTAGGATCTCTAACAATGTACGAGTCAAGTTCCAATCATTAAAATAGCAATTAATCCAACTTCGTCCAAGAACTTGCATATGTCAAATCGAACGGGTTATTCAATTTTTGTGACAAAGTTATAAATAAAACTTTATTTGGTGTACTTACCTTGGCTTGTAGTGATGATGTGGATGATTTCCTAGTGGTTAGTAGCGATAGTTTAAGCTTGGGTCCTATCTAAGCACGACGTCAATTTGAGAGTGGTTATCTATGGTCATAGCATACGTATAATGATCGTATAAGTGCTAGGCGTGTGTTGTGGTCTAGTGTTTAGGTTGATGGTTAGGTTTGTTGTCAAGTTGAGGTCGTTAAGGGACCGTGTGAGAGAGAGTGGATCGTGTTGGGTCTAGAGAGAGAGATGGTGGAGCTCAGTGCATGTGTATATGGTGAAATTCAATGAATGGACTAGTGCATGGTTGATTGTGAGTGGGAGCGTGGGCTTAATGATTGTACAACAAAAAGAGAGGGGATGTGATAGTATGTAAAGCTTAGAAATTTTTTTCATCGACAAACGAGTTCTACTATTTATAAATAAGGAATTTGAATCTTTTTAGATCTTTTTTATGAAGATCCAATCTCAATCAGGGTTTAACAAATCTAATCTTTATGAGGTGAGACAATGTTCGCTTTAAATGTGTTAGTTTCTTGAATTATTTAATCACAATTTCATTCAAAAAAATTCTAAAGATTTGATTCAATCTATCGAAGAAAAAGAAAAAAATAAATAAAAATATTAATGGGATGATCATATGCAAAGCATATGACAGGTATTAGAAATTCCCCTAATGCGTATCAAAGGACTCAAACCCATGACCTTGGACTCCCCCGTGCACAAGCTAACCAATTGAGCTGTTGCTCTTTTCTCAACATGATAAGCACTTAAAGTATATTTAAATTATCAACATTGGGCTAACTTTAATTGTTATTTTCAAACCTTGGCCCAATTTGCTATAATTTATTTTAAAATGATCCATCCACATTATAATTTAAAAATATATGTGCTTAAAAATTTTTTTAATACATTTTTAATTTAATAAACCCTAAGTCTCATTTTAATTAATCCAATTGAAATATTTAGATTGGAAAAAATCCATTTTATATATTTAAATATTTTATTGGGTCAATTAAAATATATATTTTCCAATGAAGCTAAAAATTTTAAATATTTTAATTTATAAAATCGACACACATTTTCAACTATTACTTAATCCGACCCTAAATAAATTATTGACTTGATTCAATACTTTTAACACTTTGTATTTTTAATTCATCATTTTTTTTTTCAATTTTAAATTTTTTCAAATTTTTTTTATACCTAGCCCCAAAAAATCTAAAAGAAAAGAATTCTAGAATAAAAGGATGGCAAAAATGGAATGTCTACACATAAGTTAATAAATATCTAACCTCATCGTTGTTTAATGTTATAGATATTGCTATAGAGTATACTTTTTGTTCTTATGTAACAAAATGGTGAGATATAAGAGATGTCTAAATTTTTATCCTTGAGGTTCCAAGGACTTGGTTAATTTAGTGGGAGCTCCTAAGAAGCTTATCAATATTGAGGTAAAGTTCATTCTTTAGTGCATTCTTAATAGTCTTCAAACGCTTCATGACTATAGGGATTCTTTAGCTTATTTTTTTGTCAAGCTTGATTTTTTCCAGTTTTTATCAGTTTTCCCTAAACTGATTCAGTACTAAACCTTACCCGTTTAATATTGATCTTCGACTAAAGTTAAAAGAAAACTAGTTTTTTAAAAGAATTTTACAAACTCTTAGAGTCGTTATCCGACTGGAGTCGAGATATGGTTTAGTTTAAAACCAAATGGATAGATTTAGCTGTGATCTAGACACTGGTTCGTACAGGAAAAAAACTGATTTTAGAGAAAAAGGGTTTTTTAAAAACCAAAGAAACAGTCCAGGGGTTAGGTTTTTCAAAACCTTTGTAAGTACCATTAATTTTCCAAATTTAGACTTAATTCTTTTATTTTACCTTTTAGGACAAAAACTGACATTTAGATAAAGTTATTTTTACCAATTTGAATAATTTTTAAAAAATGGGAGAAAACTAAAATTTTCATTTTTTACATCGCCCTAGAGGTGCCTATATAGCTGCTATTTGGGATCAAGTGTACGTAGTTCTTTTAAAAAATATTAGTAGATTGGTTAATTTTAATTTTGAATAGTAAGTCAAGTTTATGTTCTTAACCTGGTTCAAATTATTTAAGGAAATTTTATAAAGGGTTCTAATCGTCCTACTCCATGGATAGAGCTCCAGTGGCAGTGGCTTTAGCACACAGAAAATCCGTTAGATTAGAAGAAAAACGTGCTTTAGAGTTCGCGATAAGAGTGAGCGGAGGTCTTGACTTACACAACCATGGGCTACAATTGCTGGCGGAAAGAGAGAAAATCAACCTTAATGCTACGAGTGAAGTCGAACAGTGTAAGGAGTCTATAGGTTTGTGTTCAGTGGACTTTAACATTACGAATATAGGCCAAGCCAATTTGATTGAGATTAGTAGGTAGCTCTTGTTCAGCTGTTCACAAGTCTTCTTTCAAAAGCCGAGAGTGAAAGAGATGAGGGAAGGACTTAGCGAATGAAATGGAAAGTTAGAGTAGAGGTAGAGTTTTCAGGTAAGTCGAAATATCAAGATAGGCATCTTTGTCGGTTAAAGGCCTTGCTCTTCTCCTCCTGGGATTCAATTAAGGGAGTTCCGACGAGAAATAAGCTGTTCTTGCTTTTGTTGAATCAGTGGAGTTTGGGAAGGTGTTAATGTATGTATATAATAGTTTCTAAATGTTTAGCTTTGAAGCCAAGGCCCTGTCCTTCTGACCTTAGTTTGAATTGGCTATGAGTTAGGTCACAAACTAAGAATAATAACTAAAGAGCTCCCCGAAGCGAAGCTAAAGCGCTTTCTAGTTAGAGAGAGGGGAAAGCTTAATTAAGAAAATAGAGTGGCCGAGCTAAAAAGCAAGGCAAGAGAGGAGCAGCCTTCTTTAAATTTAAAGACATCAACTAGGCGAATGGAAGTCTCGCCTTGTCCTTCCGAGATAGGAGTTGAGAGCTTCAGGCAGCACTACATCCCTAGGCGCACTAGAATAGGTAGCACAGGTCATAGCAAGACTTTAATCTTTCGATCCAGCAATGAGGAAAGAAAGGTCTTTGTTCCGGAAGAAAAGAAGTGGCATTTCCTTTACGCTGACTACCTATCACAGAGGTACCTCACTCTATCTACGGGCTTGCTGGTGGGATAGGAATTGGTAACAACATAGCTATTATTTCAATGCTCTGGGGATTTGGCACTGAAGCCCTAAAGCAAGGGGAAGGAAAGTCGACAGTCCCAGAGCCTATTCTTTTAAAGAGTGCATTCCTCCTAACACCCTCTAAATGTGCAACTTATTCTGTAACAATAGCATTTGATGCAGCAGACTTATACTATGGCGCGCTAGCTTTGATTCAATCACATATCCCTTCTAGCCTTTGAAAGCCCGCTTCACTTTACTGCCTCCTGCTCCTCGCCCAAGGAATCTCAGGGCTAATTGTACCAGTTCTGATGTTGCTTGAATGTTGGAAAATCTACTTCCACACCTTAATAGCTAAAGAAAGGCTGGAGTGATAGCATGATCTGTCTGTACAGCTTGTATTCGTGCTACCTTAGCTGCTGATTCGATAGCAAGAGGAAAGAGAACAACATATTCTTTTTAATTAAGAGCCGAAAGGGACCGACACAGTCTAGTCTCTAGCTGCTTAAGAGCAACTCCTATTTGTCTAATCTAAACTAAACCTATTGCCCAAGACCATCCCTCAATCCCCACTGTTCTAACTCTACTCTAGCTCTAGGACAAAGGAGAAGACTTCCTCTAAAAAAGGAAGAAAGGGGAGATATTCATTAAACCAAAGGCCAAGAAAAGAACCAGAACCGATACAATCGACGATCAAGGTATCGAGACCGAGATTGTCATTAAAGCAATAAGAGTCAAACCGGAAGGCATTTTTTAAACCAACAAAACATCACTCTGGCTTATAGTTACCAAGGCATAGAGGAAAGGCATACAATCGAGAAAGAAAGCCAAAACAGACATCCAGGAAAGGTAATTGTTTACAGACAGACCGGAGAAGGGCTTAGTCTAGCGGAATCGTAAAATGCTATTCTCGTATATGATGCGCCGAATCGCAAATAAGTTCCATGGCTTCCCCTTTTGCCAAAGTCTTACCTCTAATCAAGGAAGCATTGGTAACATGCATCAGGGGATTCCTAACTCTTCCAAGTCCGAGACCCTAATCTTCTTTTATAACGAAGGAAGTGGAAAGAGGGTAAGCAAAATAAATATGCACACGTATAATAAAAGATGTCTTTGCATGTTTTGAGTGATTATATAAAGGAATAGTGAAAGAATATCTTCTAATTTTGCCAAACAAAAATCAAGTACAAAATATACATATCTTAAGTTACCTGAATTTCATTATTTATTTGACAAATTTCCAACTTTGAAAATTTAGAAACTAGGCATTTCCTAATAAAACAATTCATAATCTTTCTATTCAATATTTTTTTGTAATTTTGGCCATAAAATAGGTGAAATTGAGTTAAAAAATGCTTGAGTATACTTGCTAAAATAAAACCTATCCTATTGTACTTGTTTTATGTCGTAGAATCAAATAAGGAAGGAAAAGGAAATTGTCAAACTTTTGACCATGCTGCCATGTGTCTCCATATGGTTGGTTTATGTGGTGCCTAAAAATTTGGTGCCATGTAACACCACTTCGCAGGTGACATGTGTCACTATTATTCTTTTCTTTTTATTTTTCTTTTCTTTCTTTCCTTTTTCTTTTTTTTTTTCTTGGTGCTAATTGTATGTTGTTTCTCCATTTTCAACTTTTCCCTATTTTTTAACATTTGAAATATAACCCAATTAATTATCTATTTTGTAAAAAATTATACTATGCTTTTTAATAAAATGTGGAGTTTAATAAACATACGCTCAAAATATTTTCAAATTTTTCCTAATTTGATTGAATTAAGATTTCAATTTTTACCCGTGTTTAGCTTTTTATTTGATATTTGAAATTGTTATAAAATGTTCGTTTTAACTCAAATTAAGGTGCAATTTGAGGCTATGGTCTCCTTAAAAAGTGTAGTTTCAAAATAAGCAATCTAAACTGAGCTAGAAAATTTTGATTTTCAATAAATGTTCATTTTAATCTAATATTCCTAATTCGGTTAAATCGCACATGCTTATTTTGACTCCAAAAATCATTGTTGACCTTAAAAGATTATTTCTTCCTCAAATTGACCTAGATGGATCACTATGCACTTCCTTTATTTTTTGCATTTTTTCATTTATTTGAATTTTTTTTTGTTTCCTTTTTTTCATTTTTTTATTTTTTATTTTTTCCTTTTTTATATTTTTCATTTTTCTATAATTTTATCTTTTATTAATTTTTCAAACTTTTTTGGTATTTTTCCTTTTTCTAGTCTTTTTAAAAAATTGGGGAATTTTAAATATAGAGGGCAAAAATAGGGTGTCTACATTTCTTAAGGAAAATGATAAATATGATTTATTTGTTTACCTATTATCAAATAGAAAATTGTCAAACGGTAATGATTTAGAACATACTTTTCAAAATAAAAACCGTACAATAATATTATAAGATAATATTTCAAAATTTTATACTTAAATTTGAATATCGTTCATTTTCTATTTGTTTTTGTAAGATCAAAAAGCAAAAAAGGTCATCAAGCTTAGTCCAAGTGTTGGTGTTCTTTAGAAAATAGGTTTTTTTTTTTTTATGTATAGTATATTTATGTTAAATTGGCTTAAGCCAATTTAAATTTACAATTTGTCACATTATAAGGCATTATCATTTCCCCTTCTCAAGTTGTGTAAGACTTTTTTCTTTCATCGTCTTTTAATACTCCCCCTTAAGTCTAACTAGTTTGGCCCAATTGTAACCTTTTGTATGCTAAAGCTTGTGTTCTTTGAGTCTTAAAGGCTATTACGTGCCGAAATCGTAATAGTTTCGTCATGTAAACCAACTTATAATTGGAACTAACTTTACAGTGCCTATTATAGATATGATCTATACAAAGCATCGATGACTCATCGCTTTAAAGTAAATAGTTCATTTAAGAGTTTAACTAAAATTTATAGTAACGATTAAAACCTTAAGTTAATATATATAATTACATGTACATTATCGTAAATTCCCAAGTGATTCTACATCATAACATAATAGTCGGCTAAATTACATGTCATATATCAGTTCTTCATCCTAAAGATACTAGTAAGACCTTAAACAAAACTTTATCATTGGACCAATGGATCTTCACTCCCCATAGCTTCAAAAGAAATATAACCTCTCAGTAATTGTATTGTGGCATCGCAAATAAAAAATCAGGACCTGTAAAAGAATTTATGCAGGTATGAGCAACTACAGCTCAATAAGTTAAATTGAAAACTCGTAAATGTATACAAATATAATCAGGGTTATCAAGTAATTATTCTCATGAAATGCAACAAACAAGTATTATCATACAACGTAATTCGGTCCGTTGTGAAATTAGAGTAATTTTACTTGCTCTAATCCGAGTTGAGGAGTTTTCATATTATGCAACAACTCACAACCAAACCCAGGTTTGTACAATTGAGACACTGCTCCCCCTAAGATTATCCTTCAACCCAATGCCCTCATCCTCACCGCGACCTCCTCTCATGTTACTTAGTTCAATTAAGGATGAGGAAAAGACCAATTTACTATCCAGCATTATCTTTTTCAAAAGTGTTGGTGTTTGGTTGGAGAATCCTAATGATCTTTTAAAGGGTTGCAATGTATGACAATTTAGGGTATTAGAGTCGATTAAGATTAGTTTCAATTTAGGTTGTTCAGACAATTTCACACCAATCTAGTCATAAAAATCATCAATCATAACACGGATTCCAGCATGAAGTCATATATACAAGCATATGCATAAAACTACTTATAATCACAATCATATATAATCCTAAGTCTTTGAATATTCTAAAATAGTACTCCAAATACAGTGAAGTAATAAACTCAACTTACTTGAAATCTTTAGTCGCTCACTTAATTGGTTGCAGGTTAGCTCATCTTTGTGTATCCTATAATATAAATATACTTTTTAGTACTTATACTTTAATAATACATATTCTAGGTTTTGATTTAACTCAATTCTCCTTATATTCCTATTATTTACTAACGATTCGTTCTATGTTAGTTTAGGGTTTAGTTTTCGAAGCTGATTTCGGTTTCAACTCTAATTTAGTTTCAACTAAATGTAATCCTAAAATACGCTTTTAATCCTAATGTGAAAGTAATCACATCAAGCTCGAGTATCCTAATATCATACTAATTCTTAATTTAGTATTCTAACTCACTAGGTATACTTTAATCCTAATTAGTATATTAGATTTACTCTTGATATGAGAAAATTTTATATTTTTTGTATAATTACTTAAAATCAATTTTTGTACTAGATTTAATATGTACCGATATTATTATTATATTATCCAATTTAACCTATTATTTCATATTTATTAAAATTCCAATTTCACATATTACCAAATTACTCACATTTATTACATAATTCCCATATTAATTGCAATTAATACTCCAAATGCTAGGATTATGTTACCCCACCAGAATTTAGCATCCTTAAACTTTTAATTACCTTATAAATAAGTAATTAGTCATTTAATCAATTAATTAGTTTAAAATCGCTCATTTTTCTCATCATTTTAGGGCTAAAAAATTATTTAAAATTTTCGAAAATTAATTTTAGAAAAATGGCTTCATAGTACTGCTCTATATTACTTAAGTATTCTATGAAAAAATTTTGAGCTCCAGACCACACTCCTAAGCCTATTTATTTCTAATTTTAAACATGTTTAGCTTTGTTCAATTTCTTAAGTACCCTATATTTACAAAAATGATTAAACTTAATCATTATTTTTTCCCAAATCAACATATAATAAAACGTTAGAATAACAAATTTCATAATTTTATGGGCAAAATTAATAATTTTACTAAATTTTGCAAAATCGGTTGAAAAATTAAACTTACCTGACTCTTGGGCTTCTAGCCACTAGAGACAGCCTAAGGGGGGTCGGCTGGTCTAAACACTCAGTTTGGAGTGAGGTGGTGATGGTGGTGGTGATCCATGGGTTTGGCCTAATTGTATGGTTTTGGGAAATTTTTTTCTAAAATCCTAATTTCTCTTAAATTTTAGCACTCTCCAATTTTCCTAATTTTCTAACTCTCCAAACGGTCTTTTGAATTTTTTTGGCTATTTATAGGGCTATAAAGTAAGTTATATGCATTAATTTGGACAAGACAAAGCTCATATCTCTTCTATTTTGCCTTTTTTGTTGCTTGATTTTAATTGGTTTATTTTTTTTCTTCTTTCCCCAGTTGCCACGACTTGATCTAGAGTATTCCCTATTTCCTTAATTTTTTCCTAATTTTTAAATAATTTTCTTTAATTATTTAGCAATTTTTTTAACAAATTTAGGTAATTTCGCATATTCTACGTACATGTAAATACACATGTGTCAAGCCTGTTTTTTCGGTTTTCTGTTTAAAATTGAATTCCCTAATTTTTGATTAATACTAAACCTTAACCCGTTAAATATTAATCCTTAACTAAAGAAATTGAAAAATTTCAGTTTTTTATTTAGAAAAATTTTTAAAGTTGCCACGCGACTGGAGTCGGAAAAAATGAAGAAAACCGTAATCAATTGAGTAGATTAATTACAATTTAGCTACAGGTCTTTGATTTCAATTTTAATGAAGAACTAGAGGGTTCCGAATTCGGGGGCTAACCTATTAAACTCTAATTGGTACCACTATCTATTTACCGAAATTAAGATTATTCTTCTAATTATAATATTTTAAAGAAAAAATAAATAAATAAAATCAAAAGAAAAAAGAACCTAAGTTTCTATTAATACATATCTCGATACGTATTTTTTTAAATATGAACCGTAAGATACGTATCTCGATACGTATCTCAACTAAATTTTAATCATAAGATACATTGAAGATATGTTTTAAAAAAACGATTTTTATTAAAAAAACACAATTTTCAAATAACTAAATTTTAGGGAAAATTAAGATCATCTAGAAAATAAAGACGTAATGTAAAAACAATAGTAGACCTATACTAAAAAAAATAGATCATTTAAAAAAAACAATAAAATTGACTAATAAAACAGATAAATAATTAAAAATAAAAAATTTACCTACACGTCAAATCACAAGTGATCGCTATCTGTATATCGTATTTCGGATTGCGTGTGCTTTGCTGGATGTCGTGCGTAAGGATTATGTGACGGTGTGGAGCCGTCCTGAACATGCAAGGAAGTAGGGGCGTAAGATGTGCGGCTTGGTAAGTGTCGCGTGATCTGGTTAGTGTGTGCAGTGCATTGGATTGGCGGCGTGCTTGATCGGCAAATTAGAGCTTGCGGCGTTGTTAGACTCCGAGGGACGTTAGCTGGTTGTTGGTCAGTTGATCAGATCGGCGTGAATTGGGAGACGTCGGATGCTGGGGATGTATTTGGATTTACTAGACTTTGGATTCATTGGCGTTGTGGCAACATGAAGTGGCCTTCGGATTCGTTAGCTTACGGCAATGGAGAGTTGACCTCGGATTGCTTCGTGGAGTTGGACTTTAAAGTTGGGATTCGGAAATTTGACTTTGACGTAGAGGAAATTTAGATTGACTTTGTGGACGTCTGGATTATAGATTGAAGATGACTTCCGGCGATATCTTCGGATTGTGTATGAAGTGTTTCCGGATGGGTTCCATGAATGAATTATGGAATTTGTGATTTAAGTGAATGAATTATATGAATAAAAAAAAAAAAATCCCCTCTCATCATTGTTACTTGTCAATTTATAAAACCTCAAATCGAATCTTTTGCATCGTTTTTATAAAAATAGATTCAATTCCAAAATACGGAAAATACGATAACGCTTCTTTAATAATTTGACTTAGTTTTTAGAAAGCCTATTTGACTCAGGTTCTCTATTTATTGGGTCCGATCCGATCCGATCTAATTTGATTTAGTCAAAGAATTCACTTAATAAATTATAAATTTAATCTAATCCAATATAATTTAGATAAAAAATCTATTTTATATCGGATTGGACCAAAATTATTTTAATGAAGCTCAACTTCTTGAATGACTTAATTAATCATACACATTACCCGATTTGATTTTAAATGATCCATCACGACTCGGTTTAACACGGCTTAGCTCGAGATAATTCGACTAGTCTCAATTTGTTACGACGCGACTTTATACGGTTTGATGCGATTCGATACGGTACGACAGGACACGATAGGATGCGACACGATACGATACGATACGACGCGACTCGATATGATACGATGCAATTCTCTCTTTTTTTATTTTTTCATTCTTTTATTGTTTTTTCTTTTAATTTTTGTTTTTTTTAATTATTTATTTATTTATTAACTTGACTAAAAAAAAATAAAAATTGGCAAAAATGAGGTGTCTACAACATAGAATATAAGTAAATACTTCTAAATATTATTTAGGTCATTTTATGATTTTTAGTATATATATAATTTATTTTTAGTGATTCGTTAGTTATCGGAATGTATTTTACGCATTTCCGATAAAAAACAAGTAATATACTTAAAATCGAAAAATTTTATATTTTCTTATTTCATTACTTATTTTCTTAAATTCAAACTTATGTGGTCGCTTTTATTAATATTTTTAGCTTTAATTTATAATTTAAGTGTGATCGAATCGCTTAACCAATTATCCTAAATCTTATGTACTAAGTTTAATTATATGGTTATATGACTTATATTTAGGGCTTACAAAGGCCTCATGTTTTCTTTCCTTTTTTTTGTTTTTTTTTTCTTTTGTAATGTGGGAAAAAAGAAAACTTAAATTGACATGTAAAAGTAATCCATAAGTCAACATAAACCATTTACAAGCTTTCTAACTAATTTAAGCTTGTTTTCTAAAGCTTAGTTGTAATAGACACTATAATAAAAGTACATTTTAAGGATATACATTTCCTTAAGGGCAATATTAGAAATAGAAAATAGAATGTCTCAAAGATCAACCAAATGAAGACAGATGTATTTAGGAAGCAATGCCCTCTCGATAGCAACCATATAAAAATTTTCAATTATAGCATCACTCGCAAACTCTCATTTCTCTCCATTTTCGAAAAGCAAAACCATACGAACAATCTTAATGTTATAATCTTCGACAACTTCCAAATTATTGTCTGTATTAAGTACAAACGCTTTATTTTATCTTATTTTATTATTCTTTTTGCCTAGGTCTTCTTCGCTTAGCTCCTGGTCTTAAAGCTTTGGTCATAGGAATTCAATATCATTTTTTGGTGTAGTCCTTATCTTTCTTGCTAACCCAAACAGCCAAAATATGGTCCTTTTTAATGTTCTTCCATATTTTTCCTTGGAACTTGGATCTTTTATCATGGTTATTGGGCTTTTAGAACCCTTATACCACTTGTTAGAGTTAAGGAATGCTTGATCTAAGTGTTGTGAAAGAGTATTGCTATTTTTCAGAAAATGAGCCTTTTTATATATGGATTATTTATGTTAAAATAGTTTAAGCAAATTTAGCTTTACAACCATTACATTATGAGGCATTCTCAATTCTCCTTTTGAAATAATATGGGATTTTTTTCTTTAATCATCTTTCAACATAAGAGAATACTGTTTTTGTGTCACTTAAAAGTGTATATGAGACAAATTTGTTTATAAGTTATTCAAGTTCAACTAGTAACAGTTGAATTGAGCTTATGTTTAAGTTACTTAAATAGTTTACCAAATTGGACATGAGTTTTATCATTTTCAGCTTGACTAGCCTATATATCTAATTGGCTTTGAGATGAAATTAAATGATACGGAAGTTTAGATATTGATATCATATTAATTAAAAAGATTTTTTGTTTAATAACCCAATTGAAATGAGTTTATTCGAATCATGTTTAAACTTATTGAGTGTCACTTTAAGTCAAGTCTAAACTTTAAATTATAAACATTACCAAGTTTAAATTGAGTTTGAAGTTTTGAAAATTCAAACCAAATTCTAATTCAAATCTAATGTAGTTTTGTTTTGATTCAACCCTTAATTGAATTAAAATCCATGTTAGTTGGTAAATTGACTCCATAGGTAAACCTTTATGTTTAAAGATGCAACCAGAGGAGTCGTTAAAGTGTACTCAACTCTATAAAAACTGTATAGAACTTAGAGTGGGGTTTTAGGATGTGATTCAAAATCCTATAGGGTTTGAGATCAATTTTGAGATTACAAAATAAAGTTGATAAGAAACTAGACCCGCCAAAAAAAAAAAATATATTAATAAAAATATTTCTTTTTAACTTATGTATAATGCATTTATATAAGCTTTATATTGTATAATATATTTGATTTTTAATTTTTATTATTATATAAATCAATAAATATAATCTTAATCTTATTTAACTTTTTTTTTTTTATTTTCTCCTTAGTCTTATCTAAACTTTATAAAAACTTGTTTTTACGGTGTTTTTTACATTTTATAAATATTTACCTCTATAGAGTTATATTTTGAGAATAGAAAATATAGCCTCACAGAGTTTTTATAGAGTTTTGAAAATATTAAATACAAGGGAGGATATAGATTTTATAAAACCCACACTGAACTCGATTTGTTATATCTTTGCTCTCATGAGTGGTCGTTGCTATGTCTATCCAGCCTCTATGGGTGACGCTTTTAATGGGCTTCAGCCGGAACATTCTTGGCGGGCTAAGCCCGGCCACCATTTACCGCCTATTCGGTGGCTTTTCCCCATTTATTATAGCTTTGCCTCCACGCTGACACGCTGTCGTTCCACAGAAGCTCATTGAAATGACATAAAAACCCTCCATGTATCGGTTTTTACCAACTAAAACCCGTGTCCTACATGGTAATTTAATCGATTCCCTTTTTAAGTCATCCCTTCACTTTCCAAATCCTACCACTTTCCCTCCTCCATCTTCAAAACTCCACACACACACACACACACACACGCGCGCACGCACACACACACTCCCTCTCTCTTAAAAAGCGAGAGGATTATCGGAGGAGAGAGAAAAAAAGTGATAAAGCCAATCGCGACGATGAGATTCTTCAACCGAGGCAGAGACAGCTCTGCCGATGACTCGCCCGTGTCCAATTCCCAATCTCCGTCCTCTTCTTCTCCGGCGACTGTCACCGGTCCGGCCAGACCGATCCGGTTAGTCTATTGCGATGAGAAAGGGATATTTCGAATGGATCCGGAGGCCGTGGCGGTGTTGCAGCTAGTGAAGGAGCCGATTGGTGTTGTTTCGGTCTGCGGTAGAGCTCGTCAGGGCAAGAGCTTTATCTTGAACCAGGTGAGGGAGTGTGATTCTTCCTCTATTTAGGTTTTTTCTTTTCTTTTCTTCCTTTTCTTTTTTGGCTTAGGGCTTTTGGAGGCAATGGAGGTTTTAGGGTTTTTTTTTTTAATTAATTTTTGGACCTTTTGATGGTTACGTGAATTAATGCTGCTTTTACGGTTTTATTCTAGTAGAATGTGGATATTGGAAGCAATTTGGACTGAGTTGATCACTTCGAGTTGTGAGCGATACCTATTGATTCCTTTTTCCTTATTTTTTTTTTTTTTTGTTTTTTGGGAAAGGGGTGTGGGNTTCGAATGGATCCGGAGGCCGTGGCGGTGTTGCAGCTAGTGAAGGAGCCGATTGGTGTTGTTTCGGTCTGCGGTAGAGCTCGTCAGGGCAAGAGCTTTATCTTGAACCAGGTGAGGGAGTGTGATTCTTCCTCTATTTAGGTTTTTTCTTTTCTTTTCTTCCTTTTCTTTTTTGGCTTAGGGCTTTTGGAGGCAATGGAGGTTTTAGGGTTTTTTTTTTTAATTAATTTTTGGACCTTTTGATGGTTACGTGAATTAATGCTGCTTTTACGGTTTTATTCTAGTAGAATGTGGATATTGGAAGCAATTTGGACTGAGTTGATCACTTCGAGTTGTGAGCGATACCTATTGATTCCTTTTTCCTTATTTTTTTTTTTTTTGTTTTTTGGGAAAGGGGTGTGGGAGGGAGAGGGGGAGGGGGTGGGGGTTTGTGGGGTGGGGTGTGTGTTGCGGGGTTGGTTGTGAACGTTTGTGTGAAAGATGAAGAATAGGCGATAGTCATAGGGCTTCCGCAGACGTAGATGAAGAATAGGTGATAGTCATAGGACTTCCGCAGATGTACAATGTTCGAGTGAAATTAGGGTTTAGGGGAAGTTTTAATTCTGGGAGGCAGAGAGTTTACAATGTTTGTAATAATGTTGGCTATTGAAACATGTCAGTGATGAATCTTTCTTAGTGGTCTCATAGAATGTTAAATACATAGGTGATGCGGCTCAGAAGTCAGAAAACTGAAAAAATAGATTGAGTCGGACTGATATGCTGCATAGAATGTTTAAGGTCCAGTCCTTTATTTTGACAGACCAGTCCCATCTATCATTTCACCATTTAGTTTCATATTTTTAAATTTAAATCATTGAATTCATAGTTTGTTTAATACTTCGGATTTAAAGATAATCAAATTAACGGTAGTATGTATGGTGGTACCAGTTCTATTGTAAAAAGGATGGGACTATAGAAAAATCCGAATAACTACATCGCATGTTTCTATTTTTACTAACTGCATTAGGAAACTATGGTACGCTCAAGAAATTCCCATATGTCTTGATGTTTCACAGCCACTAATGGTGCATGTTACTCCTTTTGAGGCCTTTCTCTGGAAAAGCTGGAGCATACAATAGAATTATTAATGGATGGACTAGTATGTGATTTAATTTACTTTTAATTTTCTTCTGTCTAAGCAGAAAGTGAAATTTGGATCTTCTTCCTGAGTTTATTATCATGTATACTGGTGAGTATATATGATAACAATCCCATTAATGATTTTGATTAAAGTTAGTTAGAGATTCCATCCAGTTAGTCAACAGATGTTTGTCAGCATCTTTCATAATTTCAGAACAGGAAGTGGGAATTCTCTGTTAAATCATCAGCCTTCTCGATGCTTTTTTTTTCATCTAAAATGAAAAAATTGAACATGCTTTTTCTTCTTTGAAAATTTAACAGTAGTTCCATTTCCTCCTTGTTCAGCATCTATTTGCTCAATGCATTTAGTCATCACTTAATTAGTAAAAAGCAGTGATAAGTATTTTTCACTCGGTGCATGTGGTCTTTTCAAGTTGGAGATGTTATGGCTCTGGAAACAAAGTGCAACTTGACTGTAGGAAATTATGTTTAAGTTTTTGACTAGTAGCTATGGTTTGTAAGATAAAATTCCTAGTGCTTGGCTGGCTCTACTTTGCTGTCCTATATATCATGTATCAAAGCTATTAATGATACGATTTTTTGGCAGATTGGAATAAGTTAAGAAGAGAGTTACAGTCACTAAAGAATAGAATGGAGAGTAATAGCTATTATTTTGTTTGTTTGCACTTGAAATGACAGAGTATGAATATATCTAGAAGTACCAATGTACCTTTGTCTTTAAGTCATGACTTGATTGTTGGCTAGGGTCTTCTGGATAAATTATGGAGATATGCAACAAAAAATTAACAGATAGCTAGTCTTTTAGTTTTGATAAGGAGTTGCAATTACTTATTTTGTGACAATAAGAATTTTGTGGAATGGCTATTTTGCTATCCAAGCACGGTAATAGCTCAGCAAAGAAGGAAAAGCTGTTCTGTTATAACATCATGAAGTTGATCAAAAGTGTCATAAATGGAAATAAAACTAACAAGATCCTTGAATCATATAGTTTTTTTCCAGGCTTGAGTTTGTAGTGTTAGTACAACACTATACCTGTAGCTAAGAATCTTGGTATATTGACACAAAGGTCTTCCTTTTGAGTTTTTATTTTTCAAATTGTTGTGACTGAAATGTTTGTATGTACATTTAGCTTCTTGGAAGGAGCAGCGGATTCCAAGTTGCATCAACTCATCGCCCATGCACAAAAGGTCTTTGGTTGTGGAGTGCTCCATTAAAGAGGAAAGCTCTTGACGGAACTGAGTATAATCTGTTATTATTGGACAGTGAAGGAATTGATGCTTATGATCAAACTGTAAGACCATGGCCTAATAACTCTTTCATACTTACTTTAGTTTGCAGATTATTATATATTAAAACTTTGATTTTATCTGTTATCATGTTAGATTCATTCTGCCTGCTGAAAAAGTTTAAATTCATTCAACTTCCAAGAAAAAAATAGATTTATTCTTTCCACCACTTCTTGTCATTCTCACAATGCGCCAACTTACAGGGAACCTACAGTACTCAAATATTCTCTTTGGCTGTCCTACTGTCTAGCATGTTCATCTATAATCAGGTTGGTAATGACCTAATGTCTTATAGACATGTACTCCTTGATCGTGGTATCTTTATATTTGTTATGTCTACATTATCCCATGAGCTGATAATTCTCTTTAATTGAGTTTTGCTTAATATGTCTTGCTTGTGTTGATCAGATGGGTGGAATTGATGAAGCAGCCCTTGATCGCCTTTCTCTCGTCACTCAAATGACTAAGCATATTCGTGTTAGAGCATCTGGAGGGAAGACTACTGCATCAGAATTAGGGCAGTTTTCCCCAATCTTTGTTTGGCTTTTAAGGGTACATTATTCAGACTCAATACTTTTATTTTTGTTATAAACAAAAAAAAAAAAAAAGATTTTGCTTAAATGAAGGATTCATGTGTTAGAATTCGCTCATATTGTTGATTCTCTTTTTATTGGAGTGCTTATATGGTGTGCAGGACTTTTACTTGGATTTAGTGGAAGACAATTGCAGGATAACACCCCGTGACTACCTGGAGCTTGCTTTGAGACCCGTTCAAGGAGGTGGAAGAGATATAGCTGCAAAAAATGAGGTATTGTCTTGTTACAGTTTTCTTGCTCCCATTATTATTATATTAGTTGGAAAAACATGTTTACCAGTTATTTAACCCAAAAAATTGTTACCAATTTTTGCAAGACAAGGTTATTCAATTTTGAATACTGAGACTAACACCCTAGAAAAAATGAGTACTTGGATTGTATGTTCAATAGGTGGTTATACACTGGTGACCCTTTTTCGAAAGTCTGTCTTTTTCCTTGGCCCTTTTTTCCTCCAATTGAAGGCCTTCTGCTTCATCTTGACTTATTTCTTTTTCTTTCTTTTTTTCTTTTTCCCTTTTTTGGTCTTTGGAATGCTGACTTTGTGCAAATGCTAGATTCGGGACTCAATTCGAGCTCTATTTCCAGATAGAGAATGCTTCACGCTCGTGAGACCTTTGAATAATGAAAATGAACTCCAGAGACTCGATCGGATATCAGTAAGCACTTTGTATAAATGTATTACATTGTTATTTTGGGGCATGTTGCTTCTAATCCAAGTCTTAAATTTTTATTGCAGTTGGACAAATTGAGGCCTGAATTCAGATCAGGTCTTGATACATTGACAAAGTTTGTTTTTGAGCGTACGCGGCCAAAGCAGGTGGGGACTACTATAATGACTGGACCTATCCTTGTTGGCATCACGGAATCTTACTTAGATGCTCTCAACAAAGGAGCTGTGCCAACGATCTCATCTTCGTGGCAGGTTGGTGATAGTTATTTTTTTCATTGATTAACAAAGGCGAGCTTGATCTTCCGTGGTGGGTGTAAGGAATCAAGGAATGTGCTGGAATACTCAAATATAAAATTATGCCTCGACAAGTATAAGGGAGGTGAATAACACTCCGTTTTCTGTTTTCACTAGCCATAGGCCCATAGCACACCAATGTGTTTGTGTGTGTGTGTGTGGAGGGTGTGTCCAGTATCTCCCAAGTGGGCTGATGTTTTGATGATGATCTTTTTTGTCTCCTCTACTGGGAAATTTTTCCACGAATTCAATCAGCTTAATCTTCCAATCATGGACCATAAATGGGGTGGCAGTTGTCAATAGTTATATTTTCCCATTGTTCATGGAGTCAAAATATGACGATGTTGGATGTATATGTGCACAGCTGTGCAGTGTTAATTATGATAATGCATGGTGACAAATGATCTTTCTTGTGAATGATGCCTTGAACAACTTTATTCCCTGTATGAGCATAGTGAATTGTCATCATTTCTCACCATCTTTTTGATAATTCTCTCATCACTTCTGTATAACTAAAAGGACAATCATATTATCATATGATTCAATGTATTTTGCCGATTTTAACATGGGTGGCTGATCTTGCCTTTATATCCACACCCATACAAAAATTTCTTAAAAAAGACTGATTCACTGATCCCACCTATATTTTTTTATGTTCATGGTAACCATTTGTTCCTTGTTCCTTACTCATGGACAGTTGGATCATGGCGTTTTGTGAGCTCATGATTCTCACCATCTTTCATAATATTTCAATTATACATAGAAAGTCATTCTTGTTTTCTCTGATGGTGTTCACACAAGGATTATATGCTTTGAGCACTGTACTTATTGATTGTCTCTTCTTTTCATTGTTGTTCTGTCATCTAGAATTTAAATTCATTTTTTGACAAGTTTTAATACTTGAATGATTTCATCCAAAATGGGGCTTCTACTATTGACTCATATTACTTTGTAGAGTGTTGAAGAAGCTGAATGTAGAAGAGCATATGATGTTGCAACGGAGGCTTATATGTCTTCTTTTAACCAGTCAAAGCCACCTGAGGAAGTAAGTTACGTTGCCTCTAAAAGTATACTTCACACGCTTTATTTCTTTCCTAATGCAAGTTTTTTCAGGCTGCTTTGAGGGAGGCCTATGATGAAGCTACACAAAAATCATTAGCTGTATTCAATGCTTATGCAGTTGGAGCTGGTTCAGTGAGGAAAAAATATGAGGACCTTCTTCATAAGTTCTTCAGGAAGGCTTTTGAGGTAACATATGAAACCTGCTGAATTGATAGGCACACGATTTGGATTTGAATTGCTAGTAATTATAGCCTTATCATAAGGCTTTGCCTGTTGGGTCTTCTCAAAAGGCCTTTATCTTGAAGCTTCATTGAAAGGATTACTTTTGATACTTTGCCCTTGATTTTATGAGTTTAATTGTTAATCAATAAATGGAAACCACGGGGGATTTAACAGCTTTAAGCTTCTGAATTAGATAGCAACAAACCTAAAACTCATCTTGGTACTGAGGAGATTTGAATTTGAAACTCGTGCACTTGTTTCAGTCACAAGCGAGGGGGATTGTTAACTGATAAATATAAAAATACATAAGATTCGACATGCTTAAGCTTTTAGATTAAATGATTGTGCATCTAAAATTTATTGTTTCCTCTAAGATGTTGAATTGCAGGTGTTCTTATGAGATTTCTATGAAACAATAAAGGATCATGGCATAGTGGATGGAAAGAAGGTGCTCAGTGCAACTGTGATAGTAATAAAATAATAATTCCTATATTTCACTTGGATTTATTTGGTCCTAGAACATTTTTTGAGAGGCATCACAGTTTGTCAGAATTATAGTGCTAGATGTATTTTTGCTTAGCTTTTTAAATTCAGCATCTGAAGAGTAGTTTTTGGAGTGTGAAAATTGGATTTTGAGAATTCACTGCAGATTTCAATGAAATTTTACTTATATGTACCTAATAGTAATTGACATATAAATGAAGACATTAGAAGATTTAGGAAAGATAATAAATAGTACATTTGTCTAGAGCATTCAGGTTATAGTATTTGGAAATATGGGTACTTGAAGAGATGATAAGCCCATAATGTCCATGAATACATTGGAAGATTTAGGAAACATAATAAATGTAGTTACATTTGTCTGGAGCATTCAGGTTATTTGGAATATGGGTCTTGTACTTGAAAAGATTACGCCCATGATGTCCACAAGGACTTTAGACATATAACCAATTTTAGTATCTACATTTTTTTGGGACTTGGATGATGTGTGGTTAGAAAATTTGACTTCTTATGATGAACTGGAAGCCCATGAAGACCTCTTTAAGATTGCAATCTCTTTCTTAGTCTGCTATTTTGTTTTGCTTATATGTTGATATTTTTAAGTTGGAAGGGGCTTAGTGCACTTAATGTTTGAAATTCCATAATGTAGTTATGGGCTTATGTGGAAATATGGGTCTTGTACTTGAAAAGATGATTAAGCCCATGATGTCCATGAAGGCTTTAGACATACAACCAATTCTAGTATCTACATTTTTCTTGGACTTGGATGCTTTGTGGTTAGAAAAGTTGACTTCTTGTGATGCACTAGAAGCCCATGAAGACCTCTTTAAGATCGCAATCTCTTTCTTAGTCTGCATTTTATTTTGCTTATTAGTTGATATTCTTGAGTTGGAAGGGGCTTATTGCACTTAATATTTGAAAGCACGAAGCAACCTTTTGTCTAACAAAATGTTTTATGCAGGACTTCAAAAGGACAGCATATATGGAGGCGGATCTTCGTTGTTCGACTGCTATTCAAAGTATGGAAAAGAGGCTAAGGGCAGCTTGCCACACTCCCGATGCGAATATGGACAATGTTGTGAAGGTTAGAATAGTGTATATGAGAAGCATTTATTTCATCTCTTGTTCTCTATCGAATTTATGATACTAATGACCTTTTGCCTTGGTTTTGAGACTTGATTCATATCATTCTCTTGTATATGGTGAGCTTTTATTTATTTATTTATTTGTTTTTGCCATCCCTACGTTTGTTAGCACTTGCCTTTGTTTTGGGGAGTAGTGTTGTTGAGATTATTAACCACCCATCCCCCATCTTCTTAACTGATGATGAGGAATACGTTCCTATGCATCCACAATGCTATTCTTGTTGGTTTTGCACCAATTTATATTTTGCTCATGGATAAGCTCATCTGGCATTTAAGATTTGGGAATATTGTTAACTACTATTTTTTCTTTTTTCAAACTTTTTTCTAGTATGAGCAAGTATTATTTACCTTACATAAGTGGTGGAACTCTTTGTACCTTGGAATCAATGAACTCAGGTTTTTTTGATCAAGCCATGTTGAAGCCCTTGTACTGTTTTCATCATTTTCTATATATATATATATATCCTTTTTTTTTTCCTTTTTTCTTTTGGGGGCGGGGGTGTGGACAGTGGGTTCATGTTTGACAGGGTGTTGTGAAGTGCATCTATAGGCTCGATGGTGGCTCATGGCTCTAAATATCCTATTTTTAAAATTTTTTTACTTTTTAATCTGTGAATGAATTTGGTTACATTGGTTATCTTCAATGCTTAAATTCAACGTCCGAATTCAAATTTTGCAGGTTCTGGATGCTCTCATAGCAGAGTATGAAGATTCTTCCCATGGCCCAGGGAAATGGCAAAAGCTTGCCACATTCTTGCAACAGAGGTTTGTTTTACACATTTCTGAAATCTTTTTCCTTCTGAATTAATTATTCAGTTGTAATATATGTCACTGTTCGAACAGTTTTGAAGGTCCCATTGCTGACCTTGCCAAAAGGCTTGTTGACAAGATTGGATATGAAAGGAGTTCCTTGATGTTGAAATGTCGGTCAATTGAAGATAAGATGGCCCTACTTAGCAAGCAGCTGGAAGCTAGTGAAAACTACAAGTCTCAGTATCTGAAGCGATTTGAGGATGCTATCAATGACAAAAAGAAGCTTTCTGATGAATACACCAATCGCATAACAAAGCTGCACAGTAATTGCAGCTCACTAGAAGAGAGATGTTCCGGCTTGTTAAAGACATTGGAAGCCGCAAAGCAAGAATCTTTGGATTGGAAAAGAAAATATGAGCATGTTCTGTCCAAACAAAAAGCTGAGGAAGATCAGGCCAGTTCTGAAATTGCCATTCTCAAATCGAGGAGTAGTGCTTCTGAGGCGAGGCTTGCTGCTGCTAAGGAACAAGCTCAATCAGCTCAAGAGGAGGCAGAGGAATGGAAGAGGAAATATGAAATTGCTGTTAGAGAAGCTAAGGCAGCTTTAGAGAAGGCAGCAATTGCACAGGAGCGCACTAATAAAGAAATGCAATTGAGAGAGGATGCTTTGAGAGAAGAATTTTCAAGTGGCTTGTCTGCAAAGGTTGATCTTCATCTCTCTACTGCTGTGTGCATTTATAGTTCAGATCTTCCATTCCTGCTTCGATAATGTAAAAGATAAAAGCAGCTGCTATTTCCTAATATCTTGATGAATGTGCTGGACAGGAGGAAGAAATAAGGGAGAAGGCAGCAAAGATTGAATATGTAGAGCAATGTTCGATGACCCTGAAGTCTGAGTTGAAGGTATGTATCTTGGATGCTTTTGTTAAGAGTATATCTTACCTCACATAACCTGGTGAATTATTACGCAGGCTGCTCAGTCAAAAATAGATAATTACAATGTGGAAATATCTTCCTTGAAGCATGAGATAAAGGGGTTAAGTGAGAAGTTAGAAACTGCAAATGCAATGGCCCAGTCATTTGAAAGAGAAGCTAAGATTGTTGAGCAGGAGAAGGTGCATTTAGAGGAGAAGTACCTATCTGAGTTCAAAAGGTTTGAGGAAGTTCAGGAAAGGTGTAGAACTGCTGAAAAGGAGGCAAAAAGAGCTACAGAAACAGCTGATAGGGCACAGGCAGAAGCCGTTGCTGCCCAAAAAGATAAGAATGAGATCCAAAGGTTGGCCATGGAGAGACTGGCTCAAATCGAGAGATGTGAGAGGCTGATTGAAAATTTGGAGAGAGATAAAAACGACTTATTGGATCAACTAAGGGAAGTACAAATTTTAGAGAGTGAGGCACGGTCGAAAGTTTTGTTGTTAGAGGCAAGGGTTGAAGAAAGGGAAAAGGAAATAGAGTCGCTGTTGGACTCCAACAATGAGCAGAGGGCTAATACGGTTAAGGTCCTTGAAGGTCTACTTGATACCGAGCGAAAAGCCCGGGCAGAGGCAAACAGCAGAGCGGAAGACCTTTCTGTGAAGCTGCAGTCTGCCCATGCAAGAATTGACTCGCTCCAACAAGCATTGACTTCTGTTCGCCTAAATGAAACTGCATTAGATAGCAAGCTCAAGACAGCATCCCTAGGGAAACGCATAAGGGTAGATGATGGTGAAATTGGTCTCGAATCAGTTCAGGATATGGATATCGACAAAGTCACTAGAGGAAAGAAGAAATCTCGGAGCACCACAAGTCCCCTAAAATCCGCTCAACCTGAAGATGGTGGATCTATATACATAGGTGAGGAGGATAATCACAGCAACCAAGCTGTCCAGGAGGACTACACCAAATTTACCATACAAAAACTTAAGCAAGAACTAACGAAGCATAATTTTGGTGCTGAGCTGTTGCAGTTAAAAAATCCCAACAAGAAAGAGATTCTTGCCCTATATGAGAAGCATGTGCTTCAGAAGTCATGATGATTGTATGATATGTACAGGTAAGTTATGTAACCTAGCGAGATCTGACTTAGATTGTGAACTGAATATAGAGGGTTGTTTAGAGTAGATTGTCATGCTGAAACTAGTGTTACTATCATTACATTTGTTTTGTTTGGCGAGGGTTTATTATCCATACCCGTCATTTCTGCAAGAAGCTTTGTTGTAAGATGTATTAGGGTTATTTTTTTTGGGTTGGTTTGTATGATGGTATTTTAACTGTTCAGAAAACCCCATGATTTTTTTTTTCTTTTTTCGTTCCCCCCTTATTTCCTGGTGATGAGAACTGGAGTATGTGGGTACAGTTGTTGTGGTCTTGACAAAGATTGTAGCTTTCTGATTAAAAGTTGGATCAATTGTAACTGTGGTGTTTCGTTTTAGTTCCACAACATTTGTGAAGTTGGTTTGTTTGTTTTTTCTTTTAAGTTGATGTTTTTCATAATTGCTACAATCTCTGTTGTATAATATCTGTCTGCATGAAGATGAAAGCTTGTGTTGGGGCATGACTGAGGTCATGTTGTGTACATGATATGTTGCATTCTTTTTCTTCTTCTCCTCTCTATGTGTGTGTGTGTGTGTGTGACAAATGGTGGTCCGATCTGTTTTTTGGGCGGGCTTGATTGAATTGCTAACGGTGTTGGCCAGATCCAAATTCATATAACGACCTCTGCATAGGTTTAATATGAACTGAACTTACTGGAATTTGGTTTAACGTTTTCTCGCGATTGATTTCACTATAGTCACATGAGTTTGAGCTATTAGGTAGTTTTTAGAATCAAGATAAGAGTTTCATGATATTTGAACTGGATTTAAGTTTATATGTTGGGTTTGAGTTGAGTTAGGCATTACTATTTTGGTTAGAATGAAAATACATGTATTTTTCAATGGAAGAATCTAATGCTTTGATAATTTCTAGGGAGCTTGCTTATGTGGGGCCTGAATTTAGGGGACGCCACTTCGAAATTGAAAACAAGCACAGAATCCAATGCTATGATAATTTCTAGTTTCCTAAATCAAAGATTGAGCCGAAGCTTAATTCGCTTAGACCCCCCATTATCTCCAAATTCCCTATCAACCTGTGATTCCCGCTATTGTAGAATTGATAAATCGCAGTTTCATTACTGGTGTTACTCATTTTATTTCCTATTCTTGGTGCAGCAATTTTATTGCAATGGACAACATGGCATCAGTTAGCAAGTTAGGGGTGAGAAGCAAATATTCAATTAGTCTTATTCTTCCAATTACCATAATACTAGTTAAGAAGCCATTTTAGACTCAATTGGAGCAGCTATTAACAAGGCCCGACAATTGCTATCAAGCTTGAATATGGGGCCTGGATGGTCTTGGTCACTATACAAAGACGATGTGGCCTGTTTAAATCCAATTAGAGTGGCCATTTCAATATTGAAATAAGGTTAGATTTATGGGTTTACAGCTTTTTCTTTAATTTTATTAATATTTTTACTACTATGCCCTTAAGATTTCCTAGGGATTCTTTTCTATTCACTTGTAACAGACAATTGCATTAGTCAATGAATTCTGTTTGACAAAACCCTCAGGTTTTCTCTAAACCCATTTTTATTAGTTTCTTATGAATGATGGCAAACATTCCTTTAGATTAATTAACTGTTCGTATTGATTATTTCAATACCTGTTTATTTATTACATGTCATATCTTATAATTAAACAAAGTTTATTATACCAAATCCATCATATCCTTTTAGTTTTCATGTTGAATTCAAAATCCATAAAATTACAAAATCCAAATATCATAAAGCATTCAAAAGATTACCCATCCCCATATGGTGGAAGAAGAGAACAATTGCGTATCTTATTGGATTTAGATCGTCTCCATTATCATTTCCTAAATTTTCATTAATTTAAAGATTCATGATTGAGATTAACTAGATTCACGAGTTAACTTATAATATTATTGTGACGTCATCTTCTTCCTAATAATCTTAATCATTGATTATATGTAACAACATCAAAAGAGAAAAATTGATGGAAATGGGTGAATGTTGTCTTGCCCCAAACCCAAATTAGAGAGTCGTAATAACCTTATTGTGTAAACTAATTTAAGCTAAAAGTTAGTCATTATAGTCGCTAACATAAGTATAAGTTATACCAAGCTTTTACTATTTCATTGCTTTGAGTCATCCAATTCAATACTTGTTTGGTATCAATTTATGGTTTAACTTTCTAAAATAACTATTGAAAAAGATTCTATGACATAAAAGCTTAAGAAGAAAATAAGTTTTATAAATAACTTCAAAAAAATGACATAATAAGGATTTATAAAAGTTCACAAGTTTATAAAACATAATACCGGTAACAATAAATAAAAACTAAAAGGTCACCTGAAGAGAACTTATTAGTTTTCTTAAGGGTTAGTTAAGTCAATCAACAAAATAGAAGTTCAATCAATTGGTTTTGAATCTCACTCTTCGACCTTGCTCTCTATACATTTGGAACTTGGAATAGTGATGGTATAACTACTAGGAAACTTGCAAAACAATTATAAGAGAATGAAGAACAATTTGCTTAGTAAGTGGGATTGAGATAATAGCACATATCTAATAATAAGTAACTAGGGTTTTCAAGAAAGGTTAATTAGATACAATACACGTTTAAGCAACTATTATCACACGACGTTGATTTGTTTATCATAAGATTAGAGAAATTACGCCTGCTTTAATCTAGATTTGAGAAGTTTTGTGATAGCTCACAAATTAGCAATTAAGACGTAAATATCTGATTATTAGAACAAAGCCTCATTCTTGTACGACTAGGGTCGACGGTTGATTTAGGGTATTTAGGAAAGTAACTTAATTAGGTTAGAATTTACGAGGAACATGATAACCCTAATTGAGGAATTCTGTAGGCTTGGAAGACGAAAATATAATAAAATATCAAGAATATAATCAAACTAGTAAGGATTTATTTTATGTGAGCTCTTAAAGTCGTATTTAGATTTAGGGTTTTTAGAAAAACTTCTCCAATTAAGTTCAAACTTTATGACTAGATTAAAAAAGTTAGTTGAAGTAACTTAGTAAAGTTAGATTTTAAAAATAATATCATAAAGACTCAATTTTAGCTTTAGAAATGTAATTATTCAATATAATGTAAAACTTGTCGGAAATGCAACTGCGACTTAGAGATAAGTTATTTGAGTTATAAAAGGGAATAACATAGCATTATATACTATATGAATATATATATATTTTATGAATATATTCGGTATATATAATAAATATACTTGTAAATTAACCCAAAATCATATAATTATACATGTCTTAAAAATAAAAGACATGCTAGAAACATGATTATATGTAAATAATTACTCATTATGTATGTTATATATATATAATATATACTCGTATATTAATAAAATTATCAAATATTAATATATTATATAGAAAAATACTAAAAATACATCAAATACTATTTAAAACTCATCCAAAACACATGAAATTTTGTTGGAATTCATTGTGGCAGATCAGGAAACCATCAACAAGCTAAATCAAAAGGTGAATCAAGGAGAATTGGATAGCTTCTACTAGCTTTTCCTCAAAAGAATACATAAAATAGCTAAATAAAAATACTTAATAATTAAAAAGAAATTTAATCAACCCTAACAAGTATAAATAGGATATCAGGATTCAGATGGCACATTTTAGACGACTAGGATACCTAAAGAAAAATTAGAAGAAATTAAGAAAAAAAATAAGAAAAACAAAGGACCTTATTACTCCTTAGCCGTTCCCAACCCAAATGACAACTTGCTAATGCGACCGACTAGCTACCTATAGAGAGCATGTGCTGCCCATCCCTATTGACAACTACTTATTGGCCAATGGTAGGCGGAGCTTTGATGAATAATAAGTTCAAAAATTTGTCATGTTTTTTCTTATTTTCAAAAAAATGTTAAACTAATTAGAAAAAATATGAAAAAAATTAATTCCTAGGTTATTTTAGATGTCATTTTTATTTTTTAAAAATTCTAAATATTTTATATACTTACCTAACAAATTCACTATTTATCAGAATTTTGAAATTTAAAATAAATGTACTAAATGATGTTGTTTTAAGCTCAAAATTTTTTTATAGGATACATATTACATGTAATTTATTGCTATGTAGGCTGATATTGACTATATATATATTTAATATTTATTGCATATTTAGGCCCTAAAAATAGTATAATTTGTGAAATAAATTGATTTTAGGTGAAATAATTGATGAAATTAGGATTCAATTAATTCTACATGTTCAAAATGATATGAAGATAGGTTGGAATTAATTTGGTGTAAAATTCTTATTATTTGCTTAATTAACAGTGATTTATGGGTAAAATTGTAATTTTATGTATATAGGTGATAAACCCAATTGCATAAAACAAGTTCCTAGTCGAGTTCTATTTATTTTTATAAGTCTATAGAAATTTTCGTAGAATTATTTGATAACTCATGCTAATTATTATGAATTTTTCTAGTTAAATAGCTTAAATTAGTAACCACGATACCTATTTAATAATCATATGTTAAAATATGTTAATTATTTGATTAAATCATGCTTGAAAATACCTTGAGCAGTTAGGATTATTCATTATTTTTATTATATTTCGTGCTATTATAAACATTGGGTTATGATATATATACATGCTAAGATTCAATAATATATGATTTATCATATTTTGTTGCCAAATTTGTATAAAAATATATTTTATTTACATAATACGATATTAATATGATATTACTACGCAATTCTATTGAATAATTGTATAAATACTATCTTAACCAAGTACTAGATAAAACCCTGACGTTTTTGTAAATTTTACAAAAACTAAATATGAGCCTTGGTGTATATATAGGACTTCTAAGTAAGTGAAGTTATGATGTTCAAAATCTGTTGGAGTGAGCTTTAATATAAGTAAGTGAGATCAATACTTCATAGCATTTTAGGATATTATTTTAGAATATTATTTTAGAATATCTAGAGACTTTGATACGTATTTGCTTGTGTTTATTGTTAGTTGTTTGTGTGTGTACAACACTTGTGTTTGAGATTTGATTTGTTGTAATAGGAGTTGAGCTTCATGTTATGATTGTTTTTTGAATGTTATTATACTTAAATTGTCTAAGCCTAATTGATCACCTTAAAGTGAATTAACTCAAACTCGGGTTAACATTTAACTTAACATGCATCACAACCCATTAGAGGCAGTAGTTAGAATTTTTGGACTAAACACGGACTCTCTTCGATGAGGATAATTGAAATGGTCAATTTCCCATTCTTAGTTGAACTAAGTGATAGGTGAGGAGGTTACGGTGAGGTTAGGGGTTATGGTTTAAAGGTAGTCACAGGAGGAGGGTGTTCTTTATTACATAAGCCCTAGTTTAGTTTTGATGCATTAGTGTATGATGTCAAACTCCTTAACCTAGATTAGAGCTTATGTGAACCGTGATCGAGAACAAATAAGGCCAGCTGGTCATTAAATGGGTCCAAGCTTGTAGAAAGTTCGAAATAGAAGTGATAGGCAACATGTGGAATGATAATTGTGAACAAGGAAGTAAGCAAAACTCACGATTAGCTCTAAAGGATATGACGTACTGATAGAACTTCTGAGAACTCACAGCACAATTTGGTATGATGTACGAATCAATTCGGTGAGGTTACTCGCCACTTAGCTTTGCTCAAGGGTTAAGATAAGAGTGATGCTAAGAGTAAACAGAGTGTTTACACAAGTAAGAAAACACAAAAGTGTATTAATGGTAATATATCTTTGCAGCTATAAGTATAGGGGTATTTATACCCATAAATTAGGAAAACTTACTCAAAATGGAAAAGATAAAAAGGGCATTTTTTACGGAAGTAATGTATAAGATTCAAAAGGGTAAAAATAAATATATAAGGAGAGTAATTATTGGTGCAATGGATTCTACATATGATACTGTATACATGATAACACTATATTAGTGATGCCGTTGGAAGATATGGACAAAAAGTACGGACAGTTTGCTTGTTCGAGTAAGGGTAGCTTAGTCAGTTTAGACTCTTTCTCTCGGTATCTCAGCAGGGGTACGACTAAGTAAGTGATTGGCCAGGTGTGTGTGAGAATGATGGGCTGTTTATCTCAATCTCCCATTTCTTGGCACATAATATGCGAGAAATAGGCAATTACTTGGCTCGGCAAGGAGATACTTGGCCTCCACATGAGTTGGCTGGAATAAGAGGATTCATCTTGTGAGTCCCTCTAATCCTTGGGCTCGACTGCGGGTCAGTAGTTCGATGGCCTAATTACCATCATTCCTTCCGGGTTGGTTTAGATTTAGGATCAAATCCGAATGGTCTTTGTTCAGCTCTCCGTCAGGGTGATACGAATTGAGGTTGGCAACGTTGAAGGCATCAGAAACCCTATAGTCCTCGAGCAACTCCAATCTGTAGGCGTTGTTATTAATTTTTTAGAGGATTTTGAAAGGTCCTTCAGCTCTTATAGATAATTTGTTTCTCCTCTTATTAGGGAACCATTCTTTGCCGAGGTGCAGTCATACCAAGTCTTTTGGCAGGAATTGTTTAGCTGTCCTATCCTTGGTCTTCTCCCGTATTCTTCTAGTAGCTTGGTCAATGTGTCGAGTGACTTTATCATAGATGTGTTGGAGGGATTGTGCTCTAACCGAGGCGTCAGGGTCTTCTTGTACGAGTGCAGGTACAGGGGCGTGGTTGAGGGGTAACTCGGGATTAAAACTATAGATCACTTCGAAGAGAGTTTGCTTAGTGGTGTCATATACTGTTTGATTATAAGCGAACTTGACCACTGGTAAGCAGATGTCCTAATCAGCCAAGTTCTTGTCCACTGCAGCTTAGAGTAGTGATCCCAAAGTACGATTGACTACCTCTGTTTGGTCGTTAGTTTGGAGGTGATAAGAAGTACTGAATAGTAGTTTGGTCTTCATCTAATGTTACGAGGTCCTCCAAAAATAGCTCAAGAACTTCTTGGCATGCCATGTATCCGCATAATCTCTTGCAAGAAAAGAGAAGAAATAGTCGAAGTATCGTTAGTTTTGGAGCAGGGCACGAAGTGTGCCATTTTATTGAACCAATCCACGATGACCATTATAGAATCTTTGCTTCGGGTAGTTCGTGGTAGTCTGAGAACAAAGTCTATGCTCAATTTAGTCTACGGCTTCGTCGAGGCAGGCAAAGGTATTGCTTTCTCTTGTTTGGCTTGGCACTTAACCTTCTTGCACATAGCATAGCTTTTGATAACTCGGTGCATATCTCTCCTCATTCTCGGGCAAAAGAATCGACCATTCAACAGTTCACAGGTCCTTCTTTTTCTAAAATGTCCGGAGAGTCCTCTACTATAGGCTTCCTCAATTAACAGTTCTCGTAGTGAACAAGTTGGTACGCATAATTTTCCTCCTCGGAACAAGTAACCATCCTCCACATGATACTCATCCACTGTTCTTCTATCAATGCATCGCATGATTATGGGTCCAAGGTGTGTATCTTTAGAATACTGCTCTTTGATACTTATAAACCCAAATAGCTTGGTTAAAAGTGCATTTTGCCTTAAAAGAGCGTCTGTAACTACATTGCTCTTTTCTTAGTTATATTTAATCACGAAATTGAATCCTTCATGGAATTCAACCCATATTGGCTGTCGCTTCAATAATTTCGTTTGACTTCAGAGGTACCTTAGAGATTTGTGGTAGTGTAGATGACAAACTTTCTTGGTAGTAGATAATGCTGTCATTCTTGAATTGCTCGAATCAGTGCAAAGAGTTTTTTGTCATATATAGAGTAATTTAACTGTGGTCCTCTAAGCTTTTTGTTGTGGAAGGAAATTCATTGGCTTTCCTGCATTAGGATAGCGCCTATTCCAATGCCTAACACGTCATATTTCAGCTCAAATATTTTCTCGAAGTTAGATAGAACTAACACCAAGGTGGCAGTTAACTTTTTTTTTATCTTAGCAAAGCTCTTCTCCTCCCTTTTTCCCCATCGGAAGTCGGTGTTTTTCTTTGTTAGTTTGGTAAGTGGAATAGTGAGAGTGCTGGAATTCTTAAGGAATCATCTATAGAACGAAGCCAGTCTATGGAAACTTCTCATGTCTGCATAAGTAGTAGGAGTCGATTATTCTACAATTGCTCAGATCTTTTCATTATCCACTTGTAAACCTCCTCCATTGACTATATAGTTTAAGAATACTACTTCCTCCTAGCAAAAACAATACTTCTTGAGATTGCCAAATAATCTCTCGGCATAGAGGATATTCAATACTTCTTAAAGATATTCACAGTAGCTCGGCATGTCAGCACTATAAACCAGGATGTCGTTAAAGTATACCACGACACGCTTTCCGATAAGATGTCTCAGCACATGATTCATTAGTCTTATAAAAGTGCTTGAGGCATTTGATAAGCCAAGGGGCATGACCATCCATTCATATAATCCATGTTGAGTCTTGAACGCCGTTTTACACTCGTTACTTGGCCTTGTGTGAATTTGATGGTAGCCAAACTTAAGATCAATCTTGCTAAAAATCTTGGGTCTACTCAATTCATCTAATATATCTTCCAACCTCGGGATAGGATACCTGTACTTGATAGTAATCTTGTTTACAGCGCGTTTGTCTACACATTCGCCAGGTTCCATTTTTCTTCGGCATTAGAAGGGTTGGTAAAGCGTAAGGGCTAAGGCTTTCTTTCATATATTCTCTCTCTAGCAACTGATTGACTTATCGTTAGAGCTCAACAACTTATTCGGGATTCATTCGATAAGCTGGCTTATTCGGCAGTGCAGCGCCGGGTATTAAGTCGATGCAGTGCTCTATGCCTCGAGTTGGGGGCAACCCCTCAAGTAACTATTTAGGGAATAGATTAACATACTCGTCCAGCAACTCTTTGACCTCCTAGGTTAGTTCACCACGCTCTTTCATTTCTAATAGGTTCCCGACCAACATAAAGGTCGGCTTGTCAACATTGATGGTCTCTTGGAGCTCAGCTCTACTCATCACTAGAGCCTTTTTCGATCTGTGAGCAAGTTTTTTCTGTAATTTATTAATTTCTCTTGGCGGCATCGAGTTCAGGGTGATCTTCCGGTCATCTTTTTCTAACATATATGTATTCTTGTAGCCGTCATAGATAACTCTTCTATTAAATAGTCGCAGTCTACTTAGTAATACATAGGAAGCACACATGGGCAGTACGTTGCAGAGAATTTGGTCTCAGTAATTCCTTATAGTTATCGACAGTAATATTTGTTGAGTGACATGTAGTGCTCCTTTCTCACTCAACTAGTGCAATTCGTATCACTTCGTATGTACCACAGTCAGCAACTTCAGTTTTGAAATACGATTGGTTAATGTTACATTGGTATAACTTTCACTATCCACGATGAGGGCATATAACTGATCATTCGCCTTACAGGTGGTATGAAACAAATTCTCTCTTTACTTTTTCTCTCGCGATGGTTCCATGTTCATAGTATGTCTGATAACCATGAGCAATTGGTCTAAGTTCTCAGCAAACATATTTTCTTTAATCAGTTCTTTCTTGGGATTTTTTTTCTCGGTTGGGATCTTGATAGGAATCGACCCCTTAGATCAATCATAAGAAGTTGAACTAGAGGACTTTAAGGGCTCGCACTGAAAATACTAGCTTTAAGCCATAGTTGAGGCAAGGACTCCTATCCCGATTCGACCTCCTGCCGACTTATCTGTCAGATCCTCACATGTGTCCAACATGCTCCTACCTAATAGCGAAGTCTTAATCCAGAAGACAGCCCATAATTAGTTGAGGCGAGCTACCGACTTGATCCATTAGCATTTAACTTCAAGATAACTGACCTTTTGCTAGGATGATTGGCCTCCAACCTGATCCAGATCAGGTTGGCCCTTGACTGTAACACATTCCCACTTTTGCCTACGTTGTATCATATCCTAGATATCCAGCCACCAAGCAACACGTGTCTCTTAATACAACATTCCAGAATAATTTTTTCTTTTTCGTACCGAATATTATTTGTCCTTTTTACCCCTTTTTAGTATGATTCATGTAACCTAATTGTAAAATATCTTTTTGTCTTTTCATACATATAGAATAACCCTAGTGGGTAAGTATATGAACCCCTACTTTCCTTATATGCAATACATATCCTTTCAATACAGAAATTACTCATTTGAGCAACCTTAGTGTTCTCATCATCTCTTAACTCTTATTTATTCTTTTTAGTAAGGTGTAGTGGCAAGTGACTTTTCAGTTTAGACCGATGTGTCATATTTGGCGAATTGTAGGTTGAGTAGGATTGAGTGGTGAGTCATATCCATTTGGTAGCTGCCTGGGTTTGCTAGTTTCTTTCTTGTTTCCTTTTTAATTTGTTTGTTGTGGTGCTTCTTTGTATGTATGACTCAGGAGACGCATTAGATCTCCTCCTGCTCGGGTTCCTCATTTGTATTATCTATCTTTAGCTTCGGGACATCTCTCTTAATGACCATTGTCTTATGTTTTGGGCACTGAGTAGTTATATGTAAGAATCCCTGGCGCTTGAAGCACTTGATTTGGCTTGTCTTCTTACTAGACCTTTGGCCCTTCTCATAAGTTCAAGTTGGCACTTCACCATCAAGTTGGCTTTTCTGCTCAGTTCGGACATTAATCTTTTGGCTTGGTTCGGTACTTGATTGAGTTCGGTGGCTTGCCTGACTAGGTCAGCTAGTCGACATCCTGGTTGTTAGTTGGCTCCTCCTTTGCCTTTCTACTCGCTAGGCAATCTTAACGGTTTCATCCATTGTGTTAAATTGTTGGAGTTCCACAATGTCTCGAATGTCTCCTTTTAACCTAGTAATGAATCTTAAGATCGTCCAGGCTAGTGGTTCTTTCACTTTGTAACAGATCATAAGTATTTGAAATTCTTGAATATACTTGTCAATAGTCTAACCTCTTTGTCTTAGCTCTTGAAATCGAGTGAAAGTATCTTGAAGATAAGTTTTTTGCATGAATCTGTTTCTGAGTACTCTCTTTATCTTGGGCCAAGTATTAATCTCTTGGTAGCCTTCTCATCTCCTTATGGCCTAGAAATTTTTCCACCACATGGCGGTATATTCAGAGAACTCAACAGCAGTAGTTCTCACTTTCTCGTAATCCTCATAATGATAATAATAAAAAACACGCTCCGCTTTCTCTTCCCACTCCAAATATTTGTTAGTATTTTCAGATCCATTGAAGCTCGAAATCCGAAGCTTCACATGGTTGGATGTTCTGGGAAATTGTACGTACTCTTCTTCAAAATACCCTTCCCCTTCCTCTTCCTCATCCTCTTCATCGTCTTCTCTTAGGTCTATCCTTTGCCTTACTCGTTCGCTTACTCCTCTATCTAGAATCGATCGAGTTGGGTTCTAACCTTTAACAGATTGAGCAGCTTGTAGGGTATTTTGCATGACCTCAGTGAGTCGGTAGGCTACTGCATGAACAACTCTAGTTAGATCTACTAAAAAGTTAGCCACCTCATCAAGTCTCTCATCAATACTTCTGGGAGTTCCTTGAGATTGTCGTCCATGGTGGACAACTTCACTATTGTCATCTCCCATACTAACATTCACACTTGCGTTTGTCATTTTCTCTATAGATTCAAAGTTCAAACAAATATTTTAGGAAATTAACAGCTAGCAAATACGGCAGTTAAGATGAACACAGTAATTGGCTTTATTTCACATATGTAGAATAGAGTATAAACAAAACTTCAGAAAAACCAACAACTTAAACAATACCCTCGCTTTGATACCAAGATGATGTGAACCATAACCAAGAACATATAAGACTAGTCGCTAAATGAGTCCGATCTTGTAGAAAACTCAAAATGGAAGTGATGGGGAATGTACGGAATGATAATTGCGAATGAGGAAGTAAGCAAAACCCATGAACAGCTTTAGAGGATATGATACACTGATAGAACTTTTAAGGACTCATGGCATAATTTGATATGTTTCACGAATTGGTCTGGTGAGGTTATTCACTACCTAACCTTGCTCAAGGATTAGGATAAGGGTGATGCCGAGAGTAAATAGAGTGCTTACGTAAGGAAGAAAATACAAAAGTGTATTAATGGTAATCTATCTTTACAGCTATAAGTATAGGGGTAATTATACCCATAAGTTAAGGCAATTTACCTAAAATGGAAAAGACAAAAAAGGTATTTCCTATAGAAGTAATGTATAAGATTCAAAAGGGTAAAAATGAATATATATGAGGAAAGCAATCATTAGTGTAACGGATTCTACATATGATATCATATACTTGGTGATGCTGTATTGGTAATGCCATTGGAAGATGTGGACAAAAAGTACGAATAGCTTGCTTGTTCGAATAGGGATGGCTTGGTCAGTTCGGACAACTTGCTTGTCTGAGTAGGGGTGGCTTGGTCAGTTCGGACTCTTCCTCTCGGCATCTTGGCAGGAGTGTGGTTGAGTAAGTGATTGGCCAGGCGTGTGTGAGAATGATGAGTTGTTCATCTCGGTCTTTCACTTCTTGACACACAACATGTGAGAAATAGGCATTCACTTGGCTCAGTAGGCAGAATGGGTCGACAAGGAGATACTCGGCCTCTACATGAGTTGGCTAGAATAGGAGGATTTATCTTGCTAGTCCCTCTAGTCCTCGAGCTCAGCTGCGGGTCAGTGGTTCGGTGGCCTAATTTCTATCAAGAGCAGGCGTAATTTCTTTGATTTTATAACATGCTGGATAACATTGTGCGACGACATTTACTTGTATACGCACTGTATCTAACTAACTTGGTTGAAAACTCTACTTATGATGTATTGAATGCATACTTCTGTCTCTGCTTTATTTATTGAGCAAGTTATCTCTTGTTCCCCTATAGTTTATTTTATAAGTTTTGAATGGATTATAAGTACCTACCTATAATTAGAGTATTATCAAACTAGGATGGGGAATGAGGTATGACAAGAAATGGTTGGTTATTATCCTTAGTATTGACTATTTTAACTTTTAAGGAAAATTACATAGGACTCTTCAAAGGGCTTGGTAGTTTTAATATTCAAGTATGTATACGAAAGATAAGTACATAGGGATTTACTATTATTCTTTTGCAAAGTCAAATTATAAGTTTATTTTTAATAAATTATTTCAAAAGGTTATTCTACAGGTTTATAATAAATAAGTATCGAATCAAATGCTTTAAAGTGGTGAAGTCAAATATGCTTAGTGTGAACTAAGTTTAAGATAGTAGCTATGAGAATGGTTTCTATCTTAAGATGGCTAATATAGTGGCACTGTTACGACTTCACTTTTTTAGGCTGTAATAAGTTTGACGTCGTGTACTTTGCGGATTGAAACCAAATCGGGGCTTATACAATGGAGAAACATGCTCTGCCCTAGATTACTTTCAAACTACGGTCTTTAATCTTACTGCGATCTCCTCTCCTGTCACTTAATTTGACTAAGGGTAGGGAAAAGACTATTTCTGCTATCCTCATTGAGAGGTTCGTATTTGGTTCGAGAATCTTAATTGTTTCTCTTGGTGGGTTGTGATGTAAGTCTAGTTAGTAATTAAGTCAAGTTTGTATTAGATTGCTTATGTGGTGATCAATAAATTTCAAACAGACCAAAGTAAGTAATATCATGAAACAATCAATACATAAGTCTAACAGTTAAAATAACATGACCATATTCAAGTGCACACACATTGCATATGCACAAACAACTAACTTACAACCTTAAATAAGACATATACTAAGGTCTCTAAGTATCCTTGAAACACTAATCCCACTTATCTAAACATGTTGCACTTAACGGTGTTGATGGTTGATCTTGTTCGCTTCAATTGTTTTCTAAATATTCAACATAGTTACTTTAGTTTTATTAAATATAAAGTTAGATAAGTTTATTTTAATTATTTAAGTGTGGGTATGACTTATCTTTAGCGAGTGGTGTAAGTTTTGTATTAAATTCTAATTTATTGCCGAAGTCTTTGAATCAGATTCTGAAAGCTCGTCTAATACCAAGTTTTGATCTTAGAATCTTCTGATTAAGTCTCTAAGATTATTCCAGTTATATTCTTACTTTAACCAACTCTTTAGATAAGACTTTGAAGTAATTTCCATTAAGCATTTCACACCAGCTAAACCTCGAATCAAGTTCCAAAGCCATTTTAACTACATTTCCCTTACTAAATACTTTCTAAGCAAATCTACGATAGGGTATAGTTAAGTTCTTTTTTACTATCCAACCTTCTGATTTGGCCTCTGAATCAAAGAATCAAATTCTTCTTTTCATAGACTAACTTTCTTAAGATGTCTTTGAAGTAATTTTATCCAAGCCTTCTAAATCAACCAACCTTCTAGTCAAATCTCTAAAATCAATACCATCATCCTTCTTTTACCAAACAACTCTTTAAACGAGGCTTCAATATATTTAGAGTCAAAGTTCTTTCATCTATTAGCCTTCTAAACATTCCTCTAAAATCATCGTAACCACGCTTCTTTTTGCCAAACACTGTCCTAACCAAAACTCTGATATTGTTATATTTAAAGTCCCTAGACCGGTTATCCTTCTGATTGAGCATTTGTGTTAAGATTTTAAGTCACTTTATTATTAGATTAACTATCTGAAGAACTCTTGAACAATTTAAATGTACAAGTTTATCTAAAGCGACTCTCTTTAGCATCTTATCATAATTTAGAAACATTTTAAATCATGATTATACAATAAGTTCATTGTGCCTATGCTCACCATATCTCTCATACTTCTAAATTCACAACTCCATACCTTAATGCATGTAAGTCATAACCCATGATTTATGCATACCTCAACTTTCGTTCAATCCAACCAACTCCAAATCACCCTACATAATGATATAAAATACAATTAAACTTCAAAACTATTGCATGTTGTTTTTCACAAAGGTAATTGCATAAAATTTTCGAAAATGGCATTTTTCTTCAAATTTAGAGGCGAAATATTCCTTAAAAATCATAGAATATAATTTTGGTCGAAAACTTTTCATAGGATATATACATGCAATATGAGGATGTTCTAGAAAAAAGTTTCGTTCCAAAACAACAACGATAGAATTATTTAAAATAATTTTGAAAATTGATCGATTTCACTCACTTTCTTAAGAAAGCATTATATTGGATCAAAAAATTTATAATATGATATTTTTATTTAAAAGTACATGTAAAAGCATGTTAGAATAATTTTTTTTCATAATTTTTGGAAGGGAAGGCATTTTTATGCCTCATATGGTGATACAGGCAGTTTTGTTGGGCTCATTTTTCTGTTATTTCTCTATATAGACCCATTTTTCTTTATGTGCTAAAAAATGTATGGATTAATTAGTGTCCACTCAATTTTTCTTTCACATTTATTGCTATATATTACTTATGATTTTCCAATTTTTCTTCATACTATGGAATTCTATTGGGTGTTAAGAGCATCTCTCTCTCTCTCTCTCGTGGGAGAGAAAATCTTGAATGTTATTGTTTTTCTTATGATTTCTTGAATGTTTTTATTTTATTCAATTACAACTAATTCAACCAAATATGATTTACAATAAAACGACATAGTTAGTTAAAGATTTTTTTTATCAAATATTATGTAGAAATGAGAAAATCGTATTTGTCTATATCTAATGGAAAATCTAATTATGTTAATAAAAGAATTTATTGCTTTTATGTCAAAATTTTGGAGGGCTCAAATAAGAAAATCTTAAGAAGTTATTTAGGAAAACAATAAAAGCTCCATTACTTCTTTCTCCTAGTTTTCATGAGCTATACATGTAATTCAACTTTTATGATATGTATGATAAATTTTGGAGAAATAAAATGAGAGAAAATTAAGAGAAATCAGAGGAATAGAAAAATCAATGTGATCTATATTTTGTTAGTGGATAGATATTATTTAAGTTTCACTTTTATAGATAGCCAAAATAAATTACAAAAATATATAAAAAGTTTGGTTTAAAAGTTTAGTAGTAACTTGAGGACTTCGTGAACTAATTATAGGGTTTAAGAAATTAGATTCATGAAAATAAAAAGAAAAAAAAATCTCCACGACTTTCAATCCAATAGGAGCTCATAAAGGAACCAAAATGTCATTCCTCTAGGTATTTACTTATGTGAAGCATATTTATTTGTTAATGTGATAGTTTTTATTTCTTCATAATCTTGTAATTATTAAATCGTCTTGATAAGAAAAAAAGATACCACATCTGGAAGCCATGCAAAATAATTAATGCATCGAAAATGGAAAATCTTGTACTATCGAGAAATATTATGCTCAATCTTTAAAAAAGTAAAAAAAAAAAGCTTTTCCATTAACATTGGGAAAAGTGATTCTCCATGCTGTTCCAATAAAATTTGTTAAAGACTCAAAAGATAAAATATTTTGGGAGAAATTTTTTAATAATATTAGCATACTATGTATATTAAAAAGAAATTCAAATGGTACTAAATTCTACATCGGAAAAAAGTACAATATTTATCACCTTAGCAAATATTGTACTAGTCAAACAAAATCATACACCTTACTTAGTTTCATAAATTTTCATAATTCAATGAAGTATTTTCTTTTATTTTATTTTTTTAATGTATTAGTGATGGGCCCAGGGAGGGCCCAAAGGGACCATGGCCCCCAAACCCAGAAAAATTCATTAAGTTAATTTAACAGATCTGCATTGGGTTGTTGGGCTCTAGAGTGTTTATTTTTCTCCTACCCATAAAGAGATGCAATCCATGGCCTGCAAGTGCGAATAATAAATGCCTCCCAACTTGCAATTAATATTTTTTACGAGCTGGATGCTGCCTGCTGCCTGCTGGTGCCTGATTGGAACCTTTTTATTTTTTCCCTTTATTAATGACTTTGATCAAGGTCAAACTTTTTATATATCATTAGTAACTTCTTTCTATTTTTTATTTTCCCCCTAGAATACCATAAAAAACTTCAAATTTACACTTAGTAACTTTAATTACTTTGAAAGTTTCTATACCATTATTTACGACAACAAGAGAGCTATTGATATTATATTAGTCAATTACCAATGATATTTTAAAATCAAGAAAGCTTATTGACTGTTTCCTTATCAGAAAAAGGTTTTATTGAAAAATGATATCAGATTTGAGAGTTTGAGATATTTTAGTGATAACATATATGTTTAATAATCGATTGGTATGTGCTCCCTTTTTTGTAGATTCTAAAAAACATTTTAGTAATAAAATAATAAGTTTTTCAAATTTTAATGTATTCAAATCAATTTAAAAAAAATTTACCATATTTGTAACTTATTATAGAGAGATCAATGATTTGCTCTACTTGATTTGTTGGCAAAATAATCTTCTCTATTGATTTACTCTTCTATCTTTTTTTATGTAAGTTAATCTATACATTAAAATATCTTCTAATTGACAGTTTTATTCAGTAAATTTTGATTCTTTCAATCTTTACTATAACAACTTAATGTTCTTGTTTGTCCAGTATATAGTGTAGAACAGGTTTAGAATAAGATAGAGGATGAATATCTTATCGGTTGTCTTTTGATTTACGTAGAAAAGGATATTGCTGAAAAAATCGATGCACATTTGATCATGGATGAATGTCATGATAAAATAAAGCAACAAGTTAGACTTCAAAGATTCTTTTTTCTTTTTAAATTTTATTTGGCATTTTAAGATTATATATTTTCCTTTATATAGAAATACTATAGAATTGGTGATTTTAATGATTATGGTTTTGGCTCCCCCAACTTTTTAATCCTCTATTCGTCTTTGTACATATTATAGAAAATCAATTTTATGAAAAATTGAAAAGTTTTTATTTTGCTTGTTAACATCTATTTTTATTAAAAGAAAAAAAAGTGATTAGCTAATGTTTGAACTAAAATAAAAAGATATATATATATATATATATATGTCTCAATTGAGCTATTTTTTATAATTACACACTTGAAGCTTCAACTCATTTAATATGTATCTAATTAAAAATTTAATTGTCATTGTTTATTTATACTTTAATTAACTTCAATTCACATCGTTAATTTAATCAACGTAATTAATCAATAAAATAGTTGTCCATAGCCTTAGTGAATCATGTGACCCCCATAGGGTCATGGATGGGTACCTATGGTTGCTAGTGAGTCTTGTGACTTACATTTTTTAAAGTAGAGAGCAGTTGGTAACCATCTGTAGAGACTCATTAGAACCTCTTAAGATTGCGGATAACCACCTATTGATTTACATGAATTGCTTTCCATTCTTCTTATGCAATGAAAGTAGATCCTGTTAACTGGACTAATGTTGTAAATTGGAGATAACTAAGGTGTATATAAGGTCGGTTAAATCCTCAATTTGGTGTTTAATTAGATAAGTTAAAATTTTTAAGTATGTAATTGTAAAAAGTGATAAAGTTAAGGCATAAAACTTAACATTGACCTCATATATGTATATATTAAGGGTGAGTGGGTACATGGTGGGTATGTATAAGCTTTTACCTATACCTTATTCTATAGGTACATGTTCCAAAATTTTGGAACTGAAATCGAAATTTGCCTTGCGGTATCTTCAAATTACTATATACCTTACCTTATAGAATCTATAGAGTATAGAGTACTATATAAAACTTATAATTTTTTAAAATCTTCTTTGTAAATTTTAATATGGCACTTTTTTATCTTCCTTATAGATTTCAAATCTAGTTTGCATAAAGCTGCACAATATAAGTTCACTTTCTCAAATATATAAATTAAGGATTGAGATGTTTAGTCTTCAACTAACATTGGACTTAGTAAAAAGTGGAAAAAGGAAGTGAAAGAATGAACAATAATAAAAAAGAGAGAAGGATTGACTCAAGAGACATAAAGTATTTAATTTAAGATTTTATTATAGCTAGACTTTTTTTCTGATTTTCTTAAGGTTGAAAAAATACAACAATATTATATCTTTTATTTATTAGTATTCTTTAATTATTTTTATAAGATAAGTATAGGATATTTTAGAAATAATACTCTATATACTTTAAAGTAAAGTATAGGTTTTCAGATATATACTAAGTGTCTTGACCTCATATGTGTACTCTATCTTATGGAAGTAGGCTCTAAATACTCAAAATTTCTTAAGACCTACCTATTGATCCCAAATACCCAATCGAAATTTATTCGGTTGAGCAGGGTGTAGGTTGGTACTCTGCGACATGATTACCCTTTCATCCCTATATATTAGAAGGTAGGTTATGCATAGTAGGGCCTCTGGATCCGCTCTGCTTGCAGAAATGAATGGAGCGTAAGGGGGTTGGGTTCTATTTCCAGGCCGGTTGGGAGGTGAAGGCCATAAGAGAAGATTGTCCTCCCGGTAAGGAAGAGAGGAAGAAGAAGGTGCTGTCATCGTACAGTCCATGAATAAGTAAATACGTAGAGTGTAATATATAATAAACGCGTATATAATATATATATATATATAATTTGTTTTGGCTTCTGATTAACACATAACTCATGATGCATTTACTGTCATTTTTCCGTGGGGAAAGCAAATGGATTCATATTTTATTGATAAACAAATTTATTTTTCCTAAACCCCATTAGGAGACGAGGAGAATAGCGATGATAAGTAGGATTTCAAGATTTGTTACTCTGTCGTTATGTTCAGACTTGACTTTGACTACCATGGTTGTTTTGCTGCTCTCAACTCTTCTTCAAATTACATGGACAATGAAAAATGTAACAAGTAATCACGTGTTAAGAGGTTTTTTATTTATAGATTATACACAATCCATCCTACAGTTATGTACAAACGATTAGTACCGTAAATTAGTCCATTTGATATAGTATATAGTAAAAAGTTGGGTGAAACGTGTGTTTATTAATATTTAAAAAAAAAAAATTACACAACTATAAATTAGTTGAAAAAAATTACAAAAATACTAATTTTATATAGCATCTTTAAAAAGCAATACCTATAATAATATGAATCTTATATTTGAAAAATATAATAATGATAAAGTACTATTAAACCTATATAGTATTTTAGAAATGTGACATTAGTATTAACATATAGCTTGGTTCAATTTGAAAAAATTGGAGTGGTATAGACATTGCATTTATAAAATGTGATATAATCGTATTAAATCATTATTGTATTTGATAAATGTAATATAGTCTTGGTTTATGATAAATTAGGTTATTTTTCTCGGTTATGCTTAAATAGGCATAACTTTTGATTCAGAAAGAATTTTTCTTATTATTATATGTTTTCAATAATTGATTTTTGAGTACTACAATTAAATAATAAGGCTTGTCTAATTGGAGCCATTTTGAGCTTGAAAAAAGCTCTTTAAGGCCTTTCACCAGCTCCTTTTATTTTTAGACGATATTTTATGTCTAAAGATGTGACATAATTGGAATTGTCTATGTCATATCTTTAAAATGTAATAGGCTTGATATTTTGGTAATTTTTTTTTATGTAATTTGTATTTTTATAATTTTTTAAATTTTAATGATAAACAAAAAATTTTCTTGTGGTAAGATCAAACTTCAATTTAATTTGAAAATTTAAATTTTGAGCTCGACTTATTTATGACCAAATTTAAAACTTTAAACTCAATCCACTCTAGTTTCAAATCTTGTGCTTAACTTGACTATCATATCTTACTAAATGATGCTATGATACTATAAATAAGTAGTTTCATAAAATAAAGAGAAAAGATTTAAGTCATTTAAAACATGAAAAGATCAAATTTCTTATTAAAGAGAATTTAAAACTATGGTACATGTGTGATAGAAATCTTCTAAAGAAACATTCCTTAATTCTTCAAAAAAAAAAAAAAAAAAGAAAGCATTTCAAATGCTTAATAAATAGGAATACCTACATCTACATCAAAGATCTTCTAACACATCTATGGCTCTAACATACTTACATATAACCTGACTCTATAAATTAATTGAAGAACACTATCCTAGTAGACTAATAAATATCATAATCTATCTACCGAGCACCTCCATACTTAACTTTTCCTTGCAATTCTTCCCCGGGTGAATCTGCCGAGAATCGAATCGATCCCGAATTAACCATCGCTATGGACCGCCATGCTCGGGATTGATGACTGTTGGTTGGATCGAGAAGAAATAAAATTGACTGGATCGAAGTACTCAACCAGTTGATGATGACAAAAAACACCATCTTCCTCTTGTAAATTTTGCTTATGAATTATTTCTCCATTTGATGAACAAACTTCAGTAGTGGTGCTTGGACTTGGACCAAATTGTCTGGGCTGTGTTTGGTAAAACACTTTCGAGAGGACAAACTCTCCATCCTTTTCTTCTTCATTATTGCCAAGGTGGTACTGGTGCATGACCCAATTTGTCTTTTCGGGTTTTTTCTGCCTACCATAATTAGTGTATAGGACTAAAATTTTCTTGAACCCTCTCACCGACCCGGATATGATGATGGGTCGGGTTCTGCCAGTCTTGTGCCATCGGGTTTCGCTTCCGTCGTCGTCGTCACTGTGGACCTTCCTTCTCTTTCTGCTGCCGGTTGTGTATGCCCTTGATGGTCTATGGAAGAAGTGGCGCATTTGGCCATCTTTATGTAGTCCTGCATGATCGGAATGAATTAATATATGATGAAAACAAGTAAAATATAGTTAAGAGATAAAAACATAACTGAACTAAGATAGTTAAGAGATAAAATAATCTCAAGACTATAATACTTAAACTTGTCTTTTGAAGTGATAATTTTAAGTCTAAATTGAAATTATTTTTAAAAGACGATTTTCAAGATTTTAAAATATATATAAGCAAATTTTTATTACTATAGAAATAACCTCTTCAAGAAGTAATTTTAAGTATCATAAGCAATTTCAACTATTATAATCTTATGATCATTTTCCTAGGATTGATATTTTTTGGATTTTTGTTTTTATTTTTTACAAATTTTTTTTTGCCTTTCCCCCCAAAATCATGGATGCATATGCTTTTGGTATTATGAAGTAAATCAACCTTCTTCCGTATTTCGACTGACCATACATTTTACAGGCCAAGGACAAGAAGAATCCCTTAAACTTTTAAGTCATTGTGCAATATGGCCCTAAAAGACTATATATTATTCAGTTAGTTCTTAAACTTCAAATATGACAAGTAGCAAACAATTGTCCTTGCATATAATCCGATCACACGATATGTCCACGTATATAATATATAACAAAGTTAAATAAATCTACTAACTTAAAATTTCAAATTAGATAGTTGTAGGACAAAAATTAACAATAATTTGTTGGAAAGTCATGTGTTCATTTCCTTTCACTGCAATTCAAATTTCCATTTAATTATTTCAGTGTCATGCTTTAGTCATTGCCAAGTCTAAACATCAAAAGAGTCTTAAATTACAAAATATATAGAAGTCCAATGCATGGTTACATTATCCTATTTATGATCCAATTATCCTAAATATAAAAAAATTAGTATCACTTATATATAGGTGATAATTGGTACTTGAAAGTTCTTGACATCTAGATCTTCGGATGCCCCAACTAATAGGAAAAAGATTTATCGTGATGTAATATTTAATTGCTAAGGGAACATTGCCAGAAGAGTAATCATGAATGGTGAGAAACTTTGTTGAGAATTTAAAATGAACCAATATTATTTTTTGGATTTTATCATCTAAAAAGCAGAAAAACAAATGGTTCAGTTTTTATCAAACACATAATTCTCAAAAAAGTTTCTCACCATTTATCATTTTTGTTTCAAAAATAGCTGGTTAACTTGAGATTCTAATTATTGAAATTGCAACTAATTGCTAATTAGCATGGTATAAGGAAACTCGTATTATTAAAAAAAAATCTAGGTCATAGACCATCCATCTAAATATGGTACTCTCATTGATTATGTAATTTAAGGATAATGGAGCCTATGCATGATTGAAATTTCCTATTTATGATCCAATTATCCTTGGTATAAAAAAATTAATACCACTTATAGTTAGGTGATATTTGATTCTTGAAAATCCTTTGCATTCTAAACTTTAAAATGCATTAATTAACAGGAAAAAAAGATTCATTAAGGTGATAGATCATGTCTAAACTACTAAGTAATAGATAAAATAAAAAAAAAAATTCATCTATTGGTCTTTTACCAAAATTTTTTTAATATATTTTTAAATTTGAAAAAACTTTCTTTTTTTTCTTTAAAAAAAAAGGCGTTGTTATATAATTGGGAAAGTTTCTGCTCACAGGAATGTTGCACGTGGAGGATACCATGTCAAATGGTGACAAAGGATAGGGCAGGGCTGGGCTCGGCTCGGCCGAAAGTTTCTTCAGTCTTGGTAGTCGTAACAAGGCACGAACATTGAAGATGGTTTGACCCTTGTTTGACACGTCTTTCGAAATGACGTGTTTCCAAATGACAAACACATAGGTTTGACCCTTGTTTTGTAATACATGTTCACAACAGCTCTATATCGTTGCTCTATTACTACATAAACTTCCAATAATTCTAAAACTTTGATTAAAATAAATGAGGAAATGTTTGAAAACTGTAGTGAAACAAATGCACTCTTAATTATATGCTTTGATCCATATATATTTTATTCTTTATTTACACTATTATTAAAAATTCATTTGAATTTTTTTTTTTTTTTATCTTGAATTGTTTTAAGTTCTTACGGCTAGCACTACTTGAACCCTAGCTTCCATCTGTCCGTATCATTGTTGGTCTAATATAATGCATGGAGTTGATACAAGAAAATCTTGTAGAAAGGATTCATCTGGAGGTACACGTTTATGGTATGTACATATACATGTTCATGGTATATATATATATATATAAAATGTGTAATAATCAATTATATTCAGATAAGTGGAGAAAGTAGTAAGTAATTATCTAAAAAAATCTAATACTAATATTTATTATTTATCTAAATATGATTGTTAATTACATATCTTGTATATCTAGATGTGACACATATTACCAAGTAAATTTTTTTCCCCAAAATCTAGGTGGAAGGATGTCTTCTCATTCATTATTTCATTCGGAGCAGTTGGATATATGTTTGTTTGTATGTTTTTGTATTATACATTTCGAAAATAAGACAAAGAAATTCCGATGAAAGAGGATTATATTATATACATTTCTCCTCAAAGCTTCTTGTAAAAGCAAGCTTAAATAATTAATGCGTCAATCCTTGTAAAGGAAGGAGCTGAATGCCCCAAAAGAATCCGACAAAAAAAAAAGTGGATTAAATTTTTTAATAAGTAGAATTTTTCATAAAAATTATAACTATTCCAATAAGAAAATTTTCTAACCTTAATGAAGCAAAAAATAAATAAACAAACAAAAAATTATAATGTGAAAAATTTTCTCCTTCTGATAAATTGAAAAAATTTATTGATTTACTAATGAACAAAAAGATTTATTTTATTTTCTGATTATGGCTTCATTTATGCTTAGTGAAAATTCATTTGATTATTAGTAGTAATAATAATTTACCTGGTAAATTTTGTGGATGAGTAGAGCAAATTCCATTTTCTGCATCAAGTGTTGGAATAAATTCATCAATCAGAGGATGGACTTTACGTACATCTCCAACTACTTTTGCTTCCAAATGCTCCAAGATTTCTTGGTCCGTCGGATCGAATTTCACACCAGCTGGCAATCCCGGCAAATCGTTAATCCTCGCCTAATCATCTCATCCCAAAAGTACGAATTCAAAAATTTATACAGATAAAATACAGAATTAAAAGGAAAAAAAAAACGATTTTTATTCATACGAGATTTCATATATATCATAGATTGTATGTTTTTGCAATTAAATTACTAACCTGATCGTATAATTCGATATTATGGCCACAAGAAGGACAGGTAATCCATCGAGTACCACCACCACTACCACCGACGGAGGAGACCGAATTGATGATGCTGCCGGCGGAATCTTTATTAGTTGTCCATTTGATCATATTACTGGCACCCGCTTCTTCTTCTTCTTCTTCTTCTTCTTCTTCCTCCGTTAGGTCATTGCTACACCAAGCTGTCATCTCATGCATAGTGTTCATGCATATAATACGATACACATGAAAGAGAATATATTAGTACGAGAAAGGCAATCCTATACTATGAATTCAATTGCTTATTTAGTTTTCCTGTGTTCTTGATGTCAGGAATTTTATTCTTCTACACTTTGCCTTCTTTCCCTTCTTATCTTTTTGCACTGAATAGAACTTTTTCACAGAATATGAGAGAGAGAGAGAGAAAAGTTCTAGAAATATATAAAAAGGTTACTTGGACGTCAAGTTTAAAGTCCGGATTGTGTTCACACGCTCACATGTGATAGGAAAGGAAAGGAAAATATTAAACGAAAACCGTTTTCATGAGGAGCGTCCTGGTCGACTTCTTAAGTTTACTTAATGAATACGATTTCTGAAACATTTTATGAGAAAGCACGGTGTATGAGAAATACAAAATTTTCCCTTTTATATTACAGATAATGAGATTCACGTACCCGTCCCACTTTTTTATATGTGCTATTTTAAAACTTTATTTATGGATGTATCAATGAAGAGGAATCCTAAAATAGATAAAATCGATTATAAGATGCTTATCAAGTGAATAGAGATAATTTGAAAGTAAACGTATTTACATATTTTTGTGTAGCTCATATAATAATTTAGAAAATCTTCCATGTGATTTCTTCTTGTATATGTTACTTTCTAATATTTATGTACATTTTTAACAAAAGCGTTTAAAGGAAGGAGTTTTATTTTCAATATTATTTTTAGCGAGAAGGACATATATCTATGATGTATATAATACTGAATACAAGAATTCAAAATTATTCGTTGATAATATCTTCTATATAAAGGGAAGTTATTAGTTAAATTAAGACTACTCACCAAATCATAATTTTTTCCTTAAACTATATTGTATAAAATGTTTAGAGTTTTAATTAGTCGGTTTTTATCTTAATAATATAGAGAAGACATAAAAAGAAAAGAAGAAAACAAATGATCAAACTAAGGCCGAAAATAAACCAAGGTGCTTTAATTTGGCTAAAGAATCTAATTTCATGAAAAAAGAAAAAATTTTCCAAAATAAGAAAGTAAACAAGAAATAACTGCCCAATGTGAGGAAAATGTCATAAAGAAGGATAAAGGAGCTAGGAAAACAATACCTATTTTTACTCTTTCCAAGACTTTTCACCCTCTCTTCATTATGTACGAAACATAAAGAGCTGCAGTGTTTCCATCAAGCTTCTAGAGTATCTTTAAAGCCATGCATGATGTCGTGTCCATAAAGCTATTGCAACTTCCCTTAAATTTCTAAATTCAAACTTTCACTTAAACTCGATTCAATTTAAACTTTTAAATTTAGTTATTGAATTCTATGAATTTAAGCTTAGATTTAATTGAATTTAAATTTTTAAATTTAAATTTAATTTGAATACTGTATTCTTTGAATTCAAGCAGTACTTGCTCAAATTTATTAGATTTGATTTTTAAAAATTTATTTTTCTTTCAATTAAAATAATATTGATATTTAAACATCATTCAAACTTTATTAATATTTAAATTTTACTCAAAGCTTGATTGAATACGAAACTAATCTACTTAAATATCATAAAATTTGAGCTTAATTTAGTAAACTATTTAAGTGATAAGAGCTTGTATTGACTGGAGTGTTGTCAAGTTAAGTTTGAGCAAATATCTAGTCAAACTCGAATAATTCATAAAAGGTTTTGGCTCAATTATACCTTTATAGAAACTTGCTAATCCTTTATAAGATATAGGAACAATCAAGAATTGAGGATGGTGCATGAAAATTTTTCTTTTACCAACTATTAGATATTATATTTGCGGTGAAGAGAGTTTGAACTTATTCCATTTTAGTTGAAAAAAATAGCATTTTCTATCACCGTGTTACAAAGCCCTTAGCATAACTTAGTATAATATGTTGTATTTGTATAATAAAAATTATTGAACATCTATAATTATAATTTATGTTCCTAATCTTTTATAGCCATTCATAGATCATTTTGGACATGGTCTCTAAGTTTAGGCTGCTCTTGTTACGACTAACTTGTTGAAAGCTTTGATCAAGCTCTCAAGAGTTCGATCAATTTCATCGTGACCTAGGGCTGGTTATTAGCAAGGCAAAAGATTTTCCAAGAGTATGGATTGAGTTGGCCAACTCAATCAAAAGATGTTTGCTGAACTCTTGTCACCTTCCAAGCCTTGGAGATTAGGGTCTTAAGCTCACCATGATTAAGCCCAATTCACAAGGTGAAGAGAAGATTAGATGGGAACAACTCTTCTATAGTTGACAAGTACTTGGCTCGAGATCTCCTCTACAATATTGTTAGAAGATATCATTCACTTTCTACATAAACTTCATTAACCACTCCTATCAATACTAAGTAATTTTATAAGTAAGGGAATCAATATTCCTACCCCCTTACTTATGTTATCTTTCTTTAAACACTCTCTCGAGCCTTATACTGGTTTAAGTATTGAAGTGATCTTATTAGAACTATATTCAACGCCCATCTAATCTAGGTTTGTTACTTATGTAGATTGCCTCCAATTTGAATTAATCATGACGAAAGTTTGAACATTACAATAGCCATACACTCATTCATCTATATAATGCTATAGTTAGCATGTAAACTGTTTAGCCTTAACATTTATGTAAATTTAAAGACAAAACCTACATAACTATTTATGAACATAGGTTAAGTCTGATCTATGTTTAACTTGGGAGTTGCTTGTTAGACCCAAAACTTGGCGATGATCCATGAAGAAGGTATGAGTCTAGTCTTACTCTCATCGGCCTTGGACTTAGCCAGGCTATAGAGAAAAATAATAAAAATAAAAGAAATGGCAAATAAATGAGGCTCGATGGAGCTAGGCTTTAGACTTATAAGGCCTTATGGCTTACGGGTGCTAAGACTCGCTCTAGGCCAATTTACTATCTACTTAACGGTAGGAGTGAGCGAGTATAAGGTAAGTATGTTATGAGGCTCTATCTTTTCCCTACTTTGTAAGATACAATCTTGTGACTCTTTAAAACCATACCAAATTTGCACTCTATAAAACCTATAAGGTATAGGATACCTTGTGAAACCTATAAGTTTTTCTTATCTTCCATAAGTTTTAAGTATATGCGATATTAAACAAAGTAATCCATATGTAATCCTATAGATTCTTTCTTATGCAAAACATATGAATTTGTTCCAAATTCTGTAGATACTGTAACAAAATCTATGATATCAAAAAAGCTACATTTTCTTTCTTCATTATTTTATTATGTCATAACTTAAAATATATAGAACCTGTGGGAAATTGGAATGAGAATCATCATTTAATGAAATTAAAATATTACATAAAGAGCTTTCAAGCTAGGGTTTGTATTGGATTTGAACCGTTTCTTCTTAGCCTAAATATAAAATATTGTTTTTATTCTTTTCTTGATTGAAAAAAATATGAGGTTATTTTTCTTCATTAATATTTATTATGTTATTTAATAAATTGTATGGAATAAATAGTGAGTATCTTGGAACTTATACCTTATAATACATGTTTCGAGTAAGTATACAGTATGAAGACATTATACTTGCACCCCATCCTATTGAAGGATGTTTTAAAAAATTACTATCTATAACCTACCATGTGATCTTCGATACCTATCCAAAATATACCCAATTAAGTAAGGTATGGAACTGTCCTATATAACAGGGTTATTTTCTCATCTCTACTTAACGAGTCATTGCTGTGTCTAGTAAGGATCTTGAGATCTAAAGGGTTTACTTTGCTCAATCGAGTCAAATATGTGTATCCATGTCTATGCATACCTCGATCATTAATAGGGAAGACATATGAATACAATAATTAATTATTTAAGAAATTAACATTTTTTTTTCACATTTACTTTTACATTTTAATCTTATTTCTCGATCAAGCTCTTATTGTAAATCATATGAATTCGAATACCCTAAAATGGAATACCATGAAATGAAACAAACGAGTCCCCTACGAGTTTGTTCGGTGGGAAACATTTCAATGCTTTTGTTCGATATAGGTTATAATCATTAAATATTATTTATAATAATTTCAAGATATTGCATGCTACTAGACCAAGTTTGATTGGCTTCTAGTGGTTAGTGATGGTGGGAGGCAAAGTTGTAGTTGATAGGAAGAATGCAATTTCTTCTTTTTTTATTTTTTCATTAGCATTTTTTTATAGTTGTCGATAATCACCGCCTGTGTTGGATACTTTGGTGGCTTTCTACCACCACTTTTCACTAAGAGATACTAGAATTTGCAGCATTTTAAAAGCATCATGATAAAATTTAACTATTATAAAGATATAATTGGAAGAACATAAAGAAATCATGAAAAACATATGACACAAAACAAACATGGATATATTCATACCGTGTCTCTACTTTTCTATGTAAATTACAATCCATCCCATTAAAACACCTCGTATTGCTAATTAACATGGTACCACAGCACTGCCAGAGAGAGATGACAAATATCCACCGCATGAAACGTATTGAGCATTCTTCCTTGTTAAAGCTAGTGTATTAATAATATATGGTCAACCCAACCCAGCTATTTAAGATGCTTATTAATATTATTTAAGGAGGATTCTTTTACTTTTCAACCAAAAATAGAAGAGGATTTTACCTTTTTTATATCATTAGGTGTTACTTTCAGCAAGCTTTCCTTATCAAATTATTTTTGCATTTATTAATAAGCAATGCCATTCCCTTCTTAACTATTTATTTATTTTAGTAATTTGCTAATACAACCACTGGACTATTGACTAGGAGTTTAGGATATTAGACACAAGTAAATTTTTAAAGTGTAACTTTACTAACCTAAAATCTTTTGAATATATGCACATAGACTTTAAATTGTGGATCGATCCTCCATAATTTTTTATTTTTGACAATGTTTTTTGGGTTACTTGTATATTTTTGAAATTAAGAGGAAATAAAATCATATTTTAAAAATCTAAACTAGTAACATGACTTATTTATTAATCTTGTAAGAAAATCTAAACCTATGACCTAATGTATCTCATGTCCAAAATGGAACCGTTTATATTAGGGCTAACTATTTTTGCTATAATATCATATTTCGTTTATTTTAGATTTGATACCATTTATTGATTAAAAAGTTATAATTAAATTAATAATATCTAAATTTTACAAAGACAAATGATCGATTATCTTCGCGCTTAATAAAAAATTATAATTCAAATAAAATTTTTTAGTAAAGTAAAGTAAAGTCTTATCAACTATAGAAAATCTAAAAATTTAAGTTATATAACATCATTAAATTAAGTGGAACTATGGATTAAATAAATATTAATATTACTAATAGTGTTAATTCTCAAATTTATCATATTGTTTCTTAGATTTTCAAGGGAGATGGTCAAATAATTTACACATAAGTTCATAATTTTTTGTCTATTTAAACTATAATGCAGTAAAAATATATATATAGTTAAAAATATCTCATACATATAATTAAGATCCTTGACTTAGAAAAAAATAATTTGTACAATAAAATGCAAATAACGAAAAATATATAGCACACCTACTATCTTGTGTCCTATGTTCAAGTTTGGAAGCATGACCCGACTCGAATTCAGATATGAATTTAACTGTATTTAAATGGGATTTGTTTGTGTCTTGTGTAAAATATTTTTATATATTAACATGTTTAAATCGTATCGTATCGTGTCCGAATCTCAAATTACCAATACTAATTATTATGGCTCCACCACGTTTTGGAGTTTCTATCATCAAATAGTTTTTGTAACTCTTTTATTTGTCATTTTCATTTAGAGGAACTTTGCTAGGAAAAAATACTTTATATTTGTACCAATATTCAAGCGAGTCCCCCTCAATGTATTTATTTAGCAGTTTAGGTCTCTTAAGTTTATACCGAAGTCAATCAAATCATTTTATATTTTAAATGGTCATCTAAGTCCTTTATATTTGTATATTGTGCTACCAGCTGAGTTTATCTTTTAGTATTTCCATATTGATGTATAACTAAACACATAAAAACTTTGATGGTATTATATAACATAACTATAACAAACTTAAATAACATTTAAAATATTGAGGATCTAGTTAAATTTTGGTATAAGTATAAAGGTATAAATAATGAAGCTTTTAAAAAATATAAATAACTTAATTAAATTTTGGTATAAATAAACACTTTATTAAAATATATTTAACAACAGGTTAAATATATCAGAATTTTCTATTATGAATGTGGTTTTTCCAATAAGTAATTAATATCTTATATTAAAGCTTCAATTTAACCTAACTTCTATAACAAGTTTAATTTTTATTGTTATTATTTTCCTCCTACGAAAGCTATAATTTATTGAATAGAATGGAAGAAAATAGAATGAGAGATTTAGATGGCTTAGTACGTACAAAAAGCATTGTCATGTTAACATGGACGTGTCCTAAATAAAGCGACAGATATTACCCTTTTTGTCCTTGTTCTTGTTTCCCCTCTGTCTCCAAAGTATCCAAGTTTGGTAAAACATACTGAATTTGGGAAAAGAAGAAAAAAAAGAAAAAGAGTCATAATGAGTGAGAATTGGGATGTAGTATTTATCTTTTCATTTATTTGTTATTACTTTTTTGTATTACAGTCCACGTGACTTATACTCCTAACAAAACTTTTCTCAATTAATTATACTATATTTGAATGGTATTAATTAAATTGGAGAGATCTTTTAAATATATATATTTTCGTAGTGGGAAATTTTATGGTAACTATAACATCATAGTAGATTATTTTCAATTTTGGTAAAATCATGTCCATAAACAGTAAAATAGAAATTATTGATACATATAATAAAATAATATTACAGTAATGTTATTTTGGATAACGTTATTATAAAAAGTAATACTAATTATTAAAAACTTACAAAGTAGAGGTGCCATTATATTTCCTTGGCTGTCAGGATGGCTACGTGGTTAGCATGACACGAGAACCATAAAGAACACAAATATGAGAATAAAAATAAAAAAAATAATAAAATATGATAGGATAAGGTATGGATATAGTTTGAATATATCACTTTTTGTAAAAATAAATAATTATTTACGGCGTATAAGAATCCGAAGAACGAATTACAACGCCAATTCTTCGAGTGCTCCGGGAATGAAGGATGTACAGAATGACCACATCAACCGACCCCACTATTTTGCACGAGACTTGGTCGTGTCTTGTCTTTTGCTTCTCACGGAAGCCTTGCAGCAGAAAGCTTAAGAATTAAGCTTTTGAAAAATATTTACATCATTTGTTATTATTAAAATGTAATGTCCTTATCTCTAAAAAGGGTATATTAATCAATTAAATTATAAAATAAAAGAAACAATAATTCCCTATAACTACTTTATAGATAAAAGCTGCTCTATAAACTGTTTTATATATATATATATATATATATATATATATGAGAAAATTGTATGTTTACCGTTAAAATTAAAAAAAGTTTATATAATTACGAATTGTATAAAAAAATTATCAAAATACTAATACTATATCGTATTTTATAAATGTTAATGTTGTATCTTTAAGATGTAATATAATATTAATATTTTTTATATAATTTATAATTATGTAAATTTATTTTAAATGTCGATAGATATATATTGTATCTATATATATATATATATTGATAATTATGTTACAACTTAAAAAAAAAAAGATTTGAATTCTCATCTATTCTAATAAAAAGAACAATAATGATATCTTTGTGTTTTAACAACCTCAACAACTCTATTCTATATATAATTAGACTTCATAGTTACCTACACTATGCGGGTGCGTCACGGCTGGTAGTTATATAATCAACGTTCTTGGTAGGTATTAAATCATTATAGCCTCATAAAGCAAAAGAGAAGAATTTTGCAAGGGTCTTCCTCGCAGATTAAGACCATCTAGGTTGTCCTGGACATAGACTTAGACAAGGGTGGTCGGCCCTTTTTTCCTCGTAGATTCTATTCATTTTGGAGTATATATACCATGGTCCAGTGGATGGATGATGCCATGGAAAAGACAGCAAGAGAGAAAATTCTGAAGCGAAAAAAATTTCTCAGGTAGACCATACTGGATGTCATAAAAAAAAAAAAAACATTATTTTTTGCACACTTTTATGGCCTTGTGCTACTCAATCAGTGGACCGGATCTAGATAAGTATTTTTTCGGCAATTGGTGAGAAAATGATAAAGAGTTGTTCATGGAAATATATGTTTTTGCTTTTGTCTTTTTTTTTTTTTCTTTTTTTTTCCTTTTGGTTAATGTCAAAATCATTAAGTGAGCTTTGAGTGATTGTTCAATGTATTATACTTAAAAGTTTGAAATTCTGGAAAATGAACTAATCAATTGAGTTTTTATTTATCTAATTTTACTTTTGAAGCTTGAAGTTACTAAATCTTATACTTAATCAAATTTTCATTGATCAAACTTATTACTTTTATCGAGTCTAATAAACTCAATAAGTAAAATTTTGATTAGTGATATTATTTAACAACTTTAAATTTTAGAAAAAGTATAAAATTTAGATAGTGAAGAATTCTCCTATTTTTCTTTTATCTAAATGAAGAAAAAAAATACAAAAAATATATCAACTTAACCCCTCAAAATCTATTCTATGTACTAACTATAGTTGCAAAGACAATTACTTGTTATTATGGGTTGATTTTTAATCTGATAAGATGAAAATCCTACTGTGAAATTCATATTAATCGATGATGGTGTGCATCGGAGAATTAAATAATTAAACGACACACTAGGATTTTTAATGGAAAGAGGAATTTCCTCTTAGAAGGAAGAAGTTAAATCGCAATAATACAATAATATTTATTGATTTGAAATATTCCAGTGTGCAATGTTAATGCACATGGTATTACAGTGAAGCGAAAGCGAAACAAGTAACAAGAACTCTATACAAGGCTATCAAAAAAATCTTTGTGAAATCTTAAAATAAAACTCTGAAATATTAAAATGTTTCGTTAAAAGCTTTAAGAGTCAAATTTTCAGACTCAAAATAAAGGTTTGTTCAGATTATTTCGTTATAAAGCTCAAAATTCCTTTTTTAGAAATATATTATAATAAAAAAATTATTAATAAATAAAAAATTATGCTGGTTTTATCCATAATAAAAAAAAAACCAACTAATTTTCGGTTCGTTCTATAATTTACACATCAATGAGCCGATCCTATTTTCTACTCCGTTACAAAACCGCGATTACAATTCACACAGTGGTGAAGGGAAAGGGTGATGCAATTTGTTTAGCAAGATGACAACTGACACTTATCGTAGTACAAGTCATATATATATATATATGTTACCATTGAGGACTCTAGGGTTTTTCACAGAATATTTAAGTTATTTATAAGTCATCATTGAATAGGCAATTTCACTTTATAGATAAGGATACTCGACAAAATTAACGATTCTTAAAAGAAAAGTAGTTGATAATTCATATTATTCTAATACTTTAGTAAATTTTTAGATTATGAAATTATATGAAAGCATTTAAACTTCTATTATTCAAATTATAAGGAAGTAATTATATAACCACCTAATACAAACCTTCTCTCTTTAAAGAGAAAAAGGATTAATTATGTAAGTTTAAATAAATATTATATAAAAACTCTATCTAAAGTATTGATACTTCATAATTGCCCTTGTTGCTCGGTTTGGAAAACATTCATCCGAATCTTTTCAAGGTTCTGACGTGGTATTGGTCCACATGACCTCAAATCAAGGACTTCGAGTCTTCGAATGAAAAAGTTTGCTTTTTGTAAAAGTTGTTGCTTTCTGATTCGCTGTCTCAAAGAGATAATTTGCTGGAAAGTTGCGACAAATTAGACGTGGGAATGAAATAGACTGGAACGGAGTAGAGCAGAATGAAGACAAGAATGATAAAACATTGCTTATCTTCGGAAATACCTAAAGAATGAAATGGAAAGGAATATATATATATATATATATATATATATTATGGTTTGTCAAAAATGTCTTCATTATTAGATGTGATAAATAGTTCATATCTAAAGAATTCATATTTAGATATATTAATTAGTAACACGTTCCGTTTATTAATTATATATAACTTGACTTGTCCAAAAACATGTTTTATATCTAAATTTGAACTCATTTATTAATAAAATATCTAAAATGAAATGATAAAGTTTGCCAAAAAAAAATTACAAAGGACATTTCTTCAAAAAATCGACGCAAAAAAAAAAAAAAATGTTAATTAAAAGTTATACTCAAGATAACATCCAATAGAACAAAACAATATAATCCATTCAGTTGCTACATCATCTGAAGTCAATAAAGCAAGGAGTCGTCGTCTTCATATCTTTTTGATTACTGATTCATGTATTCATCTTAATGTCAATCTCCTGCTTCATCATTTCAATATTTCAAGAAAAACGAAAGATATATACATTAACCTAGCATGCGGGAGTAGCGCCACGTAAAATATTAATGGTGGTTGTAATGGGAGTTATGAGAATATTTGTATAAAAACTTTATAATTTATGAGAAATTTTAACATTACAAAATGAAAAAAACCTATAGATTTTCGTGATTTTGTTAATTTTTCTTTTGTTAATCTTCCATGTAAGAGTAGTTGTCATATCTTACTTATTTTTGACATATATGTATTTAATTGTAAAGGGAGTAGTGCTCCCATGCATCTTGTTTTTCCTAAATAATAATGGAGTTAACTACTATTGCACTTGAATGGGATAATTCTAACTAATCTGCCATCTATTTTTCATTTGTTACGCACTCTGATATTGAACAACTTGACGATTACGAATGGAGGAAAAGGAAAAAAAAAAAAAAGAAAGAAAGAATCTAGGCAAACGGGATTGGGAGTCATGATGCGAACCCGATAAAATCACCGAGCATCGAACCGATGTCTTGTGCGTATTTTTTACGAGACTAATACTATCATTAATCTAATTTTTAATTTTATATTTATTAAATCTTAATCATCAACTGATTATGTTATTAATAATTCGAATTAAATTAATAATTAGATGATAAATAGGATCAATTTTATAAAAAATATGGAGTAAACTGTATGACTTCCCGTGACGGATCAGGAACAATTCTTCCGAAAGGGGCCCCACCACTTGCAGTTCGGCGGAAACCTCGTCCCTACATCTAGAGGAGAAAAAGGTGGGTTTGCCTCTTAAAAAACGGTCGCACTAAACTAATTATGAAAATATGATACGATTTCATTTTTCTTAATTTTATAATTAATATTGGTTGACAACTAAAAAAAATTGCAGCAATTTACACATAAACCGCATTTTAAAAATGTGATTTACAAAATGCAACTAACAAATGGCAAGAAATGAAGTGTAAAAAATCGCAAGACAGTAACAGAGTACAAGTGTCAAACATGAGACCAACTACAGCTTTGAGTTGAGTTGCACGATGAAAGGCATGAGCGATGTATTTTAGAAATTGCAGGACACGCATGCCATTTTAGAAATGCGATCCTTAAATTACCATGCCACTACTCACATTCCTTAAATGCAGTTTGCTTGTATACAAGGGGTAAAATTTACCTTTTTCTCACATCTAAAAAAGAAATATTCATCATCTTATAAAAATTTTAAAGGTTTATTAAAGATCAAGAATCATCTTTTGGAAAAATAGATAGGTTATCTAATAATTCCTTTTTCTAAATATAACATTAACATTCATTAGCATAAATAGGGTATTTAAATATATATGGATAATTGAACCACTTATCAGTACCATTTTCTTATGTATCAAATAGTCTATAAAAATTATAGGTAAAAGTATAAAAAAAATCTTCAATATATACCTTATTTTTAATTTTAATCCTTAACATTTCATAATTTTCATTTAAGTCTTCAATGTTTATAAAAGTCTACAAACAAATCCTTCAAACTAACAATATTAAATTTTAAATTAGAAAAATATAAAAATATCCTTAATGTTTACTTTATTTTTTATTTTAATACTTAACGTTTTAAGATTTTCATTTGAGTTTCCAATGTTTTTAAATTACTCTTTTTAACTTAATGTCATTAAATTATCATTTATCAATAACTCTAACATACTTACATATATCTTGACTTTATATATCAATCCAAAAACACAACACTAATAAATTAATAAATATCATAATCAATCTACCTAGCACCTCTATACTGAATTTTATCTTGCAATTCTTCCCTCGGGTGAATTTCCCAAGAATCGAATCAATTCCGAGCCATCGCTATCGATCGCGACGCTCGGGATTGATTGTTGTTTGGTTCGCTCGATAAGAAATAAAATTAATTGGATTGAAGTACTCAACTAGTTGATGATGATCAAAATCACCATCTTCCTCTTGTAAATTTTGCGTATGAATTATTTCTCCATTTGATGAACAAACTTTAGTAATGCTGCTTGGACTTGGACCAAATTGTCTGGGCTGTGTTTGGTAAAACACTTTCGAGAGGACTAACTCTCCATCCTTTTCTTCTTCATTATTGCCAAGGTGGTACTGGTGCATGACCCAATTTGTCTTTTCGGGTTTTTTCTGCCTACCATAATTAGTGTATAGGACTAAAATTTTCTTGAACCCTCTCACCGACCCGGATATGATGATGGGTCGGGTTCTGCCCGTCTTGTGCCATCGGGTTTCGCTTCCGCTGTGGTCGTCACTGTGGACCTTCCTTCTCTTCCTGGTGCCGGTCGTGTATGCCTTTGATGGTCTATGGAAGAAGTGGCGCATTTGGCCATGTTTATGTACTCCTGCATCATGGGAATTAGTTAATATATGATCAAAACAGGTAAAATGTAGTTAAGAGATAAAAACATAACTAAGGTAAGATAGTTAAGAGATGAAAAAATAGTTAATATATGATGGAAATGCGTATTTTTTTTCTTTCTTACCACACTCGTATATGAAAAATGAGAAAAAATAAACTACTTGAAGTGAGATTATTATTATTTTTTTTTTCCCTTTCTGGCTAGATCTGAAAATAAAAAGTTGTTAACCGATAATTTTGAATCCTTTTTATTAAGGGTAGAGAAGTTTTTCATTTCCAAAAATATATAGTTAAGGTTTGGTGGGAAAACTCTAGACCCTCTACTTTAAAATCAGGGAAAAGGAAAAAAAATAAAAGAAAAAATCTCAAAAATATCAATCTCGTGAAAATAATCCTAAGACTATAATACTTGAAATCGCCTTTTAAAATAGTAATTTCAAGTACAAAATAAAATCGCTTTTTTAAAAGGTGATTTCCAAAACCCTAACACATGTGTAAGCGGATTTTTATTAGTATTAAAATAACCTCTTCAAGAAGTAATTTCAAGTGTATTTCAAGTATCATAATGTTAGGATTGATTTTTTTGGATTTTTGTTTTTATTTTTTACAACTTTTTTTTTTTTTCCTTTCCCCCAAAGTCATGGATGATGCATATGCTTTTGGTATTATGAAGTAAATCAACCTTCTTCCATATTTCGACTGACCATACACTTTATAGGCCATGGACAACAAGGATCCCTTAAACTTTTAAGTCATTGTGCAATATGGCCCTAAAAGACCATATATTATTTAGTTAGTTCTTAAACTTTCAAAATGAAATACCATAATCCTTTCAAATAAATATGATAAGTAGCAAACAATTGTCCTTGCATATAATCTGATGTCCAAGTATATAATATATAAAAAAGTTAAATAAATCTACCAACTTAAATTTTCAAATTAGATAGTTGTAGGACTAAACTCAACAATAATTCATTGGAAAACTGCGATTCAATTTTCCATTTAATTATTTCAATGTCATGCTTTAGTCAATGCGAAGCCTAAACATTAAAAAAGTCTTAAATTACAAAATATATAAAAGTCCAATGCACGGTTGCATTTTCCTATTTATGATCTAGTTATCCTAAATATCAAAAAATCGATACCACTTATATATAGGTGATACTTGGTACTTGAAAATCCTTGACCTCTAAGCCTTCAGATACCCCAACTAATAGGAAAAAAGATTCATCGAACATGATGGGTCACATATAATACTTAGTCACAAAGGGAACATTACAACGAGTAATCATGAATGGTGAGAAACTTAGTTGAGAATTTAAAATGAACCAATATTATTTTTTAGATTTTATCATCTTGAAAGTGGAAAGACAAATAGTCTAGTCTTTATCGTACACATAATTCTCAATAATATTTCTCAGCATTTATCATTTTTATTTCAAGAATAGATGGTTAGCTTGAGATTCTAATTATTGAAATTGAAACTAAATGCTAATCAGCATGATTTGAGGAAACTCATATTATTAAAAAAAAAAAATCTAGGTCATAGACCATGGATCTACATATGTTCCTCTCATTGATTATGTAATTTAAGGATAATGGAGCTTATGCATGATTGCATTTCCCTATTTATGATCCAATTATCCTATGTATCAAAAAATTAATACCACTTATAGATAGGTGATGCTTGATCTCCACAAATCCCTTGCATTCTAAACCTTGAAATGCCCCAGCTAATGGGAAAAAAGATCCATCAAGGTGATATACCATATCTAAAATGCTAAGTGATAGACAAAATCAAGTTAAAATAAAATAAAATAAAATAAATCTAATAATCCATCCATCATGAAAGGATAATTGCTACGAATGTTTATAAGTACTCATAGATGTTAAATTTTTATCTATTTTTACTTATTATGTAATTATTCACATGATATGTTATTACGAGTTAAACTAAACATTCTTCTATGGACAAGGATAATTGAGTTACTAGATGTAACCTAGTCGTACATAGTATATATGTCTTACCACTTATGATCGTTAACGGATGAATAGACAACTAGTTAAACATAGTTACATAATTTTTGAAACTACTCTTTTTATAGGTAGGATTCTTGTACAAATCGAATCCATTATTGATTAAAGTGGTCTGAGTCTTCAAATCTATATACTCCTGTAGCTGTAGGTATCATGGATCGAAAGTTTCAAACACTTGAACCCTAAGAAAAGACCACTGCAAGATGGTCTTAGACATAATCTAAAGCATATTAACGTTTATCTCTTTAAAGTATATATAATAGATACATAAATACAAAATTAACCTCTTTTAAATATATATATATATATATATATACATATGTATATGTACATACAAACATATTGACATGTCCATATTCACTCAAATGTAAAAGTTGAAACGGTTCAAAGGATTCACAATCACCTTTTGCTAAGTTTTATCAGGATGTGGTTGTTTTGCTTCACGAGAGGATGTTTTCGATACTATTTTTGATATTTATTATGCTTAAAGCTTTAATATTGTTTGAGAGTACATTTCATCAACTGATGACTCTCAATAATCTAAGGCCGTGGAAAGTAACTATTAATTATATTGTTAACAAAACTTAAAAAAATATTTTTATCTTTTTTTCAAAGTTCGAAATTAATTATCTCCCCTTATTTTTCATCGACATTTTCTATTTATGGTTAGTAAATAACAATCACCATTGAACATCTTTTGTCATCTTCACCTCCATTATTAATTGTTTCGAAATGGCACTAATAACCACAATGAATAATTCTAAAACTTTTATTAAAACAAATGAGGAAAAGTTTGAAAAATGTCGTAAAACAATTATACTCTTAATTATATGCTTTGATCCATATTTAATTCTTTATTTACACTATTATTAAAAATTCATTTGAATTTTTTTTCTCTTAAATTGTTTAAATACTTAGGCTAGAACTTCTTAAACCCAAGCTTCTATCCCTCATTGTCATTATTGGTCTAATATTATGATTGATAATTACGTATTATATGTATATATACTTGAAGCATATCGTCAACGGAATTTTATTTTCCCAAAATCTCAAGGTAGATGGAAGGATGTAATCTCATTCATTATTTCGTTCGGAGCAGTTGGATATATGTATGTTTGTATGTATATGTATTATATATTTCGAAATTAAGACAAACAAATACCGATGAAAGAGTATTATATTATATACATTTCTGCTTAAAGCTTCTTGTAAAAGCAAGCTTAACTAATTAATGCGTCGATCCTTGTAAAGAAAGGAACTGAGTGGGCCAAAAAATCCAAAAAAACGAAAAAAGGTGGATTAAATTTTTTTAATAAATAGAATTTTTCATAAAAATTATAACTATTCCAATAAGAAAATTTCCTAACTTTAATGAAGCAAAAAATAAATAAATAAATAAACAAAAATTATAATGTGAAAAATTTTCTCCTTCTGATAAATTGAAAAAAATTTATTGATTTATTAATGAACAAAAAGATTTATTTTATTGTCTGATTATGACTTCATTTATGCTTAGTGAAAATTCATTTGATTATTATTATTATTTTTTTGCCCTTAAAATTCATTTGATTTGATTATCAGTAATAATAATTTACCTGGTAAATTTTGTGGATGAGTAGAGCAAATTCCATTTTCTGCATCAAGTGTTGGAATAAATTCATCAATCAGAGGATGGACTTTACGTACATCTCCAACTACTTTTGCTTCCAAATGCTCCAAGATTTCTTGGTCCGTCGGATCGAATTTCACACCAGCTGGCAATCCCGGCAAATCGTTAATCCTCGCCTAATCATCTCATCCCAAAAGTACGAATTCAAAAATTTATACAGATAAAATACAGAATTAACAAAAAAAAAAAAAACGATTTTTATTCATACGAGATTTCATATATATCATAGATTGTATGTTTTTGCAATTAAATTACTAACCTGATCGTATAATTCGATATTATGGCCACATGAGGGACAGGTAATCCATCGAATACCACCACCACCACTACCATCGGCGGAGGAGACTGAATCGATGATGCTGCCGTAGGAATCTTTATTAGGTCTCGATTTGATCATATTACTGGCGGTTGCTTCTTCTTCTTCTTCTTCTTCAGTTAGGTCATTCCTACACCAAGCTGTCATCTCATGCATAGCGTTCATGCATATAATACTACACACATGAAAGAGAATATATTAGTACGAGAAAGGCAATCCTATACTGTGAATTCAATTGCTTATTTAGTTGTCTTGTGTTCTTGATGTCAGGAATTTTATTCTTCTACACTTTGCCTTCTTTCCCTTCTTAGCTTTTTGTGCATAGAACTACTCGTTCACAGAATATGAGAGAGAGAGAGAGAAGTTTAGAAATATATAAAAGGGTTACTTGGACGTTAAGTTTAAGGTCTGGATCATGTTCACACGCTCACACGTGATAGGAGAGAAGAATATTAAATGAAAACCCTTCTCATGAGGAGCGTTCCGGCTGCACCTCTTTTAAGTTTACTTAATGATTACGATTTCCGAAATATTTATTGCCTGTATACGAAAAATACAGAATTTTCCTTTTTATTTTACGAGTATCGGTTTCACTTTCTTATACATGCTATTTAAAACTTTATCCATCAATGAATCAATAGAAGACTGATTCTAAAATAGATATAATCAGTTATGCTATACTTATTAAGTGTGCAGAGATAATTTAAAACTAAATATAGCTACACGTTTTTGTGTAACTTTTATTATAAATTAGAAAATTTTCCGTGTGATTTCTTCTTTTATATGTTACTTTCTAATATTTATGTACATTTTTTAAAAAAACTTTCGAAGGAAGGACTCTTATTTTCAATATTAATTTTATATTTATTTTAATTTCAAGTGGATAGAATTTTCCGTCTATGGCGCATGTACTAATAAATACAAGAATTCAAAATTATTCATTGATGGTATTTTCTATATAAAGGAAAGTTATTAGTTAAACTAAGACTATCCACAAAATCATAATTTTTGCATTAAACTATACTATATAAAATGTTTAGAGTTTTAGTCAGCCGGTTTTTATCTTAATAATATGGAGAAGACATAAAAACAAAAGAAGAAAACGAAAGATCAGACTAAGGATGAAAATAAACCAAGGTGCTTTAAGTTGGCTAAAGGATCTAATTTCATGAAAAAAGGATAAAAATATCCAAAATAAGAAAGTAAACAAGAAACAACTGCCCAATGTGAGGAAAATGTCATAAAGAAGGATGAAGGAGCTAGGAAAACGATACCTATTTTAACTCTTTCTAAGAGTTTTCGCCCTCCCTTTATTCTGTACGAAACATAAAGAGCTGCAGTGTTTACGTCAAGATTCTAGAGTGTTTTTAAAGCTATGCATGATGTCGTGTCCATAAATCTATTGCAACTTCACTTAAATTTCTAAATTCGGACTTAGATTCACACTCGATTAAATTTATGCTTTTAAATTTAATTTAAATATTGTATTCCATGAATTCAAGCTAATATTTTTAAAAGTTATTTTTCTTTCAATTAAAATAATACTAATATTTAAACAGGATTCAAACTTTATTAATACTTAAATTTTACTCAAAGCTTGATTGAATTCCAAACTAATCTACTTAAATATCATAAAGTTTGAGCTTAATTCAGTAAACTATTTAAGTGAGAAGAGCTTATATTGATTGGAGTGTTGTCAAATTAAATTCGAACAAATATCTAGTCAAACTCAAATAAGTCATAAAAAGATTTGGCTCAATTATATCTCTATACAAACTTGTTAATCCTTTATAAGATATTGGAATGATCAAGAATTGATTATGGTACACGAAAATTTTCTTTTACCAACTATTACATATTATATTTGTAACGAGGAGAATTTGAACTTATTCCATTTTAGTTGAAAAAAATCGTATTTTTTGTCACTGTGTTACAAAGCCCTTAGCATAGCTTAGTATGATATGTTGTATTTGCGGAATAAAAATTATTGAACATCTATAATGATAATTTATGTTCCTAATCTTTTATAGCCATTCATAGACTATTGTGGACATGGGTCTTTAAGTTTAGGCCACTCTCATTAGAGCATAAGCTAAGCTCAAAAGCCTATGACTGACCCGTTGAAAGCTTCGATTGAGCTCTCGAGAGTTCCATCATTTCATCATGACTTAAGGCCGATTGTTAGCATAGCAAGAGATTTTCCAAGAGTATGGATTGAGCTTCCAACAACTCGGCCAACTCAATCAAAAGATGTTTGCTGAACTCTTGTCATCTTCTAGCCTTTGGAGATTGGGGTCTTACACTCGCTATGAGCAAGCCCAATTCACAAGGTGAAGAGAAGATAAGAAAGAAACAATTCTTCTATAGTTGACATGCACTTGGCCTAAGATGTTCTCCACAATATTGTCAGAAGATATCGTTCACTTTCTACATAAAGTTCATTAGCTACTCTTATAAATACTAGATTATTTTAATAGGTAAGGGAATCAATATTCTTAAGACCCTACTTATATTATCTTTCTTTAAATACTCACTCGAGCTCTATACTAGTTTAAGTATTGAAGTGGCCTTACTAGAACTACCTCCGATGCTCATCTAATCTAGGTTTGTTACTTATACAAATTGCCTCTAACATGAGCCAATCATTATGAAAGTTTGAACATTACAAGAGCAATGTCATTCATTTATCTAATGCTTTAATTAGCATGTAAACTTTTTAGCCTTAACATATATGTAAATTTAAAGACAAAACCTACATAACTATTTATAAGCATGGGTTAAGTCTAATTTATGTTTGACTTGGGAATTGCTTGCTAGATCCAAAACTTAACAACGATCTATGGAGATATGGGTGCAATCCTACTCTCATCAGCCTTGGACATAACAAGGCTAAAGAGAAAAAATAAAATAAAATAAATGGCAAATAAATGAGGCTTAATAGAGGAAAGCTTTAAACCTATAAGGCCTTATGGCCTATGGGTGCTAAGGCTCGCTCCAATCCATCTATTGTCTACTTAAAGGTAGGAGTGAGCGTGTTTAAGGTAAATAAAATATAAGATACTATCTTTTCACTATCTTGTAAGATATAAATTTCTAAATTTTAGAATTGAAACTTGTCCTATAACTCCTTATAACCACTTTAAATATGTACTTGGTAGAACCTACAAGGTATAAGGTACCTTATGAAACCTATAAATTTTTCTTATTTTCCATAAGTTTCAAGTGTATATGATATTAAACAAAGTAATCCATATGTAATCCTATAGATTCTTTCTTATGCAAAACATTTGGACTTGATCCAAATTCTATAGATACTGTAACAAAATATTTGATATCAAAAAAGCAAAATTTTCTTTCTTCATTATTTTATTATGTCATAGCTTAAAATATATAGAACTTAAGGCAAATTGGAATGGTAATTATCATTTAATGAAATTAAAATATCACATAAAGAGCTTTTAGACTAGGGTTTATAGTGGGTTTGAATTGTTTCCTCTTAACCTAAATATAAAATATTGTTTCTGTTCTTTTCTTAATTGAAAAAAATATGAGGTTATTTTTCTTTGTTAATATTTATTACGTTATTTAATAAATTTTATAGGATAAATACGGAATATCTTACAAATCTATACTTTAGAATACATGTTTTGGGTAGATATACAATATGAAGATATTATACTTATACCCCATCATGTTGGAGGAAGTTTTAAAAAAATTACCATTTATAACCTTTTTTGTGATCCTTGATACCTACTCAAAACATATCCAGTTAAATAAGTTATGGAACTATCCTGTATAATGGGGTTATTTTCTCATCTTTATGTGATAAGTTGTTACTATGTATAGCAAGGACCTTGAGATTTAAAGGGTTTACCTTGTTTGGTTAAGTCAAATATGCGTGTCCATGTCTATACATACCTCGATCATTAGTAGGGAAGACATATGCATACAATAATTAATTATTTAAGAAATTAACTTCTTTTTTTTTCACATTTGCTTTTACATTTTAATCTTATTTCTCGATCAAGCTCTTATTGTAAATCATACAAATTCGGATACCCTAAAATGGAATACCATGAAATGAAACAAATGAGTCCCCTAGGAGTTTGTTCAGTGGAAAACATTTCAATGCTTTCGTTCGATATAGGTTATTAGCAATATTTTAGAATTGTTAAATATTATTTATAATAATTTCAAGAGATTGCATGCTACTAGACCAAGTTTGATTGGCTTTTAGCGGTTAGTGATGATGGGAAGCAAAATTGTCGCTTAGTAGTTAATTATTAGGAAGAATGCAATTTCTTCAAAAAAATTTTTCATTAGCATTTTTTATAGTTGTCAATAATCACCGCCAGTGGTGGATACTTTGGTGGCCTCCTACCACCACTTTTCAATTAGAGATACTAGTATTTGCAGAATCTTAAAAGCATTATGATAAAATTTAACTATTATAAAGTTATAATTGAAAGAACATAAAAAAGTATGAAAAACATTTTACACAAAACTGAAAAACACCTCATAATGCTAATTAACATGGTACCACAACACTGCGAGAGAGATGACAAATATCCACCGCATGAAACGTACCGAGCACTCTTCCTTGTTAAAGCTAATGTATTAATATATGGTCAACCTAGCCATTTAAGTTGCTTATTAATATTATTTAAGGAGGATTGTTTTACCTTTTTAACCAAAAAAAAGAAGAGGATTTTACCCTCTTTTTTTTTATATCATTAGGTGTTACTTTAAGCAAGCTTTCCTTATCAAATTATTTTTCCATTTATTAATAAGCAATGCCATTCTCCTCTTAACTATTCATTTATTTTAGTAATTTGCTAATACAACCATTGAACTATTGACTAGGAGTTTAGGATATTAGACATAAGTAAACTTTTAAAGTGTAACTTTACTTAACTAAAATCTTTTGAAGATATGCACATAGACTTTAAATTGTGGATGGATCCCCATAATTTTTTATTTTTGACTATGGTTTTTGGGGTTACTTGTATATTTTTGAAATTAAGAGGAAATAAAATTATATTTTAAAAACTCAATCTACACTTGACTAATAAATTAGGGGTGTATTTATTTGCAATCCCATGCAATTTTTTTCATTAAATATTTCACGAGGAAGAGGATTATTATTAGAGTTGACAATTCATGTTATCGTATCATATCTAAACTGGTTCACTTAAACTCGTAACACAATTTGTTTATTAATCGTGTATGAAAAACTAAACTTATGACTTAATTATCTCGTGTTTGAGGTGAAACTATTTATATTAGGGCTAACTATAGATTTGATATTGTTTATCAATTAAAAAGTCATAGTTAAATTAATAATATCTAAATTTGACAAAGATAAATAACATATTATCTTCACTCTTGATAAAAAACTATAACCCAAACAAAAGTTTTTAGTAAAATAAAATCATATGAAATATGGAAAATCTAAAAATGTAAATTTTATAACATCATTAAATTAAGTGGAACTATGAATTAAATAGATATTAATATTACTAACAGTATTAATTCTTAAATTTATCACATTGTTTTTTAGATTTTCAAATGAGATAGTTAAATAATTTACACATGAGTTCGTAATTTTTTATTTATTTAAATTATGACATAATAAGAAAAATATATATAGCTAAAAATATCTCATACCTATAACTAAGATGTTTGACTTAGAAAAGAATAATTTGTACAATAAAATGTAAATACGGAAAAATATATAGCATATCTAATATCCAATGTCCTATCTTTGGGTTTGGAGGCGTAACCCAACTCAAACTCAAACACGAATTTAACTGTGTTTAAATGAGGTTTGTTTGTGTCTCGTATCAAATTTTTTCATAGGTTAACCCATTTAAATTGTATTGTATCGTGTCTGAATCTCAAATTAGCAGCGCTAATTATTATGCCTCCACCACGTTTTGGAGTTTCTATTTTCAATTAGTTTTTGGAACTCTTTCGTTTGTCATTTTCATTTAAAGGAACTTTGCTAGGAAAAATTACTCTATATTTATACCAATAGTCAAGCGAGTCCCCCTCAATGTATTTATTTAGCAGTTTAAGCCTCTTAAGTTTATAGCGAGGTCAATCAAATCTTTTTGTATTTTAAATGGTCGTCTAAGTCCTTTATATTTGTATATTGTGGTACCAGCTAAGTTTAATATTTCCATATTGATGTATAATTAAACACATAAAAACTTTCATGGTATTATATAACATAACTATAACAAACTTAAATAATATTTATGGTATTATATAACATAACTATAACAAACTTAAATAACATTTAAAATATTGAGGATCTAGTTAAATTTTGTTATAAGCATAAAGGTACAAATAATGAAGCTTTTAAAAAATATAAATAACTTAATTAAATTTTGGTATAAATAAACATAATATCAAAGTATATTTAACAACAGGTTAAATATACCAAAATTTTCTATTATAAATGTGGTTTTTCCAATAAGTAATTAATATCTTATATTAAAGCTTGAACTTAAACTAACTTCTATAATGATTTTAATTTTTATTGCCACTATTTTCCTCCTCCGAAAGCTACAATTGACTGAATGGAATGAGTTGTATAGATAGCTTAGTCCATACGAAAAAGCATTGTCTTGTTAACATGGAGGTGTCCTGATTAAAGCGACATATATTACCCTTTTTGTCGTTGTTCTTCTTTCCACTCTCTCTCCAAAGTATCCAAGTTTGCTAATGACATACTGAATTTGGGAAAAGAAGAAAAAGAAAAATTGTCATTATCAATGACATCTCAATTCTCTCCTGAATTAGGATGTACCATTTATCTTTTCATTTATTCGTTAATACTTTTTGTATTACAGTCCACGTGACTTGAATTCTTAACAAAAATTTTCCCAATTAATTATACTATATTTGGATGGTATTAATTAAATTGGAGAGATCTATTAAATATATACTCTTTCATATCAAGAAATTTTATAGTAACCATAAAATCATGGTAAATTATCCTCAATCTCGATAAATTATGTCTATGAACGGTAAAATAGAAACCGTCAATAAATACAGTAAAATGATATTATAGTAATATTATTTTGGATAACATTACTATAGAAAGTAATACTAACTGTTAAAAACTTACAAAGTGTGGATGCTATTATATTTCCTTGATAGATACGTGGTTACCATAACATAAGTACAATAAAGAACACAAATATGAAAATAAAAATAAAAAATAAAATATGATAGGATAAGTATCACATATATTACATGAGTATGATAAAGTATTGATATTTTGTATAATTTGTAATTATATAATTTTTTTTTAAATGTCGATAGACATGTATTATATCTATATATATATATTGTTAATTATGTTACAACTTAAAGAGGAGATATTCAAATCATAATCTATCCCGATAAAAAATCAATATTGATATTATCAAGTTATTAATATTAATATTGTATCTTTAAAATACGACATAATATTAACTATTAATATTTTGGTAATATTGTTTATACAATTTATAATTATATAAATTTATTTTAAATGTCGATAAACATACATTGCATTTATATATTTACATATATCTATATATATATTAATAATTATATTACAACTTCAAAGAGAAAAGATTTGAATCCTCGTATATCCCGACAAGAGAACAATAATGATATCTTAATGTTATAACAACCTCAACAACTCCACTCTATATATAATTAGACTTCATAGTCACCTATACTATGTGGGTGCGTCTCGGCTGGTAGTTATATAATCAACGTTCCTGTTAGGTATTAAATCATTATAGCCTTATAAGAGGAGAAGTGAAGAATTTTGCAAGGGTCTTCCTCGCAGATTATGACAATCCAGGTTGTCCTGGACATAGACTTAGACAAGGGTAGTCGGTTGTTTTTTCTGCGTATATTCTATTCATTTTGGATCTAGCTAAGTATTTTTTCGGCAATTGGTGAGAAAATGATAAGAGTTGTTCATGGAAATATATGTTTTTGCTTTTTTCTAAATTTTTACTTCTTTTTTTTTTTTTCATTTGGTTAATGTCAAAATCATTAAGTGAGCTTTGAGTGATTGTTCAACGTATTATACTTTTGAAGGTTGATCAAACTTACTACTTTCATCGAGTTTAATAAACTTAATAAGTAAAAATTTAATCAAAGATGGTATTTATCAACTTTAAATTTTAGAAAAAATATAAAATTTAAATAGTGAACAATTCTCCCATTTTTCTTTTATCTAAAAAAAAAAAACTAAGTATATCAACATAACCCTCAAAATTCTATGTAATAACTATACTTGCGAAAACAGTTACTTGTTTTTGTGGGTTGTATTTTAATCTTATAAGAGGAAAATCCTACTGTGAAATTCATAGTCATTGATGATGGTGTGCATCGGAGAATTAAATAATTAAACGAAACACTAGGATTTTTAATGGAAAATTTCCTTTTAGAAGGAAGGAGTTAGATCGCAATAATATAATAATAATTATTGATTTGAAAAGTTTGCTTTTTGTAAAAGTTGTTGCTTTCTGATTCGTTGTCTCGAAGGGATAATTTACTGGAAAGCTGCGACAAATTGACGTTGGAATGAAAAAGATTGCAACGGAGTGGAACAGAATCAAGACTTGAATGATAAAACATTTCTTATCTTCGGAAATACCTAAATAATGAAATGGAAAGTAATATATATATATAGTATGGTTTGTCAAAAATGTCTTTATTATTAGACGTAATAATTAGGTTAGAGATTAAATTCGTATCTTAGTTCGTATCTAGCTCCCTAACTTGTTTAAATAAATAGGTCTAGATTCAATCAGTGAACCCATTTAATGTTAAATTTATACTTTCATTCTTTAGTTGCTTTTTCCCTCACTAATGCAACATTATAAGACAAAAGTTAAAAAAGAAAAAAAGACGAAGAAGAAAATATCAAAAGCAAAAAGTAAGAAATATCAAGTCATAATTAGGGTTCATTCTTTCTTTCATCTTTATCCCAGTCCATATCCAAGCAACCGCACCACATTTTCTTAATTAAGTCGTCTTCTTCTAAGAAATTTGTGCACTTTGTAATTTAGACGAAATTGCTAAATTGACTCTAGTTAAGCCTATGCTCTATTGTTGATTTTATTTAAGTCCTCCGGTAGAAAATTATATAGACGTATTGGAAATCATTTTTTTTCTTTTTGTTGTTCTTGAATCAAGATGGTAAGCAGGAAATTAGCTTAGCAAATGTCAATAACTTGTTCTTGGACTCGATATCTTTTTTCCACCATTTCATAATGATAAAGTGGTAGAATACATTTTATCCACCTCTATAGCAAACTTTAATATTAGACTTAAGGATTAGATAACTCCGAGTGAAAAAACAAATGTATATATTATAATTACAATAAAGTGGTAGAAAAAAGTTTTATAATAATTACTGTATTAGTTAATGGTTGGGAAATACAATATTATTACCCATATTCAATTCCATCCACCTCATTTACAAATAATAGGTGCCTTTCAAGAACTTTAGGAACCTATTTCTATTTCATCCTTTTCATGCATTTATTTTTAACTATATAACTTGATTTTTAAAAATACGAAATACTATCCAGTAACTAAATCCATACAAAATTATCCATATGTGACAAACCTTATGTTTCTATTGGCATCATAAATCAATTTAGATAATGAATATCAATAGATACAAATATACAAGTTTTTTAAATTAGTAAATTTTATTTGATCAATATTATAAAAATATATAAAAAAAATAGTATTAAATTAGAAAAGATGATAAACGGGTCCAACCTGAAGACGACATTCAGTAAATCACAAGTTGAAGTATACATACACAATTAATAAACGGATCATATCACAGGTTGAGGTTTTTTGAATATAAACCCATTTAGAAACGAAACAAAACACAACATTATATCACAAATTATCAACCCTATTTTTTCTTTCTCATCTTACCTCCTAAGAGAAGAGAGGTTAAGTATTTATAAGCGAAGGGTTGAGCTATAGCTAACTCATTACCCATGACCTAGGATGTCGTCCTAGGTTTTGGGACTCAGGTTTGATGAGATTTGTTGACAAAAGCAGGGTACAATTTTCTTGCATTTTGCATACATCTTTTCACATTTAATGTTATGAGGGTACCATACATCTTATTAGAGTTACACAAGTGAAACGTGTTATGTGGATAAGTCCATCTAACTGGTAAAAAATGTAAATTGAGTTTAGAAATTTTGAAAATTTAAATGCAGCCTTTTCTAGCTTACCTCATTTAACATATAAGTCAAAGCAGACTAACTTGTTACAAAGCAGGTTAGCTCGCTAACTTGAAAGCATTTAAAAAAAAAACACACACACACACACATATTTATCATATTTGGATCTTGATCTATACTTGTTAATCCTTATTTTAAGGTAAGTAGCTTATTTTCTTTTAATTTTAAATATAACAAAGGCAAATCTTCGTATTACCAGTATTTATGATCATTGTTGGTATCCGTTGGAATATGTGTTCCTAGCGTCGGTGTATATTGTTTTAGCCACATGCTAATTGTTCATAAAATGATGATGAAAAGAGTATTTGAAAAATTTCTTATGTAGTTTTGCTTTTGAATAAAAAAGGGACATCCTCCAATTTCATACACAATGATATTAGTTGGGTATACCTTTTGAGTTTACTCTATTTGAAGTCATTTTATTCCTTTCATGAGTTATAGGTTACATGACAATATTTTGACTTGGTATGATTACGTTGTTTTGTCCAACGATATTGTAGGTTATAGAGATGACACTAAAATACGCTATTTTAATGTTAGGTGCTTCTAGATGTCTTCACTTTTCCATTGTGATGTCGATATTCAATGAAGTTTTAGATTGCTTTGTTCATACATCGCATTAACTCTGTCAAATGCTTGAATAGAAGTGGTACTATCATTTTTCTTCAAAAGAGGTCATAAAAACATGTGTTACTTAATATTTTTATTGGGCATGTAATAATGTTGAAAATATTTTATTAAAAATGATAAATAAATTTTACACAAATTAAAACTGCACCATTTTGAAATTTTTTGGTTTTGTATTCAAATAACAATCAAGTGCTAAAATTCCTTAAAAGCACTCAGTCAAGAGTATTAACATGTTGTATAATATAACCAAGTTCAAATGTTGTGGGTTAATGGATTGACCCGCTTAACCTACTAACCTGTAGTGAATTAGGTTTTAGATTGAAAATTCCAACCCGCATATTAAGCAAGCTAAAGTAGACAAGCTCGTTTAACCTGCGAGTCAAAACAGAGCAGGATCGGGTAAGTTAGCCCACTTAATCCACTTACATAGCTCAATATCTCATCCACATAGGTCCTTATGTTACAATTCCATTTGTCTCATCATAATCAATGCTTTGTTGTACCATACATTTCTCAAGCCAAGCCAAGGCCTTTGCCATAAAACCGACCATTGGAAAGTTAGGGGTTATCTTTCTTCTATCATCACAAGGAGATCGATTCAAGCTTCAAGGGCTAAGCTTGCAATTGAAAAGGTCAATTAAGGCTCTAAAAGCTCGATTTGTGCGCTAAGCATGCCGATTTGGTTTTAGGGGGTTTGAACTACATGCGGAGGAGGTTGGCTTGGACCCTAAAGTCTATGTCTAAGAATGTACTATTAACATTTAGTAATAAATTTTCCCATTTTGTTTCAATGAATTCTCTTTTGCCAAGTGTTAATAGGACCCTTTGGACCCAGGCCCAACTAGATCTGCTTAGGCTCATTCTTATAGTCATGGCCTTTCCCGGGCCAAGCCCAAAGCTTAGCCTATCTAGTTGAAACAACTCTACAACAATTACAAGTCTTCGAATAAAGCTAAAGGACTAAGTCAACAACCATTTCCTAACTTTTTAGACCATGACGGCTGCTATATGCCTACTCTTCTATACTTGTGAAAGTGAATTCTTCCCACTAACTACTCTCTAACTGTCGAGATCACTCTTCTATAAATATAAAGCTACTATCCAACAATAAAATGCTTTATATTTTGTGCACTTGAGCCATCTCTACTCTCCAATATCCACATTCTTTAAAACCTCTTGTTGACTTAAGTATTAGAGTAACCATGCTGAACAATTCTCCGATACCCTCTCACAGTCTTTTATTTTACAGACTCTCTTACTTGTGCAAAGCCCAATCTCATCTCAATCAATACCAATAGAATTTAGAGACGACACCAAGAAAAAAAAAAGGAAAAAAGAAATATTCTCAATATCTTTCTTTAATATTTATCATTACTAGTATTTAATTAATTATAAGAATGACCTTAGTCAAACAAAGGCTAAGCTATATATAGGTAGATAGATAATCCACATAAATCTTAATGTAACTATTGGACCATATATGGCCCACCTAATGAAGTCAATTAAATTGCCTCTTACTCAAACAACCTTCAAAACCATTAGATTTGCTGTGTTAATGAATGGTATTAAAGGTATAATAATGCTCCTATGACTTTTGATTGTTGATATAGATGCTAAAGCACTAAGTGAAACATAATGATTGACCAATCATTCCTATGAGGAAGCTCAATATAATTTAATTATCATGAACCATTGCTTGATTCTAAGCTAGGGTTGATAATTTGTATTAACATACATACTATAAATTCATATTTAAAAGAATTTGTATTTAGATATATCAATTCGTAACACAATCTGTTTATTACTTATTTATGTATAAAAGATCGAATCTACAACTTGACTTGTCAATTAATCAATATTAGTTAAAAGTCATCCTCAAAATAACATCCAATAGAATGAAACAATATAATCCATTCGTTTGCTGCATCATCCGAAATCAATAAAGCAAGGAGGAGTCATCATCTTCATATCTTTTTTATTACTGATTCATGTATTCATCTTAATGTCAATCTCCTGCTTCATCATTTCAGTATTTTAAATTTAATCTAGCATGCAGGAGTAACACCACATAAAATATTGATGGTGATTATAATGGGAGTTATAGAAATACTTGTAAAACTTTATAATGTAAGAAAAATTTTAACATTGCAAAAAAAAACAAAAGAAAGAAAAAAGCAACCTATAGATTTTCATGATTTTGTTATTCTTTGCATGTAAGAATAGTTGTCAAATCTTACTCATTTTTGACATATATGGATTTACTTGTAAAGGGAGTAGTGCTCCCATGTATCTTGTTTTCCCTAAATAATAATGGAGTTAACTACTATTGCACTTGAATGGGATAATTCTAACTAATCTGCCATCTATTTTTCATTCGTTACGCATTCCGATATTTAACAACTTGACGATTACGTATGGAGGAAAAGGAAAAACAATAAAAAGAAGAAGAAGAAGAAGAAGAAGAAGATAATTAACGTTATTTTATTTTTCTCAATTTTATAATTAACGTTAGTTGACAACTAAAACAAAATTAGTGCAATTTACACATAAACCGTGTTTTAAAAATGCTGATCTACAAAATGCATCTAACAAATGGAAAGAAATGAAGTGAGAAAAATCAAAAGACAGTAAGGGGGAGTACAAGCGTCAAACATGAGACCAACTACCGCTTTGAGGGCAAGAGTGATGCATTTTAGAAATTTCAGGTTTAGAAGAAGCAGGACCGACATGCCTCAAATTATCATGCCACTGCTCGTATCCCTTAAATGCAACTTGTTTATAAAATTCGAGTGCAACTAAACTAAACCGTATTTACAAAATGTGATTTCACTATATTATTTACGTAATTAGTTTGGTCAAGACTTTTTTTTAAAGAAATCGTTTGTCTATAAGGGATAAATTCTCTGTTTTCTCACAATATTATAAAAGTTTTACGTATTTATTCAAGATCTAGAAAATGATGAAGTTACTATTATCTTCTGGAAAAATAGATAGGTTATCTAATAATTCCTATTTCTAGATATAACATTAACATTCATTAGTATAAATAGGGTATTTAAACAAGTTGAGTTTGAACCTTAATTGTAAGTTTGATAATTCCAACTCCATAATTTTTAAACTAACTGAGCCTAAATTTGTAAAAACTCGGCTCGACTTGGCTTTCCACTCAAGCTCAGCTCATTTACAACCTTAACCCTAAGCAAATAGGACATGAACCTTTAGGTTGACATTCTTTCATTGGAAAATTTGATGTAGCACATGCTAGGACTACCATATAGTAAGTTTAGACTACTACCTAGCAAACAGCAACAACCATTTAATTGATAGTTTGATCCCCTCAATATCGAGAAAAGCTTCAATGCTACTAACCCACCATATGAATCAATAAATGGTGAGGAAGTATTAATAAAATTTTGACATATGAAATTTTTTGAAAAGGTACTAATTTTATGTATCAAAATTTTATTAATACTTACACACCACTTATCGACTTATACGATATATCAGTATCATAGAATCTTTTTTCTTGAATCCATAACAAAGATTGTTGATAAGATTAATGAACATAAGAGTACTGATTGTCTTGCCTATATTGTTGGCATGCAGTTGTATATGATAATGGAAATCAACTTTATGGAGCTAAGGCCAGCCAGCAACAAGTAATCGATCAATACGAGTTTAGCCGATCACGAATCTGGATAGAGGAGTTTGCCCCGTAATCCTTAGTCGATATGCTTGGTTCTCGAACCTTTATAGTTTATGATTCAAATTGTATTTCCTATTCATACTATCCAATGTTCCTTTGAAAGGAATAGCTACTCTATTCCTCCTTTAATTCCATATAAAATTGGTATTATAGTATTTAGTTGAGTTTGGGACACAGAATAATCATTCCCAGTGAATTATTGTTGCTGAAAATATTGAATAATGATTCATTTCTCTAACTCATAAATTGCTATTCAATGGTCCATTTAAAAATATATTAGATAATTTTTTTTTTAATTCCTGTCTTAGCCATTATTCATCATGTGCCAACTAAACAAAATAAAATACAAGTAATAACAATCAAGGAAAAAAAAGCAATGTATAGTTAAGTTCAAATAGATGATCAAACTTTTCAAGCAGTTAGTTTTTATAATAAATATATTTTTCATATTGTATGGAATGTATATACGATACGGAATCATATGATAAATTTGAAGTATAAAAACGTGCCGAATTTACCCTAAGTGTTTAAGTTATGGAAAAAAAATTGTACTATTTAATGTCACTGCAGCACCAATAAATGACATCAAACCAGTAAGGTAGCCATTATTACCAACTACCCAGAAAAAAAAAAGAAATAATAATAATAACATTATTATTATTAATTAGGGTAAGACTTTGCAAATATTTAAATTCATGCTTGACTCAAACAGCCAACTCATTTTGCTGACATCTCCATACATAATTCCACAGTTCTCTTTATTACTTCTGCTAAATAAGCATGTCTTCTTATTTTCCTATTAAATGTCCCATTCATGTTGCAAATTTTATCATGTCAAGTGAAAAAATTTATAAAAAGCAATAAATAAATAAATAAAGAGTTCTATCAACGAGTTCTGTAAGATTACCTGCTATAAATTGAAAAAGAAAAATTTCCATCTAATCCAATATTAATTAAAATACTGTTAATGGGTATCCTTGAAATACTAATTAAGAGGAATTTTATCATACTTTTTAAGATTGATTACACCCTCTAGAAAGAAAAATTTATAAAACGAAATAAAATTACTATATACATGTCATTAACAAATACATTAGGCATGTAATAAGTGTGTAATTTTATACACTTGTTCTCTTTTAAATCTTACGATTTGGTATAACTTATAATACTTTATAATACTTTTATTGATTTGTTAACAAAAAAAAATAATAATAAGTTATACATAAGTTGAGTCTATACAATAAATTAGTAAAAAATTATTTAAGTTTGGACTTAAATGGTTTATGTTGTACTATATAAACCATTTTAATATTTATATTTGTAACCGGAAAAATATACGAAACCACAATCTATTATAAATACAAAGATACATGAGAAGCCAAAGCCTGGAATTATAAGCTAAAGACATGCTGCACCAAATGAATTTAGTTTCTCCAAGCTATTTCGACGATCAGACCAAACAAATTCTTTTTTATGGATTTTCCATTATTATTTCATTTCCAAGGTGTTAGCTTTTGCATTTGGGAGATGTAGCTCCGGAGGAAGGAGGTTCGATTTGCATGATATTTAATGTGTGGGACCCTCACTCCATTTCATGAGGACACTAAAGTTAAACCACAATTCATCTTCATTTCTTCGTATAAGAGATTTCAAGCCACAAGCTACTCCAATTTCTATTAGCAATCGTGTGTGGGTCAGCATGGGTTCTCTTTATCTTTAGAACCTATGCTTTGATCGGAATCTTACAGCACGAAAAGAAAATGCAGTCAAGAAATTATCATGTGTCGGAAAATATCGGACATTCAAGCCAAAGAAATGAGTTAGGGGGACATCGATATAAAAGCTAGAGGAACGAGAGCTTGAGGGGGAGAAATTTCATACCTAATGTTTCTGTGGAGAGACTACGGCCGAGTGTATTGTACTTCACATTTTTATTTTACTCTCCATGGGCTTTTATTTGGAGTCACAGGACAAAAGGAATTCATGACAGGATTAGAAAACATTATTTGAGTTCTTCTATTCCTTTTGCTTTGCTTTCAACTAATCAATATATTTCTTGAAATCTCTTGTGTACTTTTTACAATTATTATAAACTAAATTTATATTATGAAATTTTGACTAGTTTGATGATTTAATTAATATATGATTTTACTATATATTGCTATTTAATTAATTACGACTTTCAAATATCTCATTCTCATGATTCATGATTTTATTATCTAGTCAACCATACTTTTATGAATAAAATCTGAAAAACTCCAAAACGAATTGATGGTTCGCATGAGATCAATCTAAAATTAATTTAATTATTGTTATACATACTCTTTAAATTAATTTTAGGATTTACATACTTAATGTGATTGATATTAATTTTTGTAACATAGAAATATACATGAATTCTAATATTAATTAAAGCAGTAATATTTGTGAGAGAAATTTGCTATCAAACTGAAGATTATAAATAAATTTCTCGAAAAAAACGTTTCTACTATAATTAGAACAATAACAACTCAAAAGAAAAGTGAATCCTTATGAATATAATTAAAAACCAACCAATTAGTCTTAACATATTTTAGAAACATATGTTAATTAATCAAACCATAACATAATCAAAATCCCATGCAATTGTCTTGGTAAATTTCACCCTTTGTTACTTTCTTGTTTTAGTTAAGTTATTTTTTTTTATTTTAACTTGTTTAAACGTCTCGTTTCAATCGCCTAATTAAAAAGATAATTGATATACTCTAGTAATTAGTTTTGCAATCCATGTAGATACGACCTACTCTCATCGGTTCTTTTTATTACTATATATGCGATCTGTATACTTATTGATATAAATTTCCTTTTTAAAGATCATGTCTACAGTAAATTTTTTTTTTTTTTATTTTAAGCTTATCATAAAGTATTCCTATAGCACCCTATTAACATTCTTTAACCAATATTTGGAACCCTAAAAAAGACAAATGGTCATAAGGAGAACCACGCTAGATCAAGACACTGGCATGCAACTCGATCTGTCTTTTAATAAGAATGGCATGAGTTCAAATTCCTTTCCCTCTTTTACTCAATGGAACAAAAAATAAATAAATAATAAATTATTATGTAATGTCCTAAATATGGACACTGGTGGGTACAATTCGGCCAACGTCTACTACTTGGATACCGTCCAGCATAATTGTTTACTCACTTAAGAAGCCATGCAAACATGGTTCAATTTGGAGAAATTGTTAAAACACTAGATCAAGGGGACATCAAATAAGCAGTGGGCCAGTGGCCATTTTTCTATTGAAGGATTTGGAAGATCGTCTTATTTCAGGAACTTACAAGTTGTGGATTGGGATAGCAATTTGATTCCACCAGTAAATCTTCATCTATTGGCTGATCATCCAAATTGCCATGACATAAGACACGGAAGGAACAATGGGGTCTTTGAAGAAATGTCAGATGTCCATAATAAATGAAAATATTGACGTGGGGTAGTGAGTTTTTTTCTTGTATTTATTTTTTTTTTATTTTTTGAGTTTTTGTGTTCAGATTTTTTGGAATGAGTCCTCTGGGGTATATATATATATATATATATATATATATCTCAATATGTTACCCTATGTAGAAATGTTACACTAAGACTGTCTATTAACTCTTCTCTAGTTTTGGTGGATAAAATGGTCATTACAAATAAATAATTTGACTGGTCATGTAAAATGGTGAATAGCTGGCATAGACAAATAAAATTTAAAACTCATTGGATGCTTTTATTAACCGCTAATTTTGAGTTAATTTCTTAGAAACCAATCAAATGCATCATTTTTTTTTTTTTGATACATGTAACTAGTTCTTTTCTTAACATCTCACTCTTTCATTCATGTCAATTCGTCTTTATGTGAAAATCTATATAGTCATTTCGATATTTCCAACAATCAATTTTCATTATCATGATGGATTAATCATGCAATATCAAGTCTTCTTTATTTTCCTTTCTTTTTTATTTTTTATGTGTATGTAAATCTTTTTATTCTTCTTTTACTATTCCTAGAAAATTAAAATATGTTATTTACTTCTTTTACTATCTAAAAACATGATCAGATCAAGTTTAAACTTATCTCACATTAAATTGAAGAATGTATAAGAATTTAAAACATCACTTGGATATTCTAAACAATCAATTTATATTAGTATCGCGGAGATTCATCCCATATTTTTTAATATAAAAAGAAAAAAAAAATATTCAAAGGTGATTACTGGCTCACGGAAACCAATAATTACCCTTGATGGTAGCATGACATGATATGAATCCACGTATCCTTTCACCAAATCACACAAGATAATGTACAAGCAAATTACACAATCACCTTCATAAGAAGATTACACGCTACCAATCCATAGCTTCAAAAATAGGATTTAATCCCAACATTTTGGGCCTAATTTGCATTCATTCTCAAAAACCGTACTAATTTTTTCATAAAAATTTTTGAAAAAAAAAACAATGAATAAAGGAAATTACACTATGTTCTTCATTACTTAATCATATAAATGCTCCTCTTTCACTAAAATAAACCAGGTTCCGAATCCTTCTCCCTACTGTACTCACCCAAGGGGGTTAAAAAAAAATAATAATTCACTACCAAGCTAAAGGTCCTATAAAACTTCACACAATGTAATTTGAGCTTTTCCTTGGTATTTTAAAAAAAAAAAAAAAACACTAAAATATTGTCAACTAAATAGTTATGTTCTACATTTACACCACATGGATGAAATGTACACCAAAAATTTTTATAAAAAAAAAATTGTTTAATTATTGTTTTCTTCCTGCAGAAAGCCAAAGGCTAGGACAAAAAAAATGGATGAAACTTTATCACAAGAACAGGCCTCTAGGGGGATGTTAAACCAACATTGTCCCCATTCCAGCAAAAAACATGAAAATGCAGGTTTCACACTTTTCAGTCACTCTTCTTCGTAGCGAAACACTTCGAAGTAACATCAGATTTTTTTGTGCATACAGCAGAGAAAGCTTTCAACACCATCGCGTCAATTTCTTGCTCCTTTTTCTCGTACACATAGAATGCGAAAAATGCAATGAAAATTCCTGCAGCAGAAGTGCAATCATTGGAATGTAATTACCATCGCAGAACATTTAATAGTAAGTGTATCAAATGGAAATGGCAGGGTATATGTTTGTTGGTATTAAAGAGTTTCTTGATGCATACCTATAACAAATAGATTCCGGAAAGAGATTGTCCCGAGGATGCTAATTACTAGAAGAACACCAATGACCTGTTTCATTCCCAGGAAAAAAAAGATCTCTAACTATACTTGTGATTGCCCGATAAAATGTATTAAAGTTGTTGCCACAATCTGAGCCAGAAAAGCAATAAACAGCGGTGGACCAGCATGTGACCCTAGAGGCTAGAACAATTGAAGTTTTCTCCACCTTTTCTGCATTCTTTTTATTTCCTTCTTCATATTGCTTACCAAAAGAGAATTAACCAACAGAAAACTACAGAAAGCAAACACGATACAACACAAGCAGTATCGACACTCAGGACTCAGGAGGGTGTAAACACAAGCATCTAACCGTCCCAGCTTTTCCCAAACAGCTTACAAGATAATGCAAGTGCTAATGGGAGGGATATATTTATGCTTTTGAGGTTAATAAGCATAAGAGATATAGGAAACAATGCAGAGGATGTCTAATAAAACTGAATATTCATATAGGGGAGCAAAGAGAGATGGAGGATATTGCTACATAAAGAATATAAAATAATTATAAGATTAAATAATTAGTTTCTCATCATCTAAATATTGTTTTCCCTTTCAAACTTTAAATTATATGATAACATAAAAATTTTCAAAGCTGCCAATTATGGCTTATGCCTATTGACCCCACCATTATGGTCTGGAATGAGGGAAACAATCAGAGAGGAAAGGAAGTAGGAGAAAAGAATTAAAAAGGAAAGAAAATGGAAAGAAATAATTAATCTATTTTCTTGTTTGGATAGAGAGAGAGAGAGAGAGGCAAATGAAGTAACATGGGAATAATTTTTAAAATAATATATAAAAATACTTTTAACTATTCAATTACAATATTATTCTTCCAAAGGTGATAAGAATCTAAAAGGAAAGGCTACTATTGGAATTTCAATACTTTTCTCTCCTAATCACTCCAATTTGAGGGGAAAAAAGTATGAAATCAGCTCCCAATTCTCTCACTTTCCAAACTATGCAAAAACCATTAAATTCCTCTATTTTCTTTCTTCTTAAATCGTTCTTTGCATTTCCCCTATTCCAAATAAAGTGTTAGTGAAAGAGATTAATTTGATAACATTATTTGTTGCACCAAAACTCCCCATTCCCCTTTAAATGATATAGATAAACTAGACATATTTAAGCTTATGCCCAAAGATTGGGGTGATGACGAGTCTGTTGAGCTACTAAACAGTTGCTTGGCTTGACAAGAGCTACTAAACAGTTGCTTAGGATCAACTTAGCTCTTATGCAGTAACCATTGTAGAAGTATAGCAGTAACAGGGTAGCAGCTATAAGTCAGACCAAACATTCATAAATGTGGAACTCCTATCGTGATGCCCAGAGAGAGTTGCTCATGCAAGTAAGCAGCTCCTTTTCCACCCTCTTCGTCTAATAAAAAAATTAAAAAAGACAAAGCAACTAAATCTGAACTCTGAATTGTGAGTTCTCCTGTTTTCTCAGACAAGTGTTGCATCCTGTGATATTTCCTTCACATTTTCTCTTAAATGCCTCCTCCATGGACAATGTTGACTCTTTTTCACCTTTGGGGCAATCATCTCAAGCCCAGTGCACAGACAAGCATTCATCTTCAGAGCTAACAAGAGGTAATGTTGAGAAAACCCTCAAATGAAAAATGATAAATGAAAAAATATAGTTTCTTATGCTGGCACCGTATAGGCAACAATTTAGTTCAAAGGGCGGGAAAATGTGAATTATTCCATTTTAATTTAGCAGCCACAAAAGCAAATTTGTCATAGCAGGATACAGATTAGCGAAATCAATTTCATGGAGAATGAATCAAGGGAATGGCAATACCTTGAGGAACAAAACCCAATCATTCCCCTGGCAGAGTCTTTTCATTATTGTCATAGCTTCATTCCATATCGAGGTTAATGATAAAGCAATCTCCTGAGACTTCTCTTCAGATATGTAGAAACTTGATGCCTGAATTTTCTCAATCTTATATCCCAATCTGCAAACACAGAAGTTTGATCGTATCATTATGTAATGACCACTAAACGATTGATTTTATGATATATTGATATCCAGCGGCACTTTCAAAATTTTGTAAAAAGATTTTCCATCTAGAAAATGCCAATTTATTGGGATAATACTTTAAAATGACAAGTTTTTTTGGTTAGCATAGTTTCATCATCTGTAACACTTTGATTAAAAGAAAGACTTGATTTTGGTTCTTTGCAGAAACACATGATTTGAAATCATTTCATAGAAGCAATCCCTTCAATGAAAAGGCCGAGATTTCTTTTCACATTTCATGTTTCAAATAAAAAATAAATGTAAAAAAGGAAAAAGGAAAAATAGCATCGTATCCTAGTCCAAACTAACCATGAATTGCCTCCATAAGTGATGCCTCACTGGCATTATATATAATGTGTTTTCAAGCATAATTCCCTTCTTCTTTCAACAAAAATGACAGCTAGGATGAATTTTATTTTTTTTCATGGTAAATAGCTAGATGGTAAACGTTGGATCAACAATGATACAATATTAAAAGCATTTTAACTTTCAGCCTGAATATAAAGGATAACATGCAAGTAGCTCATTAGAAGATTAAAATCTGGGAATAGCAATCAAGAAATCCAGAACTAAGATAAGCTTACATCTTCTCAGGTAAATTCCCATGGACAAACAAGAAGACTGATGCTGCCATAAAAAGCTTTGCCAATGAAGAGATGATGGATGATCCGGATGAAATGAAATGGTAATAAATTGCAGCAAAAATTAACAATGCTGTGAGTGTTTTCTTCTTATCCTTCCAGAGCAATGTGTCTGCAACTGCAAAATGGAAACCATCAATTCTTCACCTAAAACATACCTTTTCTTTTACAGGCTACATACACCTAAATTATATTGGTAGTCTAGAGTTTAAGCTGTAACCTACAGACAATTAAGGTACATAGATAGGGTTAGAACTATTTCCTCATAATTGTACTGCAACCACTGTGTCAGAAGTAGAATATATGTAATATCCTTTATATAATCAAGCGTTAGCATCATCAGCACTGTTCATGGGAATTCTGACTGAAGGATAGGGTGCATTTATTCTATAGAGAAAGACATAGAGCTGAGTAGCACGCCCTTCCCTGTGGCATGCTAAATTCCAAAAGAAAAGGGGGGAAAAGGGGAAAAGAGAGGGGGGTTGGGGGTGGGTGGTGAAGGTGGCGGTGTTGGTGTGGGGAGCAACCACATACCCTTTCCATTTCCAAGAAATATTGAAGCTTTAGATGACCCTTCTCTCCTTTGCTGCTGCTCATATCTGAGGTCAGCATATGATTGAATTGTACGCTTGAGACCCTCCTAAAATGACAAAAAAGAAAGATCATGCATTTCAGATAAGTGGGTCTGTGAAATTATTGGGCACATTTATCTCTTTATAATGACCAAAATGCATAATCAAATTTGTTTAAAAAAGCAGGAAAAGCAATGCATGGTTGTATTATGAAGGTGCACAATTCTAATAAGGCGCAATTAAAAGAGAAATGGAGTGCAGTTACAGATTCTAAATGCAGCTGGAGTACACTACCTATTAGCAAAAGGAAAAACACAGTACCAGATGACAGTTTTTCATGAGAAAGACCCATCTTATAGAAGAAATGACCACCTGAAGCTGCATGATGGGCTCATAACCAAGCAGATCCTTTGCCTTTGAGCAATCAAATGACCGGCTGCATGAGAGGAGTCTGATCCTTGAAGGGGTAAGTTGTGGAACTTTCATCCCATATGGGCCTAACAGCTTATAGATTAGCTCCACAATATGTGCAATTGGCATCACAACGAATGCAGGGATCTTTATACTAGGCCTGCAAGCTACAGTAATTCAGAAAAGTGTGGAAGAATGAATATCTAAATTTCTTTATCATGTATTGACAATAAAAATACAAAGAAACCTCACTAGCTAGCTACCCTATGTTTACTTTGAGAGCAACTCATTGTTGAGAAGTGAGGCTCAAGCCACATCTAGCATATTCAGTTTAAATATACATAAATTAAAAGGTTATGCATGAAAGACGAAGACACACTTCTTGTTATCAGGATGAATAAAACAAAAGGCCATATTTAGAGAGCATGAAACCACTAGTTGAGCTGCCCTAATAAGTAGCCAATGGTGGCATCAAGACCATATAACAAGACAGTAGAAATGAGGCTTTACTGAATATATTCTGTATACCAACATAACTCTAATTTTTTCACATGAGAACTTAATTTAACATGGCAGGTAAAATCCAAAATAAGAAGCTTTAGGGCAACAATGGAGAAAATCCTTGCAGCGTCTTATTTAAGTCATCACCTCCTTGAGAGCTGAGAAGAGATCTAACAACTAAGTATACCTTCCACATTATCACTTTAGCTAATTGATCTTTTGAATAGAAGGAAATAATTACAGCAAATGAGTGTCCATCAGTACCATGAAAATTAAGGCATTCTAGCATCATATAGCTCTATTCATGGAAGTTACATTGCAGAAGAGGAAAGCTTGTAGATATCAGGAAGCCTAGCAATTTTTCAATTGAACTTTCAAAGAAACTATCAAGATCGCAGACCCTGAGACAAATTATTAACAGAATTCATAAAAGGGTTCACAATCGCCCAAAAGTTCACAAAGGCCTGTCCTATAGCTATGCATAAGGTATGAATCCATCTTTAATGCAAGAATGTGAAGCTCTAAAAACATTATGAAGTAAATTATTGCTGGCAACTGATTGTTTATCAGTACATGAATATAAGACAGCAAATATTAGCATCTGAAAGTTATATTGCAGCAGAGGTAAAGATTGTAAATATCAAGAAAGCAAGTTTTGCTAGAAATTTAGAGCTTTATTTCAAAGACAGCAAGGAGATTTGCAAACCTAGAAATGGAATTATTTACAATAGAACTCATAAAAAGGGTTCAAGATGGCCCAAAAGTTCACCAAAGCCAGTCCCATAGCTGTGCACAAGTTATGTATCTACCTTTAATGTTAGAAAAATGAAGCTCAAAAGCATTATGAATCAGTACTCACTATATGTCTTAAATAAAAGTCATTTATCATATTCATTCATAAAGTGTTCTTTGTTTTGTAAAATTGCAAGAAAATCTCTCTCTTCCCCCCCCCACCCCCCAAAGCATAAGCTCAAGAGAGGGGAAAAAAACAAGGAAAGAGAATTACCTCTCATAGCCAAGACCTTCCAAAACAAGTGAGACAAATTCCCAAAACTTGATAGGCTCCATGTTTGTTATGAAATATGCCTGCAAAAATAGTCGTTTCATGTAGAAATTGCCAAAATATGTCCTAATTTCCAGTTCATGTTAGATGTATGCTTGGACTACAATTAACTGAGACCAATCAGGGAAAATAAATAATTTTAAATGACAAGCAAAAGATTTTTCACATTGGCATCTATCTGTATTCCTAAAATTAACAATTTATTTTTCACACCTTTGCATTCCTGTTTAAAATATTTGAGTCACTTACTGCTTTTCTCCCCACTATTCTCTCTTAAAGCTAGACACTTTAGAAACTTCCATAAAGTAAACAGGAACCATTTGCAGTGCTCAATCATTTCAGGCTAGAAAGCAATATAGACCTATAAGTTTTTGATAGTTAAATATTACCAACTTGTTTTGTGGCTTTCCACAAGTTACCTCTTTTGTGTATAGCATTCATACTTCTTTCCTACTGCCTTTAGTATATTGTCTGCCGTAATTCAACTGGACCAAGCCCTTCTTTCTTGTGTGCCTTATTTTATTGCAGGCATTCTGCTATTGTTGTCAACTTTACAGATGATTAGGAGAAGCATATCCTCTATTATGCCAAAAGAAAAGGATAAAGGAAGAAAGATAAAATGGTTAAATGCAACACCAGATATCCCTCATAAATTCTACATAAATGTCCTTGATTTGTTCATGTAGAATCTGAATATATAATTGATGGAATGAACCAAAAAGCTCTTATTGTAAGTAATCCAATGATGTACAAGCAAGGTCAATCTTGTTGATTTTGACAGCATATGTAGGCATCCATATGGAGGCCAAGCCTTGGCACAACTAGTAAAATTGTCCCATTGGTGAGCAAAAAGGTCACTGGTGCAAGGCACAGACCAGCCTCTTTACAAGATGTGAGGTAAAGCCATACACATGTAATATGCCCTTTCTGTTCAGGCATTTCATATGAACTCAAAAAATAAGCTCTATAAAAGAACAAGGACCGGATGGGGTAACTTCCAATGAAAAGAGTCTTTTCTACAGCAAGCACTTTAAGACACTTTTACACTTTGTTTTCCCTCTTTTTCTTGAAATGCATTGCATCAAATCCTACAACAATTCTCTCTTGATTACATAAGCATGAAAGATGACTGACACTGAGCAAACTCAAGACTAATCAAACAGAAGGAAAGAAAACATCTAGTTCCATGTACTGATTGCTAACTGCAAATATCAAATATAGGAGTAGAAATTATACCTGCCCTGAGGCTTTTTCTGCCACGTCACCTCCCGATGCAAGAGCCCGTTCAGCACATATATGAGCATGAGCTACATTCTCAACATAAGTGAAGTCGTATACATTGTTGCCATCACCAATTATGAACTGATTCCATGGAAATACAGACACAAAAGGAACTTAGGAGATAACATAATAATAACTTGCTTTTACCACTAGAAAAGAAGTCTTATCTCCATATTACAAAGGTATTCTCCCTTAAGAACTATTCCCAACCTTCTATAAGTACCTTACCTACAGATTTCAGAATAATTTAGAGACTTTTACCTTAAAAGATTCAGGAAAATTTCATTAGCCCTCCAACAAAATAAATGCCTAAGCCACCAGTAATCCATCAGTACTACAAAATTTTGGCTTCGCTTAACTGTTACTGATCATTCAGTGAGTTAACCAAGAACAAACAAAAAATCCTAATAACTTAAAGGCAAGGAAAAGCTTGTTGAATTATAGTGAATCTCTGATCAATAATTACAAGAGGGAAAAATATGATTAAGACCTTTAGACCCTGTTCTTGAGGGAAGCAAGAAAACTTGGGACATCTAAGTTGCCACATTGAGAACAAATCTTTTCTATATATCACTGCTTTCCTGAAAAATTACTGTATAATTGATTTGATAATTGACAGGATTTATTAGGAAGATAATGATATAGAACAATTACAATCTCCTTGTCTTACAAACCACATTTTAATCAAGATGAAGATTTTCTAACATGAGAAGAATGATAAATTAGCACCCACTAAGCAGTGAACTTCATAAACAACTAAAAAGCAGCAGCTGATATGATAGAAGGGCATAAGGATGTCCTAATCCGAACTAAGTGGCCATTGTGAAAAGCACCAAAGAGTCTGTCTCTATTCATTATCAAGGCAAAATTTTCCAATATATTCAAGACTCAGCTCATGCATAATGTTTTAGTAGAATTCTCCATCCAGATTTTTCTTGGGTTTCCATTTGTAAGGCAGATTATGAACATATAGCACAGCCTACAAATAGATGCATCAACAAAATCAATGCACCCAGCTAAATATGGAGTTCAATAAAATACAATCAACAGATGCAGTGAAGACAAAAAATGTACAAAATTCACATATAAATAATGACTTCAATTATATACCTTTAATTTACCAGCTCTAGCGGCAGAAACTAATGATGGGACAAACAACCTATCACCCGGGCCAAATATGCTGCTTGGACGTATGCAACAAGTCAGCAGTCCATTTTTGCCATTTGAGTTGAGAACTAAGGCTTCACCCTCAGCTTTAGTTGCTGAATAGAAATCATTGTGCTGAAATGGTATTAATGAATAAATACCTGACTATGCACAAATGATAACATTACATTAAAAAGAATAAGAAACAACACAAGTATGCATGCACCCTGCAGCTCCTTCACCATTCTTTTTTGGCTAATTCAAAATTTCATTAAACCAAAGGGAAGGAGCCATTTTTTTTATTCTGGCTCATGACTTTTAATTTCAAAATTGACCAAGTTATCCTCCCCTTCGCCTCTGAATTTTAAGAAAGGCTTTCACATGTGTGCGAAGAAGCAGGGAAGAGTAGAGCAGACGACATGCTTCACTTTCAATTAGTTTGTAAGCTATTCTCTAAGAGAAAGCATTGCAAATATCTAAGTGATTTTATCTAATCAATTGAAATCCAATAGATATTTTAAAATCTTGATTGATGAGCAGTCAGACAAAAGATTCCATACCTTAGGTGGATATGGCAGTGACTCATCCCCCTTAAAGATACCATGAATTCCATCGAATACAACACTGGGAGAACTGGTATAGATAAGTCTCTTCACTTTAAGCTCGATGCAAGCATCAATAACATTCTTTGTGCCTGCAAGTTATATAGAAAATAAGAAACACATAATAAATACATAATCAAAATGGAGATCCAAGAAATATTTGCAGTCTGCAAAGTAGAACAACTTACCTTGGACATTGACTGAATGATGCAGCTGATAATTATTGATAGATGAATTAGGTGCAGCCATGTGGAAAACAACCTCAGCTCCCTCGCAGGCTGACAGAAAAATAAATTAAAATAATGATAATTGGGTTTTGTTAATACAATGAGAATAAAAGATAAAAAATGCACCTTATAGCATTGCAATATTAAGGAATTGAATAAAGAAAGATAAATGTTGCTAGTGGCATCAATCCTACAATGACACCTATTTCAACATGTAAACATGATAAAAATTGAGAGATCACAACCTTTTAGTACTTGAGCTTTGTCGCGAAGATCTGCAGAAACATATTGAGCACGGCCAGAACGTAAGGCATTCCCAAGGACTCCATTTTCCTCGTATAATTCAAGCTCAATCTTAGCACCTAGATCAACTATTCGAACCGAAAACATATCATATTTAATAAGCATCTCCACCAAATGCCGGGCTGCAAAACCTCTTCCACCGGTGACTGCGCACCACCTCTCTTCCCCTCCCATCTTATGTGATGCCCTGCTTGAATATAAAAATCCGTCAGACTTCCATTTGTAACATCTAACAATTTCCATGTGCTTACTTCAATCATTCTGGAGACTAAAAGGCTAAAATCTTTAGTTTTTTCAATTCCATGACACCTCTTCACATGTTGAGCTTCAACTGGTGCATGTTGAATTTCAACTGGAGACTAAAAGGCTAAACTTGAATCAAGATATATTCGGTGTAGGGTTTTCAAAAAAGTAAAATGGAATGAAAAATGTAGTACCTGAAATCGCTGCAGTTTTCAGTTAAATAAAAAAAAATGGAGATAATAGATGATCAACAAACTACAAAAGATAAAATGACAGTGAAAAAATAAGATCATTACGCTCGCGCGCGGAGAGGGGAGGGAGAGAATGAGAGAGAGACGTTACTTTTTCCTGGTGAGTGAGAGACGGGAGGGAGACCGGAGATGAGAGTAGCGAGGGGAATCAGAGAACGGAGAATGGAGACGAGATGTGAGAGAGACGACCGGCAGTGGCTATTAGCTTGGTCGATGGTGGGTCGTGGAATCTGAGGATCTAAAACACCACAAAGAGGGAAGTGACGTGAGATGCGATTGGAAGTAATGGTGTACATATGAAAAATTAAAAGTTAAATTAAAAGGTGACGAAATGATATACATCTATCTGGTATTTAATCAGGTGTTTTGTTGAAGTTTTACATGAATGTGGATACTTTTTCAAAAATTATTTAAAAAATGATGTTCTTGAGTTTGATATTTTCTCAATTTTTATAAGTTTTTTTTTTAATCGATCAATATTAAATCTTATCCATCTAATATTGATAATTAATTGAGGCTTAAAAAAAAATTTCTTTTAAACGTATTTTAAAAATTTTTTTAAATCAATATTCAATCAAAGTCAAGAAAAAAAATATTAAGTTACTATTGGTCTATTTGAAAAACTAATTTTTAAAAACAGTTTTTGCAAACCAAAAGATCGAGTCTGAAAGCTACTCTTTTAAACATTTACGGGTACTATTATTAACTTTCCAAATTTAAATTTAATTTTTTAAAATCACCTTCTAAAAATTAACACTAAATAAATTAGATTCTTTTTATTTTTATTAAACTAAGTAATTTGAACTAAAAGTAGAAAAACTAAACTTTTCATTTTTTACCTCACTCCGAAGATATCTATGTAACTGCTAATCAGGATCAAATGTATGTAACTTTTTTTATAAAACTTTAATTTATTAATTGTTTTTAATTCTAAAAATTGTTGGCTATAAGTTTTTTAGCCATTTTAAATTTATTTAAAAAACTTTCTAAAAAAAAGTCTTAAAGTTGATTTATGTTGAAAATTCTAAGAAATTTCATAATTTTTTAAAAGGTTCATTTTATTCTATTTAAAAAAAAATTCTAAGGGGTAAAACATTTATTCTATTTTTTGTTTTAAGTTATACCTAAGAAAGAAAAAAAAACTAACTTCACTATGTTCATCCTTCTTCCTCTTTTATTTTTCCTTCTTCTTCATTTTTTTCCTTCTTTTTTTTAAGTTAAAGTTATAATTACAATGCACCAATAAATAAATAACTGAAAATAATAATAATAAATAACAAAAATCATAATACAACCAAATTAAAAATAAAGGTTTGACCAAACTATGGATATGAGTCAAATACCTTAATTAAACTCGAGTCGCAAGCCAGATCCTAGGTCGAATTCGAGTCAAACGACCTAGTTATGTTAAAGAGGAGAGCAATAGCTTTGGAGGGTACGACGATGGTGGTTTCGAGTAGTTTTTTAGAGGGTTATGGGTATTTTCATGCGAATTGGATTAAGGAATATGGGTTTAGAGGTTGTACCTTGACGAACGAAGGTGGTTTTAGCGATGGTTGAGGGTTGATTGTTGGTAATGGTTATGTACAACGTTGGTGGTGGCTATTAGAAGGGGAAAAAAGGTTAAGTTTTGGGTTTAAGGATGTTACGAGTACGGCCGTATGTTTTGTTTGGCTTAAGGTATTCAAGTAGTGGTAGATGTTTGCTAGTGACAATCGCGGTGGTTAGGGTTTGGGTACAATAACACGATAAGGATCATATGTGTGTATCGCACGTAGGTGGTTAAGTGAAGACAAGGGATGGTTTTGGGTTTGGTCCAAGGAGTTAAGGGTGATCAAGGTTGTTGAAGCCCTGATGCTCATGGATGTATAGGTTGTCGATTGTGTGGTGGGGAGTGTAAAGTAAGAAAGATCTTGAGGATTGATGTCAAATAATGGTGGTTCAACCGGGTTATAGCTTATTGCGTGGGGTTTAGATTGAGAGAGAGAGTGATCTCAAGGATAAAGTTGATCGAATAGTCATTGTTAAGTTTGGTTGGCGTGCATATATAGGGATTGAAAGTGGTAGGTCCAGTCGTGTGACTATATATTGTGCAAAAGGAGAATGAAGGTCAAATGAGAGAGCTTCGATGCTGCTATTTTTGTCTATCATGACCCGAAATGGCAGAGTCATAATAATCCCACCATACAAACCATTTTAGAATAAAAGCTGGCCTTTCAGCTACTCTCTTAAACCTAATTTATACAAAGCGTCCATAATTAACTCACTTTAAAATAAACAGTTCATAAATTAAATAAGTTATTTACCTCAAAAAGTATAAAAATATATATACACATACTAAGATTCAAGTATTACAAATAATGTTTGTAGGGTTTCATTGTCCTATATGTTACACCCCGAAGTCCCAGAGTTACAACAATCCCGCCGTATAAACCATTTTATGATAGTAACTGACCTCACAGTATCTACCATAGACATGATCTACACAAGGCATCGACGACTCCTCGCTTCGAAGTAAATAGTTCAATTAAGAGTTTAGCTAAAGTTATAGTAATTATCAAGAATTTTATATCAACATACATAATTATATGTACATTCTACAGAACTTCTCAGGAAACTCTACATTAACATAATAGTTCACTAATTTACATAACGACTATCAGTCTTTTATTCTTAAGCTATAAAGGATACTCTAGCTATATATCCACTACTAAGTGAATTGATCCTTACACCTCAAGTTTCAAAAGAACTAACCTCTGGATAGTGGTAGTGCGGCATAATACTTGAAGTATTCAGAAATCAGGACCTGCAAAAGGATCTATACAAATATGAGCAACTATAGCTTAGTAAGTTAAATTGGAGACTTATAAATGTATACAAATACAAACAAGATTATCAAGCAATTATTTTCATGCAATGCAACTAGTAAGTGTCATCACACAACGTAGTCTGGTCCGTTGCAAAATTAGAGAAATTTCACTCACTTTAATCTGGGTTGAGGAGTTTTTATGTTATACAACAGCTCACAACAAAACCCAGTTTTGTACAATGGAGATACTGCTTCTCCTAAGACTATCCTTCAAACCAGTGCCCTCATCCTTAGCACGACCTCCTCTTCTGTCACTTGGTTCGGCTAAGGATGAGGAAAAGACTAATTACTATCCAGTGCTATCTTTATCGAAGGTATCGATAGTTGGAGAATCCTAATGATCCCCTAAAAGGTTGCAATGCATAACAATTTTAGTCATTAGAGTCGAATAAGATTAAATTCCATTTAGGGTATTCAAACAATTTCATACCAATCCAGTCATAACACAAAATCAATCACATTACAAATTTCAACATGAATTCAAATACTCAAACACATGTATAAACTACTTACAATCACAATCATATACAATCCTAAGTCTCTAAGTACCATAAAATAGTACTCCAATACAGTAAGTAATAACCCAACTTACTTGGAATTCTCAGTCGCTCAATCACTTAATTGCAAGTCGGTTCGTCTCCGGATATCCTATAATATAAATACGTTTTTTTAGTACTTATACTTTAATAATTTATATTCTAAGTTATAATTTAACTCATTTCTCCATGTTTACTTATTATTTACTAATGATTAATTCTCTCTTATTTCGGGGTTCGGTCTTCTAAATTTGATTCCAGTTTTGATTCTACATTGTCTCTAACTACGAAGAATCCTAAATATGCTCGAATCCTAATGTGAAATTAATCACATTAAGCTTGAATATTCTAATATCATATTGGGTCTTAATTTAACGTTTTAAACTATTTGGTATACTCTAATCCTAATTGAGGTATTAGATTTACTCTCAATGTAAAAAAATCTTATATTTTTTATACAATTACCTAAAATTAAATTTTGTTTCAGATTTATTATATATTGATTTTTATTATTATATTATCTAAATAAATCTAATTTTTCATATTTATTCAATTTCCAAATATACATATTCCTAATTTCTTACCATTACTACATAATTCTTATATTAATTACACTTAATACTCCAAAGACTAGGAATAGGTTTCCACATCAGAGATTAACATCCTTAAATATCTAATTACCATCTAAATCAGTAATTAATCACTTAATTACCTAATTAATCCAAAATTACCCCATTTTTGCATCATTTTAGGGCTAAAAATTTACTCTAAAATTTCAAAAATTAAATTAAAAAAAAAGGCTTCATAGCACTGTTCTATATCACTTAAGCATTCTACAAAAAAAATTTAAACTCCAAACTACACTCCTAAGCCTATTTATTTCTAATTCTAATCATGCTCAATTTTACTTAATTTCTTAAGATCCTTATATTTTCAGATGTGATTAAACTTAATCACTATTTTTCCCTAAATCTACATACAATAAAACCTCAGAATAATAAATTTCATAATTTTTTAGGTAAAATAAATAATTTTAAAAAATTATACAAAATCGGAGCAAATGGAAGACTCACCCAATCCAATGACTTTTGGGCTTCCAACACCGGTCCAGGTGTATCGGTCGGTCCAAGCGGTGGGTCTGCAGTAGGGTGGTGGTGGTGGCGGCTCGATCCCGAGTGGTGGTGGTATGTAAGTTCGGTTCACTAACCCTTACTATAGAGATTTCCTTAATATTTTCCTAAATCTTAATTTTCCTATCCAATTTTCGGTGCTCTCAATTTTTTGTAACTTCTAATTGTCCAAATGAGTTCTGTAATTTTTCTCCCTATTTATAGAGTTTTGTAATAATTATTATGTATTTAATTGGACAAGACATTGCTTAAATCCCTTAATTTTTGCCTTTTATGTTGCTTGATTTTAATTGGTTAACTTTTTTCTTCACTTCCTAACTTACCACGACCAAATCCACATCATTCCTTATTCCTCTAATTTTTTTCTTAATTAATTAATAATTTTTTAAAATTATTTAATAAGTTTCCAACTAATTTAAGTAATTTCGCGTATTTTTATCTACACGTAAATACATGTGAGATGCATGTAAGCATTCCTAATTATTATTTAGGTCATTCTATGATTTTTAGTATATATATAATATATTTCTAGCAATTTATTAGTTATTAATTATACTTTTCGCCTTTTCGATAATTAACAATTATTATACTTAAAATTTGAAAATTTTATAGTTTTCTATTTTATTATTTTTTTTTTTAAATTCAAGTTTACAAAGTCATTTTTACTAATATTTCTATTTATAGTTTATAATTTAGGTTTGATCGAATCTTTTAACCAATCATCCTAAACTTTATGTACTAAGTTCAATCCTACAGTCATTTAGCTTAACTTTAGGGCTTACACTATTCTTCCTACGTAATACATTATTGAAAATAAAAGATTCTAAATAAAGGCTAAGACCTTAAAGATATATCTGTTCTTCAGATGCATTGCCTCACTCCCTAAAATCTAGTAGTTGTTAGCCTCAAGATAAAAATAAGTCACTTCTTAACTAGCATTTGCAATAATGTTTATAAGAATGTGAATAACTATAGCTCAATAAATTAGAATAAATACTTAAAACTATACTGCAAACATAAATCGAGTTGTCAACCAAATTAATTAGATACAATACATATTCAAACAAATGCCATTGCACAACGTTGTTCAACTTATCGTGAGATTAGAGAAATTATAACCGCTCTAATACAGGTTGAGAAGTTTCCATTACTGCAACAGTTCAAGATCAAACCTAAGCTTACGCAATTAAGACATTATTCCTCCTACGACTACCTTCGAACTAATCGCGACCTCCTTATCTGTCACTTAGTTTGACTAAGAACGAAGAAAAGACTAATTATACTATCTGTTAATAAGTATTTTTAGATAATTATTATGTAGGCTTATATTACTTAGTCTAATATCTAAACTTGATCTAATAACTCGATCAAAGAACAATCCTCATAGACTTACTATAAATGTCAGCCAAGACCCCAAGTAAGGAGACTCTCTTCCATTCTCTCAACACCATAATTACTTGATATCTCTTTTTACATGAGAAGGGAACTAATATAAGCATCGGAGTGGTCGCGCCGAAATATCATCTAGTGCCTTTTGACGCCGTTTTCATATTTTGCAGGTGTTCATATACTGAAACAAAAATCCCCATAAGAATCACCCGTAAAAAATTGGCACCATTTGTGAGAATCGAAGAAAAAAGAAAAAAAAAAGGTTATCCACTATGATGATCTTGGGTGATTTTTCCTAAAATTACCAATGAAATATTTCTTCTTATCTTAGATTTCCACGAGGATAATTCAATATGATATTTTTTCTCTGTTTTTCTCCAAATCAGGAAAACTCGTTGGTTGCTTGAGAAGTTGTATTGGTTTCTTGGACTTTCCTCTTTCTTCTGGCAAAAAATTTGGTGTAAATTTGGTGGTCTGTGTGCCTTCCATTTACATTTTTACAGTTATTGAGATTTCAAACTCTTGAAATAGCGGTTTCCAAACGTATTTACATTTAAAAAAAAGAAAAAGAATGAAAACTGCTAAGTAACCGCCACTGCACCACATGTTGAAGAGGTTAGTACTTCATTGAAGACAACCTGAGCCTATATAGGAGGAGAATGATTGAATTATACCACGAATCATGCTGTTGAATTACCTCCTACTAGAAAATGCTTAAGTAACTGATGAAGGCAGTGCAATGTGTTCATTTTGCCTTCAGCGGTGCTTTCCCTTAATCCGAGGTTAGATAGGAGATTCGCCAGTGCAGCAACTGCAATTTCAGCTGCATCCTTGGATGGAACTTCAGCCTATTAGTTAAAGGCCTTATAACTCCTTTTAACACATAAGATATCTTGCTAGATGCTTTACCCTTGGCGGGATCTCGCGATGGGGAAGTTACTTGAAAATCAAGCCACGAGCCATAGATTCAAGTTGTTGTTCAGTGCTTTGATCCATTGAATACCAACTAAAACCAAGCTACAGGAGTTCATGTGTGCATAAACAGAGCTCTCTACCATGCCAACTTGACCTCCAACAAGCAAACCGAACTCCAAGCTCCTTTCGGTCGAACACCAATTCGTAGTTCATGCCGTGCCGAGAAACTTCTATCGGCCTGCAAAGTTGCCAGGAAGCTAAGTATTTCCAAGTAATCCAAGCTTTTGCGAGCGACGTAATAGGAGCTCGAGCTCCAAGCTCATTTCAACTGAGCTTTGGCTTATAGTTCGTGCCATGCCAAGCAATTTTCTATCAACCTACAACTATTGCTGAGAAGCCAATTACACAAAGGCCAAGCTCAACGCATGTACCGATAAAATAGATTACGTGGCAAACAAAACAAAGTCCAAGTTTCCATCTACTGTGCGGAGCTGTTCAAATCCATATACTGTACTTTAAGAAGGCTGAGAAAATCCAAAGCATTATTCACCGAGTGCCGAGGCATCAACATTAGTTAGATCACTGCGGTGTTTCAGCTTGGCAATCAGTTTCTCGTCGCCTTAGATCACTACACAGCTCGACCTCGCATTGAATCAATTTGTTGTCCATGTTGTGTCCAGCAATTTTTGTCGGCCTCCAAGTAGTCGAGATGCCGAGTTCTTCAAAGCAATCGAATTCTAGAGCACCATGCCGTATCAAGAGATTTCTATCGTCCTGCCAATGGTCGAGAGGCTGAGTAAGCTATTATTTAATTAAAATCCCAACTCTATTCAGTAAACAATTGCAGCAATTCCATAGTAGCTGTTACTGAACAGTTCAAAATTTGATACGAGTACGGCAAGAAATCTCTCTCTTCCATGGGATTTGGGTTCTGCCTTATGTGTAGCAACATTCCACCTGATAGCATAAGCTACCTAAGGTACTTTTTCAGTAACTTTAGCAAATCTTATCCAAGTTCTTTGGCCACTGTATTGGAATATTATACCCCTTGGGTAGGGGAATTAAGCAAATAGGTAGTTTCTTGGATTTTCGAGCAATGCAGTCATCTACAATGTGCACGAATCCAAGCTTACACGTTATCGAGTATATTCGAGTCATACCATGCCTCCAATTTCCATGTCGAGTCGCCGAGTCGCTGCTCATGAACTGACGCCGAGTATTTCTATAGGCCTTCAAATGTGCCGAGTAACTCAAAATGCCGAGTTATCGCCATGTACCGTGGCCGAGTAGCCAAAATTCCATATCTGTGCCGAGTTGCCGAGTTTTGTGGACAGTACTATAGCATTTTAGAGTGCTCAACAATCTTTAGCGAGGAAGTAATCGATCACACTAGCCCAACTTATGCGTACTAATTGGAAGTTTCGAGTATTAGTTCAAGCTAGTGACATTATGTTCAGCACAACTGCAATTCGATAACCCAGGGCTATAATGCAGCTAGGCTTCTCAACCAAGGACTGCCAAGAAACTTCAAGCACCAACTAAGTATTCACAGCCCGAAAGAAGCAATGCTCTATAATTTTGGGCCAAAATGCACACACTGAAGCTGAGCTTCTCTCTGTCACAGCATGTGCTGATGGATATGGGACCATGCCATCTTGAGTTTGCAGACGAGATCACAAGCAGCCTCGAAGAACCGAGCTCCTTGCTAACGGAACTTTATTGCCAAGTTGTTCTTTAACTTAACAAAGCCAAGTATTAGCTGATCATGGAACCAAGTAGACCACTCACGATCGAGGTTGAACTTATTGACCTAAACCAAGAGGGCAGATTCGATGTCAGTCCGTTTTGTGCAACTAGACCAAGCAACTTCAGTAACTATTCAACGTGGGAGGATAAGCCGAACTTTTTGGTACTTTATACTTTCCTCGCTCTTCCAAGCTAGATCGCAATCGAACATCCAATCCAAGCTCTATTTTAACTGAATGCTAATTCCAAGCTTCGAGTTTTAAACTTCACGACAACAATGTTGAATCCTTCTTGAGCTGACCTACATGATAGGGATAACTCTGACTCATGCCAAAGATGCATGTTGAGGTTTCCACAATAGTGGTTGAGCGACTCTAGCACATGCCAAGCAATTCACGTGCTCACTCTAGCTTGTTCATAAAAGATGAGTAAAACCTCTTTATCATTATTTATAAATCATTCAATTTTCTTTATAATATTGATTTATGTTGTGCAACGTGTCAATTAATTGACGATGTTCATACTTGAATCATGCATAATATATTATTATCTATGTGATGCTCCAAGAGAGTTCAAAGATGGGATTAGGGTTAGAGAAACACCCTCAATTTTTAGCCTATGCAAAGTATAACTTGTTAACGGGTTACTCCTGAATAACTTTAAGCCCTGCATACTATAGGTGACAAGCAAATCACAAAGCACTAACTCACAAGTCCTATACTTTCATGGACTAGAGGCTAGTCAGCCTATTTTACGACTTAGCACAGGTCATGCCTAACTTGAGCAACTTTCATGCTTTCCTAGCCTTTTGAGGCACATTAGCCTCTCCAAGCTCCCTCCTCTTCAAGTGCTCTTTGCCTCTTCAGGCACATTAGCCTCTTGAAGCTTTCGCCTCTTCAGGTGCTCCTCACCTCTTCAAGCGCTCCTCACCTCTTCAGGCTTTTGCCTTTTCAAGCATACTCACCTCTTTAGGTGCTCCTCACCTCTTTAGGTGCTCCTCGCCTCTTAAGGTCTTCACCTTTCCAAGCATACCAATATTTATAAGTGCTCTGGCCACTCCCGCTTTTTACCTCTTTAAGCACTCTAGCTTCATTAGGCCAGGATTGCAAACTTGTTCAAAAACTCCATGAAATCAACCTCCCTAAATACTCTCTTTTCCAACTTAATCACCAAAGAGAGTGAGGGACAAGTGTTGATAGACATTTTTAGATAATTGTTATGTAGGCTTATATTACTTGGTCCAATATCTAAGCCTGGTCTAATAACTCGGTCCAAGGATAATCCCTATAGACTTACTATAAATGCTAGCTAAGACTCTAGGAAAGGGGACTCTCTTCCATTTTCTCAACACCATAATTACTTGATTTCTCTCTTTACATGAGGAGAGAACTAACTTAGACATCAGAGTAATCGCACCGGAACACCCTTCAGTACCCTTCGAAGCCGTTTTCATGTTTTGCAGGTGTTCATATACCAAAACAAAAATCACCCCGAGAATCACCTCAAGAATGACCGGTCAACACTATCCCTTTTGAAGGGATCGGTATTCGACAAAAGAACCATAGGTTCCCCTTAATGGGTTGCTATGCAAATCCAAATTATGTTTACAAGTTATATATTTGGTTAAGTTTAGTTTAAGATGATTAATCATGTCATACAAATTACACAATACAAGCTAAGATAGTAAACCAAATCACATCATCAACTCAGAAACAAACACATGCGTACAGTCAACTATCTAATAAATACAGTCAAATACAATTTCAAATCTCTAAGTATTCCAAATTAGTATTCCAAATTACTCGCTCAAGATGCGACTCACACCAACCATTGCCGATAATTCCTATAATACAAATATTATTTTAGTACATATATATATATATATATATATATCTTATATAAACTTCATTTTGTAGTTCTTTTATGTTATCTTTAGTTTAGGATTTTAGTACTTAATTATTTAGGTTTTTAAATCTCTTAAAGTCATTCCTTATTTAGGTTGAGTTCTGATTCAGTTTTGAAATTAGTTTTTAATTCAGTTTTTTATTAAGGATTTTATATGCAAAATCCTAAGAAATCATTACAACTCATAATATGAAATTAATCATATTATTTTTTGATATCCTAAATATCGTTTTTGGTCTTTAACCAATATTCTAATCTATACAGTACATCTTAATCTTAATTTAACTACCAAATTTACTCTCGCTATAAAAAAATCTTATATTTTTCATATAATTATCCTAATTTAAGTTTCCTACTAAATTTATGACATATTACTATTATTGGTATAATATCAATTTTAACCTAATATTTTTCTACTCATCAATTTCTTATACTTATGTATTATACATTATCACCTAATATGTATATAATATACATATCTAATATTCTTATCACTTCAAATATCATCTCTCAATATCAATTAACATCTCAAAATATCTAGATTTATTCTAGATCAAAATTTATATCTAATTACCCTAAATTACATAATTAGCTTAAAATATACTATTTTTATTTATTACATATATACTACATAATTGCTTAATAATTATAACTAACACCCTAAATATTACAAATAGCATACTCTATCGAATTTCAACATCCTAAAACATATAATTATACACTAAATTAGTAATTACCCATTTAATTACTTAATTAGCCACAAATTACCCATTTTGTACTTCATTTTAAGGCCTAAAAATTATCTAAAAATTTCACAAATTCATTTTTGAAAATGGGCTTCATAACATTGCTTTATAACCCTTGAGTAGTCTACAAAAAATTTTTGAACCTAAAATTATACTTCTAAGATCATTTATTTCTAATTCAAACAAGGCTCGAGTTTGCACGATTTCTTAAAAACAATATATTTCTAGATACAAAATCATCAAACTAAAATTTTTTCCTAAATCTACATACTTAAAAACCTCAAAATACCAAATTTCACAACTTTCTTAGCATATTTAGTATTTTTAATAAAATATGAAAAATTAGAAGGAAGGGCGAACTCACTGGAGTTGGTGGCTTTGACCACCACAGCCTTGTTGACCGGTTTGGGCGCTACCACTATCGTATAATGATAGTGGCCGTTTACTCCTAGGTTGCCATCGAGTTGAGGATCTCCTTATATGCCCTATTTACACTATAATTTTCTAAATTTTTGTAAATTTGGTTTCTTCTCTTTTCTCTCCTCTCTTTAATTTTTTTTTTTATTACTAACTGTCCAAAATGAGGAGTGAGAGTGATTTTCGAAATTTATAGGCCTAGTTTGATTTTTTTTTCTTCCAATTTTCACTTGACATTTATCTCTTATCCTCTTCTAATTTACTTTTTGTTTGTCTTAATTTAATTTGTTACTTTTATTTATTCAATTCCAAGCCTTCACACCTCAATTCTAGACAATTCCATAATTTTCTTGATTTTTCTTTAATTATTTATGCATTTCCTTTAATTAATTAACATTATTTTGGTATATTTTGCATATTTTAAATAATTTCACGTATTTCCGCCTACATGTAAATACATATATGGTATAAATAAATAATCATAAATATTATTTAGGTTATTTTATGATTTTTAGTGTACATATAATTCATCTCTATTGATTCGTTAGTTATTGGAACTCATTTTACACGTTTCCAATAAATAACAGGAATTTTATATATAATTCAATATTATAATAATAAATTATTTTATTCTTTATTTCCCTAAATCCAAACTCATGAGATCACTTCTATTAATATTCTTAACTTAATCGTAAAATTTAGGCTGAATTGGATAATTTGGTCAATCATCCTAAATTCTACAAATCGAACCATGAATACCCGATTGTGGGTCTTATATTATCCAATCCACACCAACATGAATTAAGCTTAGAAAAAAATAAAAATCAAATTGAATGGTATTAATGAACTTTGACCTAAAAGCTTTCTTAATTTTTCAATCTGATTTTTAAATGTGTACAATAATGGATGTGGACATGATTTTGGGTGAAATTAAAACTAAGATATGCCTAGTTTACAGTTTTGCTATATAATTGGCGAAATTGCAACATAAAGAGACTAATTGGTATTGAAGTTGGCTGATTAAGAGGGAATGTGTAGGATTTTCAAGAAAATGAAGGAAAGGAAAAGAAAAGGAAGGAAAGAGTACTGATGTAGTGCTACATCGACTACATGGTCCTATGATATTATGCCACGTGTCCTGAAGTGACCCATAGCAACTGACGTAGTGTTAAGTGCCCAATGTCATGATAAGATACGTGCCCTGTCGTGACATGGTCCTATTATATCATGTCACGTATCTTGAAGTGACACGTAGCAACTGACGTGGTGTGGGGCAACTATTATGTCACGCCACATGCCTTAATACATAAATGTTAATGCTGATGTGGTTTAATCATCAAGTGTCACATGTCACGATAAGATACGTGGCCTAGTAATTTCTTAATATGTGGCGGTTGTGTGTTGTAGAGAAAAAAAAAAAACTTTGTACCTTTAGTGAAATTTGAACTCAGGATCTCCAAACTAAATGCAATATCAAGTTCATGTGTCGTACCATTAAGCCGTTAGCCTATATCTTGTTCATATGTATAATTGCACATATGAATTAGGTCGACCCGGACTAGATTTAAACATAAGCCTAAACCCAAAATCCTCTTTATTATTTTTATTATTTAAGATCTAAAAAGTTCTAAAACTATTAAAATTTTCTATTCTACTTCAAATTATCTAAATCTTTTCTTTTTTATTTTTTTAAAAATTTTCTATTACATATATTTTTTGTATTTTCTCTAAATTTTTTATTTTTTTCTAATTTTTGTAGACTTTCTTTTTTTTTTGTGATTTTCCTAAATTTTCAATTTTGGTGTACTTTTTAAAATTTTCTATTTTTTATGTTTTTTTACTAAATTATGATCCTTTTACCATATTCTAAAATTTTTTTAAAAAACATAAGGAACAAAAACGGGGTGTCTATAGACCCCTTAGAAAAAATATTCTTAATAAGGTCTAGTATTCTATTATTTTTTATACTAAAAACGCATGCATTGCTATACAGATAACTGTACTTTGCCTCTTCTTTAGACGCATATGATTTTGAAGGAGCCACAATTCTTCTAAAGGTATGGGCGTAGGATAGATTCACGTCGCCTCACCTAGTCAATACGATTTCACTATTGATGGGGATAAGCCATTAGCGGCCAAATAGAAGGTAATATAGGATAGGACTCAGCATCCCATGCATGTCATAAATACATATTGCACTGTGTTTGATGTGCAAACTACACAACAAGTATGATATGATAACCCTTATTCTATTTACTGCTATTGTCATACCTAACTGTTGACATTCATTAACCCCACCCCTTTTATCCCAAAGTTATTTGGGAACCATACATAGAGGAGTTGCTATTGGATTTCTACATGATTGGACAATACATTTGGACTACCTAGGTACTACTCATATGCTTCTATATCATTGAGTGGTGTTTCTCTGACCATGTCATTTAGCAGTTCGATGGATACCAGTATCCACTACAAGATGTAAACACCTTTGAGTAACTCCATTGGTTGGACCTTCGTGGTATGATGGATATTGATTGGATCAACATGCATGTTGCATACATCTGGGCTTGAAGATAGAGGCACAGCTTCTTAGTATATATCTAAGGCCCTCTTAACATTGACCCTAACTACTAGCCATGGTACCAATAGATCACTTACCGTTACATCACACACTTAGAAGCTGTCATCGATCGACTGGTAAGTACTTGTGCAATTGTCTTGTGGTTTCTATACTCATACGTGTCTTCTATTATTTATTTTGACATCTCCATGTCTATTTGTTTCAGGTAGACTTGCTTGGAGATGTGTGGTTGGCAACTGACTATCCAACAGCGCTCATTATTGCAAATGAAACATTGCAATTCATTGAGCAACACAATGGCCTTATCGTTTACCCATAGTACAAGGGGGTACAACAGCTACACCATGGGGATCACAGCAGGGAGCAGGGACCACCTACAAACGAAGATATGCCAGCTCCTCATGTACCACCTAAAGGTAGAGCCTGAGTTCGTGTAGGCAAGGCTTAATCGAGATGTGGCCGAGGTGACCATGATGACGATGTGTTATCATACGGGTGCCATTCTATAGATCTTGGGCACATCGGCTCTTGATACAGTACATACCTTGGATTTAAAGTTGCTTCCAACTTGGGGGTTCAATCCAACTCTAGGGTCAGATCTAGCTTTTACATGACTCTCAAGTTCCTGCATTAGCTAAATCTCACAACTCCGCTAGCCCCTCAAAAGTGGCATTCAATCTATATGCAATCCTCTATGAGTGAAGGTGTCACTTAGTTGCAATCGACCCCTCCAATCAACCCAGTCTCTCTTATAGATCTTGAGGATCCATCGTCTTAGCCTACGCGGTCACCAGACGGTCGAAGGTATTCCCTTCTGTCCCGTGCCTTCAAAACCTTCACCGAGCGTAAGAGACGGTAGAAAGGTTTTCTAATTTTCTTATACGATTGTATCAACATTAACAAAGCACATATTCTGTATATATACTTATTATTCAAATCTAAGTTTAGCTTTCATCAAACATTACAGTTTGTGGTAGGCTTTTTTGGTCAGTATATTGCATTTTTCAATTATCTTTTATTGTAATAAACTCTTATAGTAAATGGGTGTTCATTCCATGCACTGAGTTTTGTTGTCATGCCTATCGGTATTAGGAGTTAATGTTGGAGAAGGAGAATTGGATTGTATAGTTTGAGGTTTTATAATTTGTGTTAATATATGTACAAAACAATGCATCTTGAGTTAAATTTATCATTTTGTTTGTAATGTCGGGGTGGAAACAAAAGAAGACGTATTTAATATATGCACCTTCAATATGGAAATATGCCAAAGGTCCATATCCATTTTGCATCTTCAGTAGCCAAAGTTAAAATTTTTTTAAGATTGAACGCACCTTTAATGTAAAAAATTATAGGTTTACATGCGCCTTCACTGGATCTTATTAGAAATATTTTTTTCCATGGGGCCCTTTTTTGTATTATTATTCGAAAAAGAACCCGTATTCGTATAAAACTTTTCCGACAATGCTAGGTGGATTTAGGTGACATTTGGATTTAGGTGACATTTGGATTTTTTTTTTCTATATCTTATATTTGCTCCTTGTCTAATTTATATCTGTTTTGATGTTTTAGTATTTGAAAAATTTTCTTATCTATTTTTGTTTTATAATTATGATGGAGGTACTTTTTGGAATGTTAGAATTGAAAAATAAAAATTCGCGTATTTTTAAAAAAAATTATTTTATATATTAGTGATAATTATTTTAATTGGTACTTTAGTAAATAAGAATAAAGTAAATGGTAAGAAAAAATATTAAAAAATATGTATTTTATATATTAATGATAATTAATTTGATTAATATTTTTGTAAATATGAATAAAGTAAAGAGTATCTGGAAAAAAAAAAAATAAAGTAAATAGCAGATAAATTCAATTTTATTGGGATTTATTGAGCATTTCATTTTAGAAGAGAGATATACATAAAATTATATTTTTATCTTTTTGATATTTTATTCTTGCCAAATGCAAGATGTAAATAGACAAAAAAAAAAAATCAATAAGATAGGAAAAAGATGACCCAAATGCAAACTTATTTATTTCCCAACCGGTTCAATGGTTGGTTGACCGGATGTTAAATGGACCAAAAATTTTGCCTTTTGTGGACAACGGATTATCAATAGTTGTTGGTTGAACTTAAGTTAACCTTTGAAAGCAAGTGTCATTTACCTAACGCAGAATTATAGAAAGCTTCTGCAACCTGATGAAGCAAGATCGTGAATAGGGTCTTGAAATCCCAATTTATTTATCACTAATTGAAGCAAAACAAGATTATCGAATTATCTTACTTGCCCTTTTTGGGTAAGACTCCATCTATCTACTCCTAAACATTAGATATATAGTATCTAATAGGTTAGAAATACCCTAGATAGTACAAAGATCATTGGCAAAAGAAGGAGCAAAAGGAAATATTATTGGCCCATTTTATACCAAGTAACCAGCCATTGGAACCAACTAGGAAATTAATAAAATCCACTTAGAGTAGTCCAAAATGATAGCCTGACTCTAACCCAATTAGATATAAGCAACAAAAGTAAAGATGATAAATCATTTCGGTTCTTTTTTAATTTCAATTTCTGATTTTTATATGTACATCATCACTTCTGATCACAGCTCACATCACTTCTCTTCTCTTTTTATTTTGCGGTCTTTTAGATCCTTGGATTTCATAACCTATCATTAAAGTTTACAACTTCATTAACTAAGATTTTTTAAATGTTCATATTTTGTTGTTATCCATCTAAAACTCCTTAACAAGAAACGTAAGATGTAAAGTACACCAAATAAGCTATGACTTAAGATCAAACAGTTGTTGAAAACCTACACTAAAAGAAAAGGTATTAATGCGTTTCAATGTGAGTATTGCAGAAAAAAGTAAGAGCTGGACACAACAAAATTCTCCAATCGTTCAATTTATTTGAAGTATATATAGAGTCCCGAAACTTTATAGGATTTTTTTACCAATAACCCGTCCCAAACTCTATAAGGTAATTAACAGGTTGAGCAAGTCAAGTACCCTAAAAAGATTTGTCTAATTACATCCATATTGGTACTCTTTAGTGAAGCAGTATATGACCATTATTCTTGGAATGAGAAAAGACTCAAATTCATAACAAAGAACAATCAATCTAAAATTGCCTATTTGATTATTCTAGAACAACTTTGCAACATTCTCTTTTCATTTCATAAAGCTCTTGAAGCCCTTAATTTCTAAAATCTAACTTACTTTTTCTGAAATTCAATATGTCATGCTAAACAATTTCGCGAATACTAATCATTGGTATAATCTAAAATATAAATTTAATTTAAAACACACATCGTTTTTTCTAAAAAAAAAAAACAAATGAAAAACCTTCCAAATCAACCATATTTGGTAAGTAATGCAAAATCAAACACTCTAAGCAAATAAGCCGAAATAAACAAGTTATCTTTACTTAATGGAAAAAAGACGTGATTAGCAACATATGATATTTTCACTAAATGAATGAAGAGAGAATCTTATTTACCACAAGAAAATGGAAATTTTATTTCTAAAAGAAAGGAAAGACCCCTCACAATCATCATAAAATTTAAATTACAATATCCTCATTCAAGTATATTACAATAAAAAAAATATCGTTTTCTAGTTTAGAACAATAATAAACAAAATAAAAGCAAAGTATTTTGAAAATTCGATTATCCCTAAACACTAAGCCTTATTCCTTAATTCGTGGCAATGGCTAGGATATACCTCAGAATAAATGTAAGTTTAAAGGCATGCTATGGCCTAATGAGTAGAAAGTGAATGGAGTTGCATATTTATCTTTCCATCTCATAGTTAGTTATACATCGATGAGTGTGTTTATAATTATTTCAATGTTACGCGATATTTATGTGAAAGGGTAGCAAGGACATGGGCTCAAAACATGTGTTAGCCATGTGTTGTGCTAAGGACAGTAGGTAAATCTGTAGAATAGTTATCAGTCACGTAAGTGTCGGTTGTTTGAACGTAAGTGATTATGTTTTGTTATCCCATTGTAAGAAAAATTAAGGAAAAATTAGCAGTTATTCAAATGTTGTAATTATCAATTATTAATAATCCCATGTGATCAAGGGTTGTAGACATCCCATTTTTACTTCTTTATAGTTTTCAAAGGGGTTTTTTTTTTTTTTAAAGGAATAGGGAAAAAGGTTATAATTGAAAAATACAAAAAATTGAAAAATTTAGAAAAATAAAAAAATAGAAAATTTTGAAAAAAAAAAGTTAAAAAAATGTATATATAGAAAATTTAGAAAATAAAAATTTAGGAAAAATTAAGAAAAATCAATTTTTAAGTGCAAAAAAGAAGATCACAGAAAAAAAAGAAAATTGGTTTTTTAGTTCTAAAAATGTTTTAGCTAGTTAGGAGTTTATCTAGGCCTAAGATAGGCTTATTGGTTTTAACAAGGCTCAATTGTTTACCTTTAAATACAATTCGTTTGCAAAAGAACTTGGGGTACAAGTTAACAGCTTGTATGGTTTGGCGCATGAATACACGTAAAGAAGATCATTATTCAATCCTCACGATTGGTGATTTATGCCTTCTTTTTCTTTTTTTCCTTCAAATTGCCAAGAGCAGGCCTATCATTGATGGACACGACCATTTTCCTTCTCTTTCCTAGACTTTGCCTCGTTTTCTCGCATATCCCCTGTGTGATCTACTTAGTTTCAGGCCTTTTTTTTGTCTTTTTTTTTTTTGTGATTCCACCAAATTGTTAGTAGAATTACGAAGTAAACTTGGGATACTTTGCATGAATATCAACATTTCGTTTAGATTTGATTGCTTAGAGGATCAAATCAGCATTTGAAAATCCAAAAAACTTTAAAACGCGCATTTTTCTCTATTTCAAAATTCTCCATGATTTGTGGATACTTTGCATTAATACCAACATTGTGTCCAAATTTGATTGCTTAATGGATCGAATTGGATTTGAAAATCTAAAAAACTTCAGCAAGCGCTTTTTTTTTTTTCAGTTTCCAAAATCTCCATCATTCATATGTTTAATTGAAAATCGAAGCTAAAAATAGATTAATTTCACAAGAAAAAGCTTCATGGAATCCATTTTAGTCATCAACAATACACAATATTAAGTTAATTTCATTGAGTTCAAAATCAAAGCTGTTCAAACCTTTTAATGAGAAGACTATGAGATTATTTCGATTTCTAAACTTTTAAACAAAAACAAGTTTCGAATAGTATAAATAAGGGTTATTCCATGCACTTCAATCATCAAATATTCATTCACTTCCTCCCCCTCTCTCATTTCGAAATCCTCAAGTTTCTCTCTCTAAGCTCAATCTCTCTCTCTCTATAGGAAACTTTAGTTGCAACTCATCCCTCTTTCTCTAAAATATCTCCTTCTTCGCCCATCATCAATCCAAACCAATCATTCCTTCGATCTTTCTAAGCCGACAGCTATTGAAAGCTAGTGTTAAAATGAAGCAAGAGTTTAACAAAATATTGAAAGAAATATAGTGTTGTCCTTGAACTTAGAGCAATCTTTGATCATCGAATAAAGTTTAACTTTTTAAAGTTTTTTTTTAATAAAATTGATCCCAATACCTGTGAAGAAAAGTTAGCTAATATAAAATGCAAGTTCTATAAGCTCTTCGGAGAGTATGACAAGGGCAAAAGTGAAAGTCCTCTTGGTGAATCATCTTCCTAAGTTCACCCCACATTAAGAGTTGGGGATCGAAGAACATCGTCGAGGAACTTGACATTTGAAAAAAGTTTGAGCATCAATTTAGCTATTTTATATGTAAGTTGAAGAATTGCATTAATTATTTATTTTTTAATTATATTTCTTCTATATTATGTATCGATGTTTAATTAATTCGTTTATAATGATATAGAAGCACTATCAAGTTAAAGTAAAGACTATAGGTAAGTCTTCTTTAGATCTTTATTTACATGAGCCAATAATGGATATAAATTTATACTCTGAGTTAGATGTGTTATGATATTGGAAGACTCAAAACCAAAAAAATCCGTATTTGTCTAACATGGCTTATGATGTGATCAATATTCCAAATATAATTGTAGCATCTGAGTCAGCTTTTAGCATTGGTGCTCGTATTCTTAATAAGTATTGCAGTTCTATATTTCCTAAAAATGTGAAAGCTTTAATTTGTACTCGTAATTAATTACAGGGATATTCTTGTGAAGTTTGTTTTTTGCTTTGGTAAAATTTCCATTAAATATATAACTTTAGCTTTTAACATTTGTATATGAGTACATGTATTATTTGGTGAATTGTAGATGATGATGAAGAAATCGAGACAACTTCATCAAATGGGAACTTAAGTTTAGTCGTTGGTGATTGAAGGATACATAGAGAATGAGGAAAAGGATAAATAATGAGTTGATGATAGTATTATGTTTAGAAGTTTCAATGTTGATTTGAATTATTGATAGATTGTTGGAAGCTTTGTAAGGATTATTTTATTGGAGGTGGTTTTTAGTTATGGGATTTTATAAATTGTTCATTAGTATATATTTGTATCACGTATTGTATTAAACTTATAGTTTTATTGTCAAGCATCTATGCAAAGTGTTATTGTCTGACTCTAGAACTCTACTTTTTTTCCATCCTCATGGATTAAAATGTTTTGTTAAGTTGAATTCAATAATCTTATCAAGCTTTTATAATTTATATTTAATACTCTCTCATTTGTAAATTGTTTGTCCAAATGACTTGCTTAACTTATTTACCTACAATAGGGCTGATTAAGTTAGAAATTTCAACCTGCATATGCAAGCAGGCGAACTCACTTGACCTATGGGTCAATGCGGAGCAGGGAGAGTTAGCCCACTTAACCTACTTGCATAACTTTAATTAAGGAAATCTAATTGATAGATTTATTTCTTTAAATATTATGACTTTATGAAGAATCCTGTTCTTTGAAGAAATAGCTAAATCTATATAAAGGATATTGCTTCTTTGCTTTAGATGATGATTGATAATTAATTTTATAGAAAATTTTTCTATCACTTATCTCTCAAAGTCTCCTACAAACAACAAACACCCCATTTATATTCAAATGTGGTTTGATATTTGAATGTTTGCTATGCAAGCATCAAGATTTAGTTTTATCTTAAGAAAATTCCGCATCAAAACTCTTATAGTGAATTTAGTGGATAGGCATAAATTCTTTAAGGAAAGCAAATTCATTCATATCTCTAAGTCCTTTATCAATTTGTTGTTTCACTAACCAATCATCTACCATACATTTTCCTAATAGATGGTTTGCAATTTATCCTACTTACATTTTTCTTTGTGTATTTTTCTTATTCACTTGAAAATTAATGAGTTAGCTTTCTAAGCTTTGATAAACATATTTTAATACCCTATTTTGCCATTTTTTCGAGAAAATTATTATAAAAAATATATGACGTAAAAGTTACTTGAATGAACACAAAAATAAAAAGAAAAATGATGAATTAAATAATTTGTTTCATTCTCACCAACATCTCACTAGCAACATCACGTAGCCACCACTCTAGCCACATGCTAACCACTATTACTCTCACTCGAAGTGCATCGTTGCCATTATCAATTTACCACCTTAAGAATATCATCACTACCGTTGATCCACAATTGTTGACAATATTAAAGTAACAGAGATAGTAACACGATAATGCAAGTGATGGTGTTAATATAATGGATCTTATGTGGTGCCAATGAGAATGTCATAGATAAAGTAGAATTGAAAAACAACTTCTAAATTGTGTAATTATTTGCTTGAGGCTACAATGAGAATATGCTTTATATTCGTCTTATACAATTGTTTTACAGTGTGTTGTAACCTAATAATTTCTTTATTTATGTAATTGAGTTTACTCTAACACTCTATGAGGTTCAAATATTGTGGTCCAATCATAAGGATAATTACAAAATTAAAATAGATATGGTTTCAAATATTGAATTTAAAACTTTAGTGTGTTTTAATTTGTACTTGTGCATCAATTGTCTAATATGCATGTATTTATGATGTTCCATGTCTATAAACATATGTTTTTAATTGACTTATATAGGTATAGGTACACATTATTTTTCAATATGATTGAATGTGTTAAGTCATACTTGAAAAAAGGTTATATAAATATATAATGCTTAAATCAGAGTTTAGAGGGTATTGAAGTATATTTCAAAAGTTTATGAGATATATCTACACCGAGGTTAAGGTTTAAAAAAGTTATTGTATGTTACTAAAAATGTATGGACTACTTACATCAATTCATTAATTTTTTTTTTTTTTGTTTTCTAGTAATGTTGCTCATAAAATCGCATTACACCATAACAACTAAAATTGTTCCTCAAAAGATACTCACTATGAACATGGTTCTAAGGAAAACTGTAAAACCACCCACAAGAACAAAATGTATGTATATATACATTGCCATCCACAAGAGTTAAAACCTAATTTTTGTCTATAAATATAATATTCACTTAAATTATAGGCAAGGCTCTACTATGCCCTCGATACATAATAAGCATGGAAAGGGATAGTAAAAATAGTTTAGATAGTGTTAAAAAATTAATAACTTGAATTATTTAAATTTTTAAAATATTTTATGATATTACAATGATATCACCTTACTTCTTCTGATCTTAACCATTGACTATGGAGCACAACATCTTCAAAGGATATGTTTAGGAAGTTTTAGGGAAGGGAACTTTAGAGATCCAAATTTCACAAGCATATTTAATATCACAATTGATAATGCATAGGTCACAGATTTCATGGAATAAATAAATGCAGTGACAAATTATGAGATAAACAAATGCAAAAATTGCAAATTTCCTCATTAAGCATGCCTATATTGATTATACAGGGCACTCATGAGTAAATTCATTATAAAACACCGAATCAAATTGACTTACGTGATGGAACATTCCATACACATATTTATGCATCACAAATAAGAAGTAAATTTATCTATAACATTCACATATATTTCTTGCTTAATCGAAACATTAGCATACCAATCACAACAATCATATGCAAACACATAAATGTGATTACACAATGAAAATATTACTAATTAAGTACCTAGAATAATTAGATACTTCCATCTTGATATTGATTGTGAGACATAGAAATAGAAATTTATGAATAAAATAAAATACATTTAAAACGAAAAAAATAAGGATATTGAAAAACTCACTCAAAAATTTGAAGCAGCTATGAGATTAATAAGAGAAGAAGTTGAGGTGTTGGTCATCAAAAATTAGACGAAATATATCATTGGCACCAAAAATTCACTCTAAATTGGGCGGTTATTCAATAGCAGGTTTCTCTTTCTCTATGAGTAGTTGGTTTGGGTTTCTGGACCTAAAATTAAAAGGTCAACAAGTCCATTACTTTTTTAACTTATAATTATAATTTGATAAGAATAAAGCTAAATTTGATGCAAAACAAAAAAAAAAAAAGAATAAAGCTAAATTCCCTTCATGTCATAATAATAGATAACTCACACGCATTGTGTATACAAAAAAGATAAAAAAGTTTGGACTTGATATATAGAAGAATGCTAATAGTATATGTTTATAAAATTAAAACTAAAAGAAAATTTCCCCTTGAAAAAAAGTAGCACATGTTGGTTAAATAAAAAGCATAACAAATTTTCCAAATAATAGTAATATTGAACAATTAAAATAATGGATACATAAAATAATAACAATTGTAGAAATAAGTATAATAGAAAATGGTAACACTAAAATTGAAAAGATTTGTGAGGAAAGGGTGGTAATTAAGAAGTTTGTAAGATAAGTTTGAATTTTTTTTTTTATTATTAATTACTATGGTTGAAACTATGAGATATAAGTGGTTAATTATAAATAGTTAAAAAAGGGATTTTCGTTTAATATAATAGATGTTTCATCTTTTTTATAGTTAACCTACTTGTATTTCATCATTATCAACTACTAGTGAATCGGATATGTGTGATTTTTCGATTGGTCAACAATTATTAATTAAATAAAACTACATTATTTTTTTATATATTATTAATAACATAAATAAGATTAAAAGATCAAAACAATTAAGAATGGAAGAAATTTGAAAAGGACTTCATTTGGTAACTCCCCAACATTGGAGTGGTCGACCACTTGAAAAATATGTGGTCGGTCTAGATCTTGGAACTGAGCCAAGCGGATTCGAAACTAGTAGGTTAAGGTTCAACAAAATATAGAATCGTGATTGGTCCACTTAGGGTTGATTCTGAACCTATTCTTAAGCTTATGAATTAGCTTGTCTTTTTTTTTTTAGGTTTATTTGCAATAATAAATATTATATACGTATATGTTTTATATATTTATATAATGAATTATGTACATGAAAATAAGGATGATGAAAATATATATCATATGAATTTATATACATACATTATAAATATTATATACACATACACTATAAATATCATATATATTCAATTATTAATACATTATATAATATCATATATTTTTATTTTTTTTTAAATCATGTTGAGTTCACCGATTCATTCGATTTTCTCTAATCTGCCAATTCAAGCAAGTTAGTAATCTTGAACCGCTTAGATCTACATAAACCAATAAATCTAATTCAAACTCGCCGTATAGAGGCTTGTTTTTGATGGGTTCACCTTAAGTCTGAGTGGATCATGATTTATCATTATAGGTGAATAATGTATCCATTTATGATGGTAGGTGAATATTTTAAAAAAATCTGAATTTATAGTGAGAGACTATGATCTATATTTTATTATGTTTTTTTAGCCTTTAGTGACCACCTTGAAGTCTTTTCAATTTTCCACCATTATCCCTTTTCCTTTTTTATTATTTTTATCATATATTATTTAATTAAATATGCTTAATAATATCATTTTATAGAAATAGTTACTATCGAACAATCATACATGCCCATGCATCCGACTAACCTATGACTAAAATGAATGAAACACAGGTATGAAATGTGGCTAAAGGTGGAAATTTAACTATACAAAGTATAATTTACACTAAAGTTAACTTAGATGGGAAAAAAAGAATAGAAAGATATTTGTTGGAAGTGACGATTGCTAAATATAAGAAACATTGATTGTTTTTCGAGTTGTAATTGTTCAAATAAGGACGATATAGAATTAATCCGACCGATTTCTATTTTAGTCCTATAATTTATATTTCTAATTCTTTTAACTTGTAAACATGGACAAAGAAAGAAGTTTCTATATTACCTCGTTAAATTTTCTATTAACGTTTTACATGCTCGACCTCTTGGCTCGCTATGATAAATTTAACGGAATCTTAAATATATTTAACAAAATTATATAATTCATTCCGGTAGTTGGCACCCTCACCCTAAAAAGGTTGATGAAAAATAAGTCGAAATTTATATTTTAAAAAAAACTTCTAATATTACTTTTGCTATATAAGAATACATCAAAATAAAATCACAATTTTACATTCCATTTAATTTTCCTAATTATTTAAAAGTACATTTAAAAGGTAGAGTTGTAATTTTATAAAACTTGTAATTCTGGTTTAAAGTGAAAATTTGATTCCACTTTCTGTCAATTCTAACCCCTTTTATTAATTATTATTAATTAAAATTACTTATTTCATATTTAAACAAATTATGACATGTGTAATAATTTAATTGAAACTCTTTCTATTAAGATATTGTTTGTTTTGGTATAAAACGCTATACGGTTTTATATGTTGGTGTAGTAACTTTCCATGAAGTCATTCATCATAAGATTGAACTAGTTTAAATACATTTAATTTTAAATTTTCGATATATTCAAAATCGTTACATTAAAAGATACTTCAATTATTAGATTTTTGTCATTTAATATTTAACGAGTATTACATTCTACGCCTTAGTTAATTTTATAATAGATGAATTTTTATGAAACTGCTATACTAATAAATAAAAATATACGGTATTTTACCATAAAATTGATAATACTTCAATAGAAATTCTAATCGAATCATTATATCATGTAACAATAAAATATGGTAGCTGGCGATCCATCACCGCGAATCAGTGAGGTACCACATAGGTTAAGTAGCTGACCACCATCAAAGAGAGTTACATAATCCTAAAAGGAAAAATAAAGTTAAAATTCCTTTTTGTGTTTTTAGGATGGTGGATGGAGCATGCCATCTAATGGCAAATGATGATAGAAGTCAAACTGGGCCTATGACCGCCCTTCATCTGTTATCGATTTTAAGCCGAGTAAAAGGCTTAGGAACTTATGGTTTATTGGGATGTTATTGGGTGAAGTTGCATGTGAAGGCTTCACGTGAAATTACATGATATAGATACGGTACAAACATACACTCTCCCATATATAATACCAAAGTCTGCACGCTTATTATGCTGACTCAATATGCATCGACCTTACACGGTAATTTCCACGGATGTTCGTACGGGTTTGAAAAGCTACATGGGAAGCCAAAATCATTCCACAAAAACAACAAAACCACTAGTCTAAAGGTCCGCATTATTTTTCGGAAAATAAAAAATGATACGCATTCTCACGTAGCAATTATTGTTCATGAGAAGATACCCCAATAAAATCTAGAAAGTTCCACAACCCTCTAGTTTCCCCTCCTCTGTCCTCCACTCTTCCAGACATCTCTCTCTTCTTTTCTATCTCTCTGTCTTCAAGCTCATCACCCAAACCAACCCAACACATATCTAATACCAGAAGAGAACACAACACAACACACTCGCAATTACATAAATAATAACACACGAGACTGTGTCTTTCTTAACATAACAATAGCAAAGAAGAGAAGAAGAGAAGGAAGCGATGGGTGTGGACTATTACAAGCTATTACAAGTGGATAAGAACGCCAATGATGATGATCTGAAGAAAGCCTATAGAAAACTTGCCATGAAATGGCATCCTGATAAAAACCCTAATAATAAAAAGGAAGCCGAGGCCAAATTCAAGCAAATCTCTGAAGCTTATGAGGTATTTTGTTCATTTTTTCGAGTAACCTTTTGTTGATTTATTCATTTCATTGAGTTTTATCGTACCTTTGTCGTGTAAATTTAGGAAAATTCTTTAGGGTTTACGTTACGCTTGAGTCTTTATGTAAAATAGCTGTCAAGGTTTGATCTTTTTCTTTTGTGTTTTTTGTTATTATTTGTTTGGGCGTTTCACGATGTTTGTATTCGGTTATATTGTGTCAAGCTTGAGTGTTAATCTCAATTAGCTCTCGAAATTTCGATCTTTTTATGTGTTGATTGTGATTTGTCTCGGCGATTCATGGATTATGTGTCAAGATTGAGTTTTAGTCTCAATTAGCTCTCGAAGTCTCGATCTTTTCATGTTTTCATTGTGATTTGCCTGGGCGGTTCATGAATTATGTGTTGGACTTCGATTGTTTTTCGTCTTAATTAGCTCTTAAGGTTTCGATCTTTTCATGTTTTTATAATGATTTTATTGGGTGGTTCATGGTTTTAGTGTTTGGATTTGATTATATACTGTCAAACTCATGCTTGTGTTTTTAATTTATTTAACTCTTAAATTTAGATAATTCTGTTATCAAATTTATCCAATAAGATTGTAGGTTCCGGCTCTTGCCGATCTGAATGCTTTGTGAATTTTTGTGTATGTATTGAGATATTACTGTACATGTAATCACACCGTCGTGCTGTGTATATGAAAGGGAGTTCCTAGACTTATATTGTAGAAGCCTATACTGTTTTCATGTAGAATCAAGTGATTCTTGAATATGATAGACTGTGGGATAAGTCAATTTTATATCTTTCTTCTTTATTGAAACCGGAAGTTATTTAAAGAAAAGCGCCATTTTAGTATTGAATAAACATACAGATTATTGCTTTGTAGGAATTTCAACACACCCGAAAGCTTAAGCTTGGTTTCACTCCTTCTTGGCTTTGATTCAAAGGACTCAATCTCATGTTCATATGTGTTTGGTTGTATATATGTATATGTATATGTAAATGCTATTATGACTTTCTATTCTTACCTTAGATACCATTACAAGTTCTTAAACTGGATGCTGTTCTGTTATTGTTAGGTCTTGAGTGACCCGCAAAAGAGGGCGATCTATGACCAGTATGGAGAGGAAGGCCTGAAGGGACAAGTCCCACCGCCAAGTGCAGGCGGAGCTGGACCTGGTGGTGCCACCTTCTTCCAAACGGGAGACGGACCCAATGTTTTCAGATTCAATCCACGTGATGCAAATGATATATTCTCCGAGTTCTTTGGCTACTCTAGCCCATTTGGCGGAATGGGTGGCAGTGGCATGAGGAGTAGTTCGAGGACTTTTGGAGGGATGTTTGGAGATGATATTTTTGGATCGCCCTTTGGTGAAGGTCGGCCTATGAGTCAAGGTCCTCGGAAGGCTCCTCCAATTGAAAACAATCTGCCTTGTAGCCTCGAAGAGCTCTATAAAGGGACGACAAAGAAGATGAAAATTTCTCGGGAAATCATGGATGCTAGTGGGTGAGTAAATCATGAATATCCGTGCTGTTTCTGGCCTTTAGTTTTTTCCGAGTAATGTTGGCGATCAGCATATCGATTATACTTCCTTCTCCTCGTATTCTTCTTATACTCAAAATGGCATGTGTGCTACCTGCTCATTAGTCAAATATCGTGCTGCCTCTGTAAGCTGTGTGTGTTTGTTTTCTCAGAAATCGGAATATGTCGTATGGACTCCTGTCGATTTTTTTGTTATAACTAAAGTTAAGTTTTGCTATTGTTAAATATTGTGATAATAATGTCAAAACGTTGCAAACACTACTGGCCTATTAAGTTTTGCTATTAGTAGCTACATAATAGGGAGATTGATGTTCTCTTGTTTGTGAACAAAAGTCATTTTTCCGATTTTTCATTTGTGATGGATGAGGATAATTACCAATAGTGGCCATCGTTGCCACTTCTTGAGATTACTAGAATACAAGGGTTGAAGGTAGTCCAAGGTATCTGTTCTACAAAACAAACGCACCAAGAAGGATTTGATTGTTTGTCAGCTGCTACATTACATAGTAAAAGTAAAACACTAATACTTGGAGATGTTATGTATAGATGTTTGGTTATAACTATGTGATGGAATTCTGCCACATTTGGTGTCAAGAAAGAAAACAAAGTGAAAGCTTTTGTTCGAGCACCTTTATTGACGTGTGGTTTTGTTGTTGTTTCAGGAGAACTATCCCCGTTGAGGAAATTTTAACAATCGATATAAAGCCGGGTTGGAAGAAAGGAACGAAGATCACATTCCCAGAGAAAGGGCATGAACAACCAAACGTCATCCCTGCTGATCTCGTCTTCATAGTAGACGAGAAGCCTCACAGCACGTTCACACGGGATGGTAACGACTTGGTTGTGACACAGAGGATCTCCTTGGCGGATGCCCTTACAGGGTACACAGTCCATCTGACAACTCTGGACGGAAGGAACCTGAACATCCCAATTAACAACGTGATCAGTCCAAACTATGAAGAAGTTGTTCCTAGGGAAGGCATGCCAATCCCAAAAGACCCATCAAGGAGAGGCAATCTTAGGATCAAGTTCAACATCAAGTTCCCGGCGAGGCTAACTTCAGAGCAGAAGTCCGGGATTAAGAAACTCCTGGGCTCGTGAGGTGGCTGGCTGCGGGTAAAACAATGTGAATACGTTTTTCTTTTCTTTTTTTTTGATACGGTTAGCATTTAATTGCCAGATGGAAATGTATGGAGAGAGATTGGGTTTGTTTGGCTGAATAAACATTACGGCTAGCTCCTATCCTATGTAGTGTTTCTTTTAGTTTTTTTTGTCCTAGTGCTGGTTCTGCCGCAGCATTGGTTTATGCTGAATACAAAATGCATTATGGGAAAAAGAAGCACAAGCCAGATTTCCTTTGGGTATTATACTGTCATGCCATTTAATCTACTTTTGTTGTTGTCTGGGCACCCCTTTTTGGTAGAAGATTTACATGTTTTATGAATTTGACTAAACTCACCAGTAGCAAGAGGCATATACAATCTGCTCCCACTTCAATGGTATTTTATGTCTATTCTCTCTCTTTTTTTCTTACTTTTTCAAAATCTTTCTACATCTTTATTATTTAAATTTCTGGACTTGAGTAAAGCATGCTGCAGAAGGCACATAATTTTGTTGAGTTTGCTCCCAAATTTGTTAAAGCTTAATGGTTCATGTTATACTGTCCTGAACGACCTTGGATTCACGAGTAGTTATGTGAGTGTTGTAAGGTATGTATATATATGTGTGTGTGTGGGTGGAGGCAAAAATGTCCACTTGCTTCTGGGTTTTGGCAACACCCTCCTCGATGTGCTATATGTTATATAGAAAAGTGAGCCAACATGTTTTTACGGGGTACATTCTTGATGGATGATGTTGCCCCTGTTTGTTATTCACAGATCAGTATTGAATATTTAGAACTTGCTTATTGGAAGTTAATTATAAAAAGAGAAACAACATGCACGTGAATATACGATAGTTAATAAATTAATGCATTGGGAGGGAGAAGTGAGTTTAAGGTAGGGTTTGGTTTGGTTGTAAGTGTTAAATTGAATAAAAAGAATCGGAAAGAATAAATATAATAGGTATTGGATCATGTTTAGTTTATATAATATTATATATAAAATTTAATTATTTATATCATAAAGTAAATAATTTTTTATAATATTTAATAAAAATAATATTAATTAAATTAATATTATAACATAACGAAATATTTTTAAAAATAAAAATATTTTTATTTTTATTTAGTAAATTTTATTTTTATATCATGGTATGGTATAGATAAGGATAAAAGTTGAGCATTTTATATAGTTTATTAACTTAATTTTTTATTTAGTCATTATGAAAAACTATAAATTAAAGAGGGATAAAATTATTTATCCTATACAGTTCGGTTTCATAAAAATTAAGTAAGAATTTCAATGCAATAAAGTGGAGTTTAATATTTACATCAAATAATCCAGCTTGCCCATGTCTCTCAAAGAAAGGGCAAATAATCCCAAACCCGAAGAATCTAAGATGGGACACTGACTTCCCCATTAAATTCTCCCTTTTATAGTCCTATCTCCCCATTGGTACGGTAACTCCCCTAAGCCAAAATTCTCTCTCATTACTCTCTTCTATGTTTGGAAACCAACTTAAGGATCATAATGTTCATGCCAGAAAGAACCTTTAACGTCCATTTAATCGTATATTTCTTGTGGAGGTTAAAGCTTAGGCCCTTTTCGAAACTCTACTGGCTCATTCCCCAGTTTTTGTAAACCTAAACGTCTCTACCAATAAAGATCTAAGAATAACACACGGAGTTAAAATTTAGTGTTTGAATATAATTTTAGTAAGGTAGCATTTTTGTGTTAAGGTCAAAATTTTAGGAACGTTATTTTTAATATCTGAAGTTAATTTGTCAATTAGAGTTGTTAAAATAAGGTCTGAAATCTTAGAGAGTAATCTATAAAGTCAAAATTCAGGTAAATTATTTATATTTTCCTTATCTTTTAATCATCTTTTTTTTTTTTTTCCTTCTTTCTTTTCTGATAACAAGCACGAAAGTGTTTTGGTAGTCGATCTTCTTTTTTTTTTTTTTGCTATATTATTTTTTCAATGCATAATTTTCTTCCCTGGAATTGCCATGGATAGATAAAATTCCAAATTGGACAGCAAAGCTCGGCTTTATACGTTTTTATGTGATATTTGAAACGAAAGTCCTTTATGTGAAAATATAAAATATTATATATATATATATATATATATATATAATTAAGCAAAAATCTTCTCATTTGGATGCCACTTCTTTCAACCATAATTATAACCCTAAATTTATTTAAAAAGACAATTAAATCATGTATTATAATAATCCAGTTTAAAAATATCCAAAAAATTCATCAACCAACTCTTGTTTAGTAGTAGGGCAAAATGAGAGACTTCTCTAATAAAAAACTTAATTTATTTTCTCCTTTAAGTCAACAGTTTTCTAAGTGTAAACTAATTTTGATCATTTTTACTTTAACTCAAATTGACTTGTTAGATCATTTTTATGAGACCCATATATCTAACAATATTTCTTTGTTTCGTTGAAGCAAAAATCTCAAATAGCTATTTTCTTTTGTGGATATATTCCTTTGGGATTCTTTTATGATTTACTTTCATCTTTCTACATTGGGAAAGTTAATATTTATGAAATACTGAAAATTTCTTTTGTCGAAATTATGTTTTTTATAACTCCATTTTTATAAATCGCTTTATTTATTTATTTTTCACAAGCATAAACGGATTCATACTTAGCTAGTGTGCGTGTATATATATGTAAGGAAATGCCATTTGATTAGGCTTGGGAAAACTATTTTTGGACCAGTCAACGATGACCATTTAACTGGGTCAAGAAGTTGGAATGATGCAACTTTAGATTATGGTTCCAACGTCAAAGCCTGTATCGGATAGGCTAATTGCAACTGACCATCACTGGTTATTAAAAGCTTTAAAGATAAAACAAAAGTTGAGTATTTAGTCCAAGTATTTGGTGCCTTACAAGGAGCATGATATGAGGCCATGGACATGCTATGGTAGCCAAATCGAACCAAGAAACCGAAATGATATTAATCTTGTTTATTAATTGTGAATGAATAAGAAGAAATGAAGACAAACCAAAATTTGTCTGCTGCTGAGAATTCTATATTGATCTATTTATGCATGTTTACATTTAATCAATAATGGAGTGGCAGTGCACCTAGCATTGCCAATCGCAACCTATGCTATGGTTCAACCCGGTTCAACCTGAACCGATCGAATCCAACCTTAATCCCAACTCTAGTTCAATTCTAATTGAACCTGATTTCACCATTTTAACCTTTGATCTTCTTGTATGTCCGGATAAACCAACCGGGTTAAGTCTCACAACATTGATTGTAAGTGGCTAAGCAAGACAAACAAAATGCACTTTAACCGCAGCACCATCTTTGCGCAATTTGGTGCATGTTAAAAGAATACATGAATCGACAAACCAAGAACACAATACTTACTGCTGCTCAGCAAGAATTATGATACTATGAACAAAGAAGATGAAAATGGGACATTCTTGGTGTATCGTACAGCAACTCTACAACCTATTCCATTCTAATTCGACTCATTTCTTGGGAAGGAATGAAAACAATATTCCCGACCAACTACAACTATAAATTTGACCTAATACAACTTGCTACTATACCTCACTTTGCCGAATCAACCATGGCTTAGTTTCCCCACTAACATGGAGAAAAGCATCGACCAATTTTCCAAAATTATCTCCACAGTACCCCACCAGATTCATCACACGCACCAAAATTTCTTGCAGTCCACAAGGTTGTGTAGGCAAAAGCTATTTGTGTGATCTTAATAATGTAGTTTCATCATTCACTGTAATCTTCCGAGTCGGAGGAGTCCAATCCATCCTCATTTTCAATCGTCTGTAAAACCTCATTGTCCACATCTATCATTTCTTCATCAGCCTCTGAATCCTCATCAATAGCAACTTCAACAACATTATCATTATCAGAAGAATCCACCTCATCCTCACTAGCTTCTGCTGAATTTCTAGTCCATCCATTGGGAGTTCTGTCAAAACCGTCATCCCAATTTTCCCTCTCGTATTCCACCTCATTGTCATCGGATTCAGCAGCTGCCTCAGAACTGCTACTGGTACTATCATCGGCTGCATCTATTTTCAATGGACGCTTTTGTTCACTACCCCAACCTTCACCTAAAATCCTTGAGGGATCTCGCGTTACCTTAGGCCGCATCGCCCTTGCCATTTGACCAAGGAACATTCCCTCCTCAACAGCCCTGTTTTCTACCCTCCTCTTCCTAACAGTTCGGCGACCACGAACATACACCTGCTCTTGCATTCTTTGGCCCTGCTGTCTAAGCCCCTGATTTAGGTTTTCTTTATTTTTAGTATTCGGCCTGCTAACATCAGATTTCAATACAGAAGACCCTTTTTGCAACTTTCTAACATTACTACGTTCTTGAGATCCATGTGCACGCTTTTGACTGTTACGACCTCTACTGCCAACCCCTGAGTTCTCTTTTAAAATTGAATACTGATTGGATGATGGATCGCTCTCTTTCAACTTGATACTCTGTTTCAAGGGAAGTTTCTGCAAAACAGGCAACAAATCCAATGAGAGTTTCTTCCACATTTGTTGAAATTTGATTTCCAAACAGCAGATATTTAGTATTCAAGAGTTGAGATCAACAGTGAACACAAGCAGTTAAGTGAAGAAATGATTCGAAAACAAGAAAGCAAGCAAACAAAGTGCATATCTTCAAAGCCAATATGTAGCATGTTATTAAGTTTACTAGGGCTTTCTCATATAAGCAATTTAACAGAGGAAATCGAGGGGAAATGAAGACGCACAATGAAGTCCTGGAGTAGCTTATCATCAGAAGGCTCTGAAGGCTCAGGTTTTGCCTGCTTCACATAAATAAGAGATGCATCGAGTTCCAGAAGCCTGAGAGCCACAGCAGCTGCAGTTTGTGGTATCCATGGTAGAACAGGAGGGGAATTGGCATTAGCAGTGTCATATTTAGTACTCTCTAGCAAACCCAACAATTCCTTAGTCATCTCAAAGTCTGACGACAGGTAATCCTGCTTTATTGCACTTTCGAGTAAAGTCAACATCTGCAGAAAACTTGATCCATAAGCCATGTGAAAGCTTCGTATTAAACAATAAGGAGGACACTATCAAAGCACAGCACAGAGATAATTACCAAATAGGATCCTACCAAGCTACACCAAGGCATTTTAGGGGGAAAAAATCTACTCAAAAAATACATGAAAAATCTACAGCAGATCGACACTAGCATTACAAATTGTCTTAAATTTGATTCCAATTAGACAAGCACGCACTAAGGTGGTATAAGAGACAATAAAAGGCTTGAGAGATATTATGCTTCTTAGTCAAGGTATGTTAGCAAATGTATGACCAGAGCAAAAAACTCTGATTATGTATACCAATACTAAGTGTATGCCCAGAACCAGGTAAATGCCAGTATTCTTTTTGCCAATAGAGCACTAATAAATAGGATACTAGCAACTTAAAATCCCTTAAAAAAACTAATCAAGCACAAGGCTAACAATGGAAAAATGAAGAAACTGAAATTGATTTTTTGATATTCTATGCATTTACCTGCAGAAGTTCCTCAGGAGTTGATGATGCATTCAACTTCTTAGCCCAAGACCTTCTACAGTCTTCAGTCCAAGAAGATTGAAAAGCTTCAAAAGGAATTGAAACCTGCACATTAGGAAATCAAGGGTAAAATAGACGAGCTACTAAAGTTCTTTACACCGGTGTTGGTTATCACAAAGATTAAAAGTACTCAAACTTAAAGCCAATGCACATTGCTAGCAATTTCTGACACTAACCTCAACAACTGCTATCAGAGCCTTGAGCAATCTAATTCCCAGGGGAAGAGAAGAATCGGTAGTGATAATTTCCTTGCATGCTCTCTTCCTTTCTGCCTCACTTTCAAGATGACATGAAATGGCAAAGTTAACACCAATCTTCTTGTTGCAAGACGGGCAATGGGCATCCTTAAAGAAATAGGTAGCAAGGCAATTTTCACAGACACCTAAGAGTTGCTCAGATCTCTTCCTGCCAACTTGCATGCATCGTAACAAATATGAATTAAAAGATTCTCTCCATGTCCATCGCTGGAAATCCTGATACCTTCTCAATGCAGCCTTCCTTTCAAGTTTGTTTCTCCCCAGTTCAACTCTGAGGGATGACAACATCTCCAATGTGCTATTATTTGAACCATAGACTACACCACTATCAGGACTAGAATCCATTTCTTTAGCTTCACTTTTAACAGTCGATCCCCTTTGTGCAGATGCATTCCTTCTAACACTTTCCTTAAACAATCCCTTAACCTTCAACATCATTATGCGTAAATGAGATTCCCTGATCCCTCGAGTATCTAAGGACGATAATAATGCATCAAATGCCTGCATGGAGCAAAACTTTGGTCAATAACAATAGTGACAGAGTGAATTAGTTTAAATACAATCATAGACAAGGCAAAAGTAATAACGAGAGTGCTAATACCACAAGAAATAATAGAATGCATAAGTACCTCTTCTGTATCTATAACCCTCCAAGACCCATCATGCAGCTCAACAAATATTCTACCAGAGCTAGGATCACTTTGTGATGCAGAGGCAACGAATTGCCAGTACCGATTGTGTCTACGATCCAGACCAAGTGGCAAGGACCTATAAACATATATCTCCTCTGCTCTCTGGGCAATGTAAGCCTTCAATTGTGCACGCGATCTTCTTGAGACATATCCATATTGAGTGGAAAAGTTATCCAGACCTGCTGAAGGCTCTGCAGCTGCAGATGTCCTTTCAACAGAGAACCCAAGGTCATTCTGAATACCCTGAGAACCAGGGAATAACTTGCCATTTTCTGCAGTGCTTGGAGAAGCCTCAATATTTTTAACATCTGAAACAGGTAATGGGCTATGGTTGCCCTCGACTGCAGAGGTAGGAGGTTGAACTTCAGGCCGGTTCCACATAAAAGAAGAGACATCCACTTTAGAGATGAACTCATCTTTTACACGAGACTTATCCAGCTGTGCCTCCGTCCACATTTGTTTCTTAAGAGCACTTGCTGCTTCCAAACGATCCTGAAGAAAATTTGATAAAATGGTGAGAGTTACAAGACAATACCAATCAGCAGAAAATAGATTTTTAAAGCAAAATCTACCTCAAGGGCAAGTCGAATGGAATTCCCTTCATTAGCGATACCAATTAAAGCAACCAGGGCATTCGATCGTTCATCGACACTGAGAAAAGAATATTCTCCCTCTGTGAGCCCACGTACCCACGATTCGCCTGACTTGCTTTCATCAATCTCTACACTATCCGGATCATCTCTTCTACCATCAGTGTCTTCTTCAGTGCCAAATTTCTCGGTGCCAATACTTTGACAAAGTGCATCCTTGGAACCACTCAAAGAGCACAGCACAGGGCCTGTCTCTGCTTCATTTTGCAACCTTTGGACCTCTCTTGTTCTCTCTTTTTCCATATCTGGGCAAGTGCTCACCTCATTGTATAAATCAGAATCTTTCTCTCCTCTGGATGGAGTAGCTACATCATCAACTTCTGGATCCTCATCTACATCTCCTTCAGATTCTTCATCTCTTTCCACTTCACCATCTCTTTCTACCCCATCAGCATCTTCCCTATCTAACATCCCATTTTCAAATATCCTTATTTTCTTTCTGGCTTCTGAAAGAATCGCCTCAGCATCAGCTGGGTCCTTCCTGTAAGCAGCACGTACACGATAGGTTGAAGGAGCTATCCTTTCAAAAAGCTTAGCATCCCTTGTCAAAGCAACGGAGATGGAAGCCTCTGGAGTCTTGCTTGTTGTCAGATCTCGAAGTCCAGATTTCTTATATAAAGGCAGAAAACAAGATACAAATCACACTTTGAGTAACCAATAACAACTAATTTGATAGAAAGTAATATACCTGAATCTTGTCAGCCAGCTCTAACACCGTCAATCCCTTACTTCCCTCCAGTGAAAGAACATGAAATGCAGCAAATTTGACAGTTCCAGGTGTCAAACGATGCCTATTTCTTCTAGGAAGTAATAGACCTTTGTCTCGCATGATTGCAATTGCATTTTTTGCAGCTGAGCCACTGCGTAAATTAGATATTATGTCTTCACAACCTTTGATCTGCAAAATAAGAAGATCATGAGTCTTTTGAGATGCAAACCATACTGATAGGTTGGACAAAGACTTCCTAAAAGTCTGAAAAAAGAAAGCACTGCATGTAAATCACAACTAAGCGTCATCCTAAATGAACATACAATCTTGAAGGAACACAACAAACTAGTGTAACTTCCTTCTGACATGTGGTAAACAATTATCCATCCATCACCATATAAAAATTGTGAGGCAGAAAATCTCTAGTCCGTAAATTCTAAAAATCCGAGTTCATGCCACACATAAAGCCTGAGTTTAAGCACGGATATTTGCTCAGACCCAGTCATATCACACTATGTTGAGCAATATAGCACCAGCATTGGGGAAAATCAGAACAAAAGGACAAAAAGCCACCCATGTCAGGATGCCCCACTTGAATCGGAGAAAGTCCTGCAAGCTAGGACCAATAACAAACAATATCTAAATGCAAACATAGGCAAGAACAAAAACATTTTTTTTCTCCTCCATCTGAATTTCGAAAATAGCAAACTGCAAGAAAACTTATGTGCTAACAACTAAGGCATCAGAAAGAAGAATGAATGATTCAAGGGCTTGGGGGCAAAGCAGGTGCAGAGAATGAAAAGGAACCTCATTAAAGTCATGCAAGCATGATTGCACAGCGCTCCTCTTCTTCAACCGTGGACCAAATCCTGCAGATAGTGCTAACTGCCGGAAAACTTCAGGCCATGTTAATGGGCTTAAGTGCTTCTGCCACTTGCGGATGTCAAAGCCCCAGGCATATGCCTAATAAAGAGAGCTAGCTAAGTCCATAAACAAACTAAACACTCAAAATCATATTGAGCCAAAAGCCTGTCAAGAGTTTCTTACCCCTTCAACAATATGTGGATGGCCTCCTTCAAGGTTGATAGCAGTATACTGATTTGTTCCTAATCCTGTAGCTGGTGTGCGTGCCACGTCTTCAATGTCCTTAATTATGGTCTTCAAAAGAGCAACATGTATCTCACCTAATATCCTTGAATCCTGAAAAATGTAATGGCAGTGAGGACAAAAGAAAAGAAAGTGCAGCTGATATTTAGTGGTCATGAAACATAGACAACGGTACTCACAAAGTCATGAAAAGCTTGAACAAACTCATCAAGAGTAAAAGGCCAGAGGCCTAGAACATCAGAGAATGTAATCAAAAATCTCCAGGCCTGTAATAGAGAAGCAATGGTAAGCCACTTTAACTCATAAAGAAAGCTAATATCAACAATGTAGCAGAGAATTAGAATGCAAGAAACACTTATGAAGAATGATATGTCTAGACCTCCATTAACATGCTTATTCACACTTTAATGCTTAAGGTGATAAACATCAAAAAATTGAACAAACCCAAATTAACTCATCAATCTTCCATCACTGCACATTACAATTCACACATTCCCAAAAGGGTAGTAAATACTTCCTTTTAAAATATCTACTTAAAAGCTACTAAACTCAACATTCACATTCCAAATTAATGTGTGGCATATCCCAGCTTCAAGGTAACTCCCAGAACTATTACAGTTGCAATAGTTATTTTCATCAGAAGAGATGGTAACAAACACTGCAGTGCAGCAAGATATATATTAAACTTTTACACCAATCACTACATATGGACCATACGTGTGTGTGTGTGTGTGAGGAGAGAGAGAGAGAGAGACGATACCATCAGAAGGTTTCCAACATTTTCCTCTAAAGCCATCCAGGGCTGAATTGCAAATGGCCTCTTCAGTTGCACCGACTGAGGTGGGAAGACACACAAAGAATCTGAAGTATGAAAACTGATTAGAGCTACCTTCTTTTTTTTTCCAAGGAAAAGAAACCTTACACATTTTTCAAGATTTACTACACATTTTACAAAAATGCACAGGTACAAAAAGGTAGAAGTTCTATTATTTGGTATCCTAGCAAGTGCTAAAAGGGCAGTCAACATTTCCCTTACGAGGAGAAGCACATTAGAAGATCAGAAATAGTATTCATGCTATGAAAATTCCAATTCTTAAGTTTCAAATCAAGATATATTAGAACTGAGATAGTTGGGCCAAGCATGGTTCAGATCAGTCCAGGCTGTAACCATAAGGCACAATCCAGTTTGGTTCAAATTGTGAACAAATCTACAGATTATTCTGACCCAAACCATTGGCCAAAGAAAAATGATTGTTTGGTTTGGCAACCACCTGCTGTGGACTATTAATATTTCTTTTTGGTTTACTATCTGAACCAATTATTGGACCATGTATTTATCCCAAAGTTATTGGATGATGAAACCATAGATTGTAAACTCTGTTCCAAACTGAAATGCAAATCAAACCAGTTGCAAAAAATCAAATTTTTGGTGTAGTTGTTCTCTGATTTGGTTCAGTTTTGTGCCCATCCCTATAGGATGATGACACTAATTGTAGATCTAAGAGGGGGTAGCATTTTCTCAAAACTGGGGTTTTTAGCTTCCATCTCACTGAATTTCAACCAATTTGATGAAAGTGAGACAGAGTAGACATTCTACACACAATTCAGGATAATGCTAATGTCTGCTCAAATTGATAGTTAACTCATCCTTCATTTTGATACTTGGTCATGCAAATTTCTTTAAATTCTACTCATCAGTTTCAAACAGTAACACACTTCGTCAAGCAGATAACAAAAGAAGTGTATCTAGTGGACCATTCAAAATTTTAACTACCTCTGAATAAGTCAAGGTTCTGCAAAGAGGCATGATCAAGGTGTATTATTGAGGGCAAACCCTTCTTCATAGCAGCCAATTCCATCAATTCCAGCTGTTCATCGTCCATAAGCTCCATAGACTCCTTAGCTATTCTGCGTGCAGTGGCCTTCTCAAGAGCGGCTTTCCGTCTCTCTGCCTCTTTCTCTCTACGAAGTTCTTCTTTTTGCCTCCTCTTCTCAGCCTATCGATGGCAATCCATGGATTGATCAGCAAAAAAAATTGGTGTAAGAAGAGGAAAAGAGAGAGGGGACTAATATCTTCATAAATACTAACCCTAATAGATTCTTTCAGCAAAAATTTCTCTCTTCGTTCCATTTCTCGTCTTTGCTCACGCAATAATCTCTCCTCCTCTCTCTGCCTCTCACGCATCAACCTCTCTTCTTCCTTTCTCCTTTCACGGTCATATCTTTCCATCTCTTTCCGCATTCGCTCCTCGTTCTGTGAGTATTAGGTACAAGATAAATAAGCAATAAAGTTTTCTTTTTCCATACAATCAAAAAAATTCATTAATAGTGCAAAAAGTGAAGGGACCTTCCGTCTCAACATATTTTCTTTCTCATGCGCCTTCCTAATCCGGCTTTCATGAGCTTCAACTTCTCTCGCAATCCGTGCTTCATCATTCTGCAAGAGAAACCACATATGTGACAGGTGATAAAAAAAATCGATATGCTTCTCTTCAATGGATGGTATGCACACACCTTCCGCTTTCGGTCCAGATGCAACTCTGTGTCCTCATGGAGAACTTTCCCATCGGTCAATGCAAAAGAATCATCAACTCCAGTAGTTGGATGGCCTGAATGTTGTGAACCCAATCTGATAGTTGTCAAAGAGTCCCTTTGTGGAAGGGCATCAACAGCTGCAGAGGGAGCAGGAACCTGTCCCTCCCTGTCATCTTGAGAAACACGACAAACACGCAACAAATGACCTTGCACACCATGAATACTAGATAACTCATTTCCATGAACAATAGATGGAGTCCGAGTTATGGGACCATCAACTGGGACATCATGGAAAGACGTTTGAACAGGCTGTCCAGGTGAATAATATCTTGCACTAGGTTGATCATGAAGAAACTGATACTCATGAAGAGATCTTCCAGAAGCCTGAGATCAACATAATACATCATTAACAACCAGATGCCGAAACACAGACACACTGCAATTCTCATGTTATACAATGTGGAGGTTCAAAAATCCATGTTCAACAAAATTAAAGGAACAAATAGCATGCATTTACAGAAGCAAAGTATGGGTAGCAGGATATCCAACTTATATAAGAAAAAGGAAGAAATGAAGGGATAAAAGAAAAATCCACATTTTTTTTACCACATCAATGACCAGTTAGACATAGACAACTGAAAAAATTGGTCACTGGTAGCATTTTGCCAAAATACATTATATCAATTTTTTCTTTTTCCCCCTTTTCTCTTTTCAACAGACAACTACAGCACCTGATTACTTATACTTGACCAAAGTGACAAATATTACATCTTGAAATGCCTTGGATATGGTCCATTTCCCCAAACCATACAAGAAAACTTTTGGCAATCTTGACAGAACATTTCAGCAAACACAAAGCTACGGCAGAACTTAGGCATATCTCAATCACAAACATATTAAACAGCACTTCGTCATGATAGACTATCCTCGATGCCTAATTAGCTCATTTTCCTAATTATTCTGATATCCGTTTCATCATGGACCTTGCCACTAGAAATTTAAAGAAAGATGATTCCCACTCAAGGAAACAAAGATGGCCATAATAAGCCCATTAATTTAAATTCAAATCTCTTTTTTGTTTTTGATTGAAATATTAATTTGTATTAGCATGAAAAATAGGAACTACATCAATGCTTCTCAAAGGAAAATGCCAAGGAAAGACCATTTGGACACAAAAAGGCACAAGCAAAAGTATAAATTTGATTATAACTTGGTCTAATCCATGCCACTGAAATCAAACATAGTACAGATAGTATCCCTGATTACGACAAACCATACTTGAAACTGCAGCCTCCAACAAACAGAAAAAATTTGCAACATCTGTGCCAAACATCAAAATTAAAAAGGAAAACACGTGCATCATAACCAAGTTCACATTCCTATAGTAACAGTATGATTCGCTAATTCATTTATTTTTTACCTAAAGTATTAAAAAAAGAGGAAACAAAAAAAATTGCTACAGAGAGAGGGAAAGGAAACCAACTTTGTCTGCCATGGCATCCCGTCGCATGTACACTTTGTTATCATAAGCATGTCCAGGCCGTCTCCGTTCCTCCATAGAAGCTATGCACGGCCAGCATGACAAGGTAGTAATCAGCTGACAATTATAAATATAGTTTTTGAAGCGCCCAGGGGCAGGGGAGGGGGGGAAGGGGGGGTTGGGGGGCATGCAGTTAAGGACTAAAGTTGGTCGAAATAGTCATTGAAAAACCTATGAACCTACCATAAAAATCATTAAGAAAAGATGAGCTTATTTCACATAAAGAATTTCATTCCTAGATGCCTCATCTACCAGGAAACCAACCGCCAGGGTTCATATACAACTGTCAATCATTTATGGAAATAGCAGACCAAATTAATCAAAAACACAAGTATGAAGCTTGCAACTGCATTCTACCTTCATATTTTTCTTTAACTAACCAGCTCATGTCACTCAGTGAGTAAACGTTTTCAGAGTGTCAATTCGACAAGAAGTTCCCAAGTACAACAATTACCTGCTGCGCTCCTCAGTCCTTTAATGGTAACTCTTTCCTCAAAATTATGAAATACTGAAAATCACCAGTAACATATATGCCCTTAAAAAACAATGACTAGATAATCTGTATGAATCCATTGCAACACCAAAAAAACCTATGGTAACACCTCTTGAACAAAACCTACTAAATAATCCCACAATGTAAAACTGCTCAGCTGCTTGACTCTACATCAACATATCACAGGAACAAGTTCCATATAGAAACATGCAATTGATTAATATACCTATAGGGGCCCCAAATGCATCCGGAGGCAAGGGATCAAACTCCATCCCAAGAATTGGTCCATCCTCCCGCAACGGCTCTCCCAACTGTGCCTCCACACAAGCTATAGCTCTTAGTTCCAATGTAGTCCTTGGTGACTCATAATACCTTCTCCCACCACCAACATCATCTCCTCTACTATAAACATTCGGTGGGAAGTCCCTACTACCATAAGGACTTGAACCTGACCCCGAACCTGAACCAGACCCATAGTCACTATCCGGTTCAGCTGCAACTTCAACTAAAGAATCCTTTGGATACTCGGGGGTTGCAACAACTGCAGATTTACGCGGTTTCTTAACAGATGATGCATTGTTCTTATCTTTCAATCTCCTATGACAGAACCACATCTGTAATTGCCGATCGGACAGCCCTAATTTCTCTGACAGCTCGGCTCGCATAGCCTCGGATGGATACGTCTCCACTACAACACCAAAAACAACAACAATCAGAACCAAAACTTCAATCGAATATCACTAAGCAACAATCAGGAACAACAACAACCACATAAGATCACCAAAATCCTAAATTGAAGCAATCATCAATAACTAAAACATATAAAGAACCAAGGAAACATGAACAAACCCTAATTAAAACCAAAAAGGAACACGAATTACGTACTTGCATAAGCTTTCTCTAGGGTTTCAAGTTGAAAAGGAGTTTTCATCTGTCTTTTAGGTTTGTAAACATTTCCACGATCTTTATTCTGATTTTCACCTTCTGATCCAGCGTCTTCCATGGAAACCCTAACCCTAAGAAAAAACCCAAGCCAATCTTCGATACACCGAACTCGAAAGACACGAAAAGAGAGAGAGAGAGAGCAAGAGGAAAAAGAATAAGAGAAAGAGAGAGAGAGAGAAGACGAAAACAAATACTAAAAGCTAGGGTTTTCCAAAATAGCACCGAACGTGAAATCCTCTGGCTTTCCACTCAATTCAAGAATAATATCAAATCCAATAAGGAATCAAAAGAAAATATATATATATATAAATTATTAAAAATCAAAAACAATGTAAGGTCAAAATCATGGAAAAACAGAGGAGGAAGAGTGATGACTAATTAATTATTGATTAGAGTGAAAAAAATTTTCAAATTGGGAAATCAGGCCAAGACCAAGAATTATAGTAACAATAACAACAACAACAATAGGTACAGGAATAATAAGAATAAGAATAGTTGTAATTGCTTTTGTTCCTTTTGTGAACCATCTTCTTTTTTTTAATTAAAAATTTTAGAAACTAAAAATTAAAATCCTAATTGTTTTAATTTTCGTTTTTTATATTTTTTTTAAATTCTGTTGGTGTTAAGATTTGGACCGGGAAACATGTAAAATAGGAAGGATGATATTGTGGCTGTCACGGTTCGATCTTTTATAGGATGTTGTGTTTTCTTTTTCTCTGTTTTTGTTTTTTTTTTTTTTTTTTATTTTGATTTTGACTTTGATTATCCGATGATTTGATCTGATCGATGAACATTTTCTATCACATGTTCTTCTCTTCTGCTTACTTTTCGTTGTTCTTGCTCTTTCCCTGTTTGCACAAACTGGGCTTCTACGCTTTGGGCTTTTGCTTTTTTCATTCCCCGTTATTGTCTTTTGGAGTTTGTGCTGTTGAACTTCGATGGGATTTCCATCCATGATCTCACTTCATACTCATCTTATTTGCATGTTTTCACTTTATTTTAGATAATTCAAATATGGTAGTGCAATAAGATTTTTAACATAACTAAATTAAATTAATTTACTTGGTTATATATGAGGTTGTGTACTTAAAAATAAGAAGAAAAAATTATAAAGCAATTCTTGACTCGATATGTATTTTCATATAGTTATACTAAAAAAACTTATATGTATTCTTCTAATACATAACTCTTTCCTTTACTGTTTTTTTTTTTTCCTTAATTGATTAGATCAATATAAATTATTAGCATATAACACACTAAAATTTCATCAACTTCAATATTATAAATATAAACATTATACAAACACTATTATTAATAAGGCATTTTAAACTTGAGCCTCTTTGGTCCATACCAACCTGACCAAACTCATGGCCTAAGCTGCTTCCCTCTATATCTAGCCTACTAGAACATGTGGTCGACCTTGACTTAAACTCATGACACAACTTGACCAACTGCAACAGCTCACAACGACTGGGAAATTGTAGATAAAACTAAGCGATTGAGTTAACAACCACCTTCTATAATTGTAGACCACATCGAAGTTGCATAACTCCAGCACTCATAGCTTGCGGGCAAGTCTTCTATCCATTAACATCTCTCCAACCACTAGCTTCATTCCTATATAAATACCAAGCCATCACCTAATTGTAAACCATGTGCACACTTGATTTATATTCTACCATCTAGCATACTTATTATCCTTCTCCAAACACTTTGCTGACTTAAATATCAGAATGGCAACATCGGACAATACCTCAATACCCCTCACTGTTTACTATTTTGCAAGCTCTCATCATTGTATAAAGCCCAAACAACTTCCAATCTCTACCATCTAAAACCCAAAGACGACATTTGGTGCCGTTTGTAGGAAACAAACCTTACTTCTTACCCGAATATACCCTAAACACACACCAAACACCACCTTTGTTTGCTATCATGTCTCACATTGACAACTCTAAGAATAACCAGTTGGTCAATAACCAACCCCCCGTTAGGGAGACGCCTGAATAGTGCTTGAAACATGTGGAGCAGTAGCTTAAGGAGTTTGCTGCCCACAATAGGATGTTGCATACTCGTCTTAATGAAGCTAAAAGGCATAATAGGTAAACTCACCCGCTTAAGGCTTCTAATGCCCATACTGGGCACAACAACCAATAGCAGTAACAGAATGGCAAGGATCAACTACTTGATACCCTAGTATAAGAACAGTAAGTGCAGTCTGCGGCCACTTAAGACCGTACCTTTGTTAACAATGAGTAGATAGCCAACTCCCATGGGGTACCGATACACTCTATAGTGCTGAGCTCACCTGATAGATAATGCCAACCTTAATGAGCTCCATACTATCATAAGGAAGCTCTCCGAGTAATAAGAGAATAAGGCAGCTGACGATGTCAGATTGGTTGCTAGCAACAAAACCCCATTCACTAGGGGTGTCTATGATGAAGTATTGCCTTCAAATAACATACTTCCTACACTAGACCAATACAACAATACTGGTGATCCCGATGATTACTTCCTCCGTTTTTGCACTCTCATGAACCTCTATGGTCATGGATATACTATTATGTATAAGGCTTTCCTACGCACTCTGAGAAAAGTAGCTCGGACATGATCTAACTACCTACCTAAGAACTTCATTGGCTCCTTTGATAAGCAAGGCTCGTAAGTTCAATCTCTACTTCAAGGCTAGCAAGACCGCATTTAAGGACACTTCGTCCTTATAATTGATCAGGCAAAGCGAAGGAGAGACTCTACGAGAGTATGTAACCTAGTTCAACAATGCCGTTGTGTAGATCCCTCAATTAGATGAAATAGTATCATCACATGTTGCACAACTCAACATTAGACCTTTAGGGGACTTCTTTCATTCAGTTGCGAAAAGCAAGTCAAAGACCCTAGCCGAATTCTAGAACAAGGCCTAAAAGTAGATGGGCAAGGAAGATAACATCCGCGCTAGACACAACGTTGATAGAGAAAAGTTAGGCGAAAAGAAAGGATAAGGAAAAATTATTCATTAAAGATCACCTTAGTGGTAGAGAATCGAGCAAAGTTAAAGGGGAAGGATCGGGCAGTAAGAAGCATCGAGCTGAGCAGAGCCTACTTCCTCCTCCCATCTATACACATCACGCACCTCTAAATCGACTGATCGCTTAGGCATTCGTCGAGGTATAGAATAGAGGCTTGCCTCTAAGATGAGGGGGAACCCCAATTGACAGAACTTAGATAAGTATCGCCAATTCTACAACAACCATGGCTATACTACATAGGAATGCTTATAGCTAAAAAACACAATTGAATATGCTATTCAACAAAGCTACTTCCAAGAGTACATGGCCCAACATCAAAACGACAACTATTCCAATGACAACAAAGATAAGGCACCTCAAAGGCGGCAAACCGAGGGTGCTTAAGTGGAGCAAAAAGAAGATCGCTGCAACAACTGAGCCCCCAATGATGAAGCCCCCAACAGTGTCATCAACATAATCATTAAGGGGCTACACTTAAGAAGCTAGTCGAGCACTAGTAGCTTAACTAACGCCTAATCTGAAGTGTTAGTGCTCAGGGAAAAGAGGCAAAAGTTTGACACTTCAATCTCTTTCTCCAACAAGGACTTGAAGGGGGTAGACATCCCTCACCAAGACTGATGGAAATCAGAGTATCGTACCTCTGGCCTGAGCTTGAAGACTTTAAAGTATGGCTAAGTAAGTTCTTCTATACCAACCTACGCCTAATGAGTTAATTCAATCCACTTGTCTATTGCCTTGTCTAAGCCGAACCCTCCCGTACTTATCAATAGTCTCTAACTGCCAACCTAAGACACGTTCATACAACAGCTTAGTCTACTCAATTACCAGTTCAACCAACCTGAATATGAACTACTCTGAGCATGTTCGAGTTGAACTTAACTCGAAAAAACCCTTAGCTCTGCTCGGTACCTTTATTCAATAGTTACCAGCTGTAGACACTTCATTTTTGCTAATTTTTTATTAATTGAGTTAGCTTAATAAATAAACAAAAAAGTAGAAAACTAAAAATAATAATAATAAAATAAAAAATAAAAAAAAAAAGGAAAAAGGAAAGAACAAAAAAAAGAGAGAGAATTATATCAAGTTGTATCGTATCGAGTTAGTTGAATTATATCGAGTCAAGTCGAGTCGTAGCAAGTTGAGTCATGTTGTGTTGAATTGAATTAAGTTGAGTTGGATTATCAGATAAAGTGACGATATTGGCTTAATTAATTTTGGGTTAAACTAATATAGAATAAAATTCATCTAATTTAAGAACTTAAATCAGATTAGGGAATTATTGAGCTAAATCGAATTGGATCGGACCTTGGAAGAATAAAAAAACCCAAAATAAATTAGGGTTTCTAGAAGTTAGGGTAAATCTTTGAAGAATCGCAATCGTATTTTTTGTATTTTTGATACAAAAGATTCGATTTTGAGTTTATAAATAATACGATGGCCAGGGATTTAAGGTTTTTCTTTTTTATCACACTCCTACATGCACACCCCACACACTCCTTTAAAAATACCACACAATTACCACGCGCCACTACACGTAACACCACTGTGCCACCATACAACCACTACACAGTACTACCCTAGCACTATCATACAACCACCCAGCAACGCTCAATCCATTACCTAGTGTCGCCCAGCGTCACCTAACAGTGCTCAGTCCACCTCCCAGCATCGCCCAGTCTCTCACTCAGCCAGTCGCCCAATCCATCGCCCAACGTCGCCTAACAATACCTAACCTGCCGCCTAGCGTCACCCAACAGTACCCAGTCCACCACCTAACATCGCCTAGCAACACTCAGTTCACCGGCCAACATCAACACAATCTGACGCTAGGTAAATTTTCATTAATTTTTATTATTATTTATTTATTTCATTAATTTTTATTAATTTACTTTATTAGTTATGTTTTTTTTTTCCTTTATTAACTATTTTTATGTTTAAGTGCAATTTTTTTTTTGTTGTTTATTCTTATTGCAATTTTTTTATTTTCCAATAAAATTTAGTTGAATTAAAATTTTTTTGGAAAAATCATGTTTTTTTAAATAAAAAATATTTTTAACATATAGTGGTTTTGGAAAGAAAAAATCTAATTTAAATTGAGTTTCTTTTTTAAAAAATTCAGTTAGTTAGGGTTTTTTTATTTAATTCAGGAAACTTATATTTTTTTTTAGGTTTTTTCCTTAAAATAATAAATTGATAAAAATATAAACCTAGCTTGGTTTTTAATATAAAAATGACCTACTCACTAAAAAATTTATAAAAAAAAGAATCATGGCTGGTTTGATTCCGATTAACGGTTACGTAGGCACCTTCAAGGCCATCGTTAAAAAATAAAAAAAAAATTTCCCCCTTCTTTAGAAATTCATAATAAAAAATAATTTTTAGTTACATTTTGCGAACTTAGGTATATTTTTAATATTTTTAGAAAAATTATAAAAAATAAAGCCCATCAATTTTGTTTTAATTTTCACATTGTGACTTAGTCTTAATAAGTTAGCCCCCGAACCCAATTTTCAAGTTCAATTTTCTAAAAATTAATTTTTTTTAGAATATTCACAAACTAATGGTCAAATTAAGTTTTTTCGACCTGAAAACTCTAATTTTTTTTTTTTTATCAGTTGAACTGGCTAGCAACTCCATTTTTATAAAAAAATATTTTTTTTTCTTTTCCTTAGTTTAATGTCGAGTAATTTATATTAGATGGGCTGGGCTTAATATATGTTAAATTAAGGAAATCAAAATAGGGCTTGATAGAATTAGTGACTCCACTTAAGACACTTAGTGAGCTAGCCACGTGAAAGTTAAAAAAAAAATTAATGGGCTTTCATATTATTATTTTCTTTTTATATTATATTATAGTTGTACTAATTATCTTTTAGTAATGTAGGCCTTAAAAAAAAGCTGATCCAATGGGCCTTCATAGGGATAGGGGGTTTTTATTTTTCAAGTAACTATTTGTGTATTTAGATGTGGTCAGACCTAAGCCACTTTAGGAACTTAGAACGAGCTGCCATTGTGTAACCTTCAGGTTGCTAAGGTCTTTACTCCCGCTTGGTAGTGATAGGCGAGCCTACTCAAGCTTCGAGGTAGCTCACTAGGTTTCTCTTCAAAAAGCCTTGGAGCTACAGAGCTTAAAACCCGTAAACTCGACCCTCTTGCATCATTCTTTTCAAAAAGTGGGTAGTTATTTTTAAAATTATAGGAAAAGCCTAATTTAATCTACAGTTAGTTTATTGTCCGTTTTCAATTAAAAAAACCAGTAACCCTTAAATATAAGTGTACACGAGCTTCATTTTAATTAAATCCTATTTCAAACCTACTTATATATAAGGATGCTCTTTGATTGTGGATTTATCATAATTCCTATAATTTATTAATGACCAACCCCATTACATTGCAGACATGTATATCATATTGCATAACATTTATTTTACATAGTTGTTTGTATATACTATCTTTTGTGATATATGCGAGTCTTGTAGAATTTGTGTTATTTTATCAGTAATAAGTCATGTAACACAACATTTAACATAAAATGCTCAAAATCATTAGTATTCCCCCTCATACCATAATGTGCTAATGTTAAAAAAGGTAAGAAAAATTTTTGTATCAACTTGTAACTTTTTTTAGGCATGTAATTATGGAAGTTAGTTATGGTGAAGATTATTATAAAATTGTTGTTTTTTTTAATACTTTTGGAATTTTTTTTTTTAAATGAGAAATTTTGAAATGGTATTTTACGATCAAAAACCAATTTCATAATAATTATTTATTTAGTCGATTTCTATTGCAATGCCCCATATGTACCATACTGTTAGGAACTAACAAAATACAAAAAAAAAAAAAGATTTAATCATTAGATTTCCATTATGAATTATTTTCCATCTTAAGATTATCAATCTTGTAAACGTCTAAGTTCTCATTCTCATGTTTAGCCTTTAAGTTTTTACGGTCCTAATAGAGTTTTCTCTATAAGTCGTCACCTTTATATCATTTATTCAATAAGTTTCTTGTTGTAAAATAATTTTTGTTTATCCATATCATTCTTGTAACATTATTGTCATCTTATGTCCTTGGTCATCGGTCCTAATGTTTTCTTTGTATAGATTAATCGATGTCAGTATTAGGCTTCTATGATATAAAATAAGCATTGATTTTCCAATAAAAGTTTTCAAAGGAAAAAAAGAATAGTTTTCAAAATTAAAAACTCGATGCAATGTTGCTAATAAGAAGGGATTCTTGTAGGCTTTGAAAGATTGCTTTTTAAGTGATTTGGCCTAACTTGAAGCTTATGACCACTCATTTTCAAAAACTAGATGTCTGAATCTCTTGAACATGAAATAACCACAATGGGAAAGCATGCGAAGCAAGTCAAGACCATGGCCCATACTTAAGCCCAAGGACCTATTGACATACTATCTGAGATAGACAAGTTTGAAGAGTTGCCGGTTCATGAGCTTAATAATAGCAACAAAGGCCTAGGGAAGGAATTAGTGCAGAAATTGATAAAGATGTTAGAAGAAATTTTCTAGAAAATTGAACAGAATGATCTGGGCTTAAGTAGTGTTTGCACTTTTAAAGACCATGAGTTAGCCAAGAAGTTTAAGGTACCAAATTTTGAAAAGTATGATGAAACAGGTTGTCCTAAACTTCACTTTAAGCTTTATGTTCGCAAGATGGCCCAATTCTCTAAACACGAGTAGTTAATGATTCAAACTTTCCAAGATAGCCTAATTGAATCGGCATTAATTTGGTATGCCCAACAAGACTTAGTTAAGCTTAATACTTGGGATAAGCTAACTAGAGTCTTTTATCAACAATACAAGTTCAATGAAAAAGTAGCTTCATCCCTAATGGATTTGAATAACATGAAAATGAAGCTGACCGAGTCCTTTAAGGAGTATGTCTAGAGATGGAGATCTACAGCAACTCAAGCTACAGTACAATTACCAAAAAATGAATTGATCAACGTATTCATCTGCACATTAGGTGAACCTTATTATAATCACTTCTTAGGCCATACCGCTTTTATGCTTATAGATGTAGTTGCAGCTGGTAGTCACATTGAAGATGTTATTAAAGTAGGGAGATTGATAGGGAAGGGATAAGCCCCATTGGATTTAAAGGCCGCTATGAACACTACAATGCCCTATCTAATGATATGCGAGCCTAGTGCCCTACGCATTGGTCTAGAGCTCAAGGAAAATAAGCTAAGCCTGAAATCACCTAGAAGGAGGTTCACTCATATCTCGATTCCTATGTCTCAGTTCTATCGCTACCTAAAAGAAGAAGGTTTACTGCACCCTAAGACTCCAACACCAGGATATGGACTTCGAAAATACGATCCCAATGTACAATGCGAATACCATATGGGTTAGCTAAGATATGCTATTGACCATTGCTGGGAGTTGAAGAACAAAGTCCAAGATTTGATTGATGAAAAATTGGTCCAATTAGACTTCATTAGGGATCCAAAGCCCAAACTCTATATAGAGCCCATCATTAACATGATATAGGGATTGAAAAAGTTGCCAGAAGTAGATTTGAATGGTCAAGCTCAAGAGGCATGTCACTATCAAGGTTTAGAAGAAAAGGTTGCTACCCTAGAAGAAAAGTTGGTGATATTAGAAGAAAGACTCACTAACATGAAAATGGCAATAGGTTATGTGCTCAAACAACTCGGAAACTTACATCCTAATACAAATAGCAAATTACAACCCAAGCTTGAAGTTGATTCAACGAAAGAGAAAGCAGGAGTGAATGTATTGATTGGGAAAGCCCAAAATTAAGGCAAGCCCATCCACAATAAGAGGAGGCAATTTACATAGTTCAAGATTCCAATGGCCCAAGTGTTCAAGCAATTAAAAAATATGGGACTACTGACATGCGAAAACCCAATAAAGGAATATAAGCCAATAGATCGTAACCCTAACAAATGGTGTGAATACCATGTAGGTCAAGTAGGGCATACCACTAAAGATTGTTGGAGATTGAAGCATAAGGTGCAAGATTTGATTGATGCCAAGATTATCCAACCAAGTTTTCTAAAGATTAAGGGGTCAATTAGCAGTGGTATTTCTTCCTTAGGTTGTGAAGAGGCATTAAACGGACAACCTCTGACATCGAGCATTGAAGATCTACTACTATCATTTGACAAAGTAGCTCACCATTTGAAGCAATTAAGGATATCTCCAAGAGATCAATTTAGTTAAAATGGGCTAAGTTTAAAGAAGTGATAGAAATAAAGGCAAGAAATAGGAAAGAATTTTAGTTCCTGCATTTTTTAGAATAAGCTTTCATTTTGGAGCTTATAATAGATACGAGTTATTGAATTAAGCAGTTTTCATGTATATTATGGTCTTTGTATGCTATGAAGCTAGCTCAATTCAAATAAGGAATGATAACACATTATTTAAAAGGTTTAGGATGAAAAGAGACAACCCATGTCCCAAACACTAACCCTAGACACATACGAGAGAAGAGTGCCATCAAGGTGAGTAATTGGGCTCATTTCTTAGAGGAGGTTTATTTTGAACTTGGTACACGTGTCAAAATGATGTTAGGCATTCATTTCATCATTCCTAAACATAGTTATCTCTTGCAAAGCCATTTGAACTTTTAAGGGAATTTTCTTAAAATTAGCCCTACCAATAACCACCCCAAACCAAGGCAATCAAGAGGTTAGGATCCTTAATTTGGAGAAAAGGAGTAGACTAACTTATGCTTGCCTTAGTTATGCCAAATCAGGAGCAAATATTATCGTAGATAATTTAATTTCTTTAGAATGAAGAAAAGTTTCAAACTATATATGCCTTACTTAGCCCGTACACTTATTCAAACCTATTAAGTCCATAGATTCTTTCCCGAACACATTAAGTCCATAGATTCTTTCCCAAACACATCAAAGCCATATATACTTCTCCCGAGCTTATATACCTTAAACCTACTTTTTGGTGCTTCGAATCCTATTAAATGAAAACTTAACAATGGAAGGTGATACCTTAACCCCAAAAAAAAAAAAAAAAGAAAAAGAAAAAAGAAGGAAGAAAAGAAAAAAGAGAAAAGTGAAAAAAAAAAAAGATTGAAGATATTAGTAAGGTGATCACCTTAACAAAAAAAAAAGCCAAAAATAGCCTGAAGTTCGAATTGGTGATGGTATCCAAAATCTAAACACTTTCAATTTTTAAGCTTAAAAGCAAAACCCTCATTTTATGATCCAACCTACTATATCACCCTTGATAAAACTCTTTTGACTAAATAAATTAGCTTATCTTAAGCAAAATTTGCTCATGAAACGGGGTAAGCCCATATTTAGTTTCTCCTAGGTTCTTGGCTTGTAAAGCCAGGATTGATTACATATGATTTTTTTAAAATTGGCCAAGTACATTGATATCCATTTGCTTATACCATTAATCAAAAGCCTTATATTGCAAACCCAAAAAAGACCTGTTGATTGACCAGAATATACCACTTACAAGATAGGCTACAATTTTTGGAATTGATGTTGGGAGTAAAAATAGACTTATGAGAGTGCGAAGAAGTCCAGTTTAACTAAACATTTTAAGTAATGATATCTATTCCCTTAGTAGAAAATCGAAGAGTTGAGTGCTTTGTCAAAAACGTAAACGATCATCAGTGATTCTAAAAAGTTCCAAGATTATGAACTATGTTCCAAGAAACAAGACTAAGAGAATGAGTAATTAATAAATAAGGGGCAAGTCAACCCCTTATTTGTGATCTTTAGAGTTTTCAAAACTTTCTTACTTGTTAACAATACAATTTTCTATTAAAGAGTGTTTTTGAATTTCTTGACAAAAAAAGAAGAAAAAAGAAAAACCTTTTAAAAAAAATGAAATGAAACCTATTTCAAAAAAAAAAAAAAATTGCCAAAGAGAAATATTTTCAAAGAATCATCAAAATTCTTCAAACTTAAGTCTTAGATCATTTTATCAAAATCCTTTCTAAGATCGCTTTCTTATAGAAACGCTGTCCTATCTTTTTTAGGATAGCTTGCTCGAATGAGTGCTATCCTATCCTTAGTTAGGTCACTTGCTTAATAAAGCAGCATCCAATCTTTTTTAGGATTGCTTACTTAAAGGAGTATCATCAAACCCTTTTTAGGATCGCTTACTTAGTGGAGCATCATCCAATTCTTTTTAGGATCGCTTGCTCAAAGGAGAGTTGTCCTATCTATTCCTTTATAGAAGCGTTATTTAGTCTTTTGCTAAGATCGCTTGCTCAAAAGAGCGTTGTCTTATTCCTTTTAAGATCGCTTGCTCATGGAAGCGTTGTCCTATCTATTCCTTAGTTAGATCGCCTGCTCATAGGAGCGCCATTCAATCTTTTATAGGATCGCTTGCTCAAAGGAGCGTTGTCTTATCTTTTGTTGATTGTCTGCTCATAGGAGCACCATTTGATCTTATCTTTTGTCGGATCGCTTGCTCAAAAGAGTGCTATCCTATCTTTTACTGGATCACTTGCTTATAGGAGCACTATCCTATCCATTCCTTTCTAGAAAAGCTGTCCTATCAATCCTTTCTTAGATCGTTTGCTTAAAAGAGCGTCATCCAGTTATTTAAAAGATTGCCTGCTCATGAGAGCGTTGTTTCATCTTGTCTTTAAAAGATATATCCTTTCGAGCAAATCATCCTAAAAGAGATCTATCATCCTTAGATTATCCACCAAAACGAGTTTTTAATCTTGAAGAAATCTATCCTCTTTAGATTATTCAGGCCAGATTTGGCAACTATCTTCTTTTTTGTCTTTGTAGCAAAGTTCTAATCGAACTTCACTATAAAGAGGGGTAGCTGTAGATACCTCATTTTTGCCAATTTTTTATTATTGAACCAGGTTAATAAATAAACAGAAAAGTAGAAAAATTAAAAATTAAAAAAAAAAAGGAAAAAGGAAAGAACAATAAAAAGAAGAAGAGAGAATCATATCAAGTTATATTGTATTGAGTTAAGTTGAATTATATCGAGTCCAGTTAAGTCGTAACAAGTTAAGTCATAAGTCGAGTCGCGTTGTATTGAATTAAATTAAGCTGGATTGTCGAATTAGGTGATGATATGGGTTTAATTAATTTTGGGCCAAACCAATATAGAATAAAATTCATCTAATTTAAGGACTTAAATCAGATTAGGGAATTGCAGTGGACTGGATCAGGCTGGGCTTTAGAAGAATAAAAAAGCCCAAAATAAATTAGGGTTTCTAGAAGTTAGGGTAAATCTTAGAAGAATCGCAATCGTATCTTTTGTATCTTTGATTCTGAAGATTCAATTTTGAGCTTATAAATAGCACAATGGCCAAGGATTTAGGGGTTTTTTTTTTATCATACTCCTACACACACATTATAATATCTCATAAATCAGCAATCCAGACATGAACATCTAAGTATTACGACAAAACCCTATCCTTGTATGATTAGGATTGATAATTGATCTAGGGCATTTAAAAAAGCAAATCAAGTAGGCTAAAAGCTTACGAGAAACACGATAACCTTAATTGAGGAATCCTCGTACACACGAAAATAAAAAATATAATAAAATATCAAGAATATAATCAAGATAGGGAGAATTTGCTCCATATAAGACCCTAAAGTCGAATTTAGGGCAACCATATCCAAATTTATGGCTTTTGGGAAAAGTTATTCGATTGAACTCAAACTTTACGACTAAAATAGAAAAGTTAGTTGAAGTAATTTAGTGAAGTTGGATTTTGAAAATAATTCCCTAAAATCCTGATTTTGCCCCTAAAAGTATGATTACTTAATATAATGTAAAAAATGATTGAAATCCCTAAAACCGAGTTCGAAATGCAACGGAAACTTAGAAATAAGTTAATTAGGCAATAGAAGAAAATAATATAGCATAATATAGTATATGATTATACACATATTTTTATGAGTATACCTGGTACATATAATAAATATACTCGTAAATTAACCTAAAACTATATAATTATATATAATAAGCGTTAAATTCGCAAAAATTAAATAGGGAAAATATCTTAAGAATAAAAGACATGTTAGAAACATGGTTATATACATATAATTACTCATTACATGTGTTACATATATAGTGTATATATACATGTATATTAATATAATAATTAAATATACTTAAATTATTCAAATATTATTAAAATTTAACCAAAACTTATCTAAATAATGTGGGAACAGCTGGAATCCACGTGGCACTTCAACAACGGCTGCAAATGATGACTTAAAAGTGAATCATCCATAATTTGCCACTTCATACTTTTTGTTTTTCAAGAAAAATATTAAAATAAATTACTTAATAATTAAGGAAAAAATCCAATCGACCTAAACTACTATAAATAGGATCCTAGGACTCAGATTTAACATTTTGGCAACCAAGAAAACCTAAGAAAAATTTGGAAAAAAAATTAGGAAAATTTGACAAAAAATAGGTAAAAACAGAGCAAGGACCGAGCCTAACTAGTTCCCCAACCATTCGATGATTTGACAGGGAGCCCCACTGCCACCTAGCAGAGCCACCACAGACTAGGCCAGACGACAACCTATCTTCGGCCAATGGTAGCCAGAGCTCCGATGAACTCAGGTTTCGAGCTTCTGCCCTATTTTTCTTTATTTTTGAAAAATTATTAAATTAATTAGGAAAAATATGGAAAAATTAATTTCTAGGTTATTTTAGATGTACTTTCATTTTGTAAATTTATTTTAACAAAATTAAGAATATTTAATATACTTTCTCGATAAATATACTATTCATCTGAAATTTGAAATTTAAAATAAATACACTAAATGATGTAGTTTCTAGCTCAAAATTTTTGCATAAGATACTTATGATATATAAATAATTTCTATGTAGCCCAATTTTTTATTTGAATATTTTTAATATTTATTGTATTTTTCGGCCTAAAAATAACTTGAAAATAGGCTGAAATTGTGAAATAAATAGGAAATTATGAAATTAAATGATGAAATGAACATGTACTAATTTCTAGTGAATAATAATAATGTTGGGATAGGTTGAAATCAATTTGGTGCAAAAAGGATATTAATTAGGTAATTTAGGATAGTTCAATAGTAAAATCGTAAATAAGAATATATAAGCAATAGATCGAAAACTTGAAACCAAGTACTAGTTGAATTCCACATATTTTTAGGAGTCTATAAAAATTTTCGGGGAATTATTTGGTAACCCGAGCTATTTATTATGCATTTATGTAGTAAAATAGCTTAAATAATAAACCAATACTCAATTCTAGTAATAATAGATTAAAATATGATAAATAGGTGAATAAAAACTATCTATTTGTGTATTGGTCAGATTGGATAAAAATTATATTTTTAAGATATTTAATGATATTTTAGTAACTGGGATCGTTATAGCGGTATTAGGGTTAGATAATGGGTTATATTGACAAATTAGGTAAAATATGGTTTAATAACATAAATTACTTATAGTATGATAATATTTGATTAGATACATATAATTGTGTTAAGAACTCGAATTACCAGTTAAAAGTCATCTCTAGAAATTAAGACTTATAATACGTGTCGCTAAGTTTGTACAAGCCCAACGACATTATTTTTACTAAAATCGAATAACCTAAGTAATATAATCTTTATCTCTACAATATTACTGATTTACGTACTATTATAACTCTACCGTAATCGAAACATGATTTAAACGACTAAAAGTACATTTTGATACAATCGGAATAATATATTACACCTAATAGTATAATTGCATATATTATTAATACTTAATAACTTAACTCAATCGATATAATGAAACTATGTATTATTATATAATAAAAAAATGATAATATACTTTATATATATATATATATATATATAGCTGTTTTAGATAAGACCTTAATATTTTCATAATTATTACGAAAATTGAATTTAGGTTTTGTATATATAGGGTCTCCTAATGATCAAACCGTTGATGATACGCGTTTTTCTGAAATGAGTGCTAGGACAAGTAAGTAGGATCGATGCTTTACCGCATTTTGGGATATTATTTCAGAATATTTAGAGACTTTGGTATGTATTGGCTTGTGAATGCAGTTAGCTGTTTATGCGTATGTAATGCTTGTGGTTAGGTTTCAATTTGCTGTGATGGGAGTTGAGCTCCATTATATGATTATTCTATGAATATTATTATTGAATTGTTTGAGCTTGATTGATCACCCTAAAAAGATGAACTAACTCAAACTTGGCTTAATGTCTAATTTAATATGCATCGCAACCCACTAAGGGTAACGACTAGGATTCTCGGGCCAAACACGGATTCCCTTCGATGAGGATAGCTAAAATGGTCTTTTCCTCACCCTTAGCCAAACTAAGTGATAGGAGAGGAGATCGCCGCAAGGTTGGAGGCCATGGTTTGAAGGTGGTCATGAGAGGAGAGTGTTCTCCATTGCATAAGCCTCAGTTTAGTTTCAATTCATAAGTATGTTACGTTAATCTCCTCAACTCAGATTAGAGCGAGTGAAATTTCTTTAATCTCATGATGGACCGAATAATGTCATATAATGGCATTTGCTTGTACATACATAACATCTAACCAACTAAATTGAAAATCCCGGTTGTGATGTGCTGAATGCATACTTCTATCTCCACCTCCACTTACTGAGCAAGTTGTTGCTCATTCCCTTATAGTTTATTTTACAGGTTCCAAATGACTTATAAGTGCTTACCTAACACCAGAATCCCAGTAAAATGAGATGGGGAGCAAGATACAATAAGAAATGGCCGATTATTGCCCTTAGTATTAACTTTTTATCTTTTAAGAAAAACTACACAAGACTTCTCAAAGGGGATTAATAGTTTTCAATATTTCGGTTTGTATATAAAATGACAGATACTTATGGGATTTACTACTACTTTTTTTTTATAAGGTTAAATGATAAGTTTATTATTATAAATTATTTCACATGATTACTCTATAAGTTTATATTAAACAGGTATTGAATTGGATGCTTCAAAAGGGTAGAGTTGAGTACGCCTTGTGTGAACTAAGTCTAAGATGGTAGCTGTGATGACGATTTCTACCTTAGGATGGTTCATACGGTAGGACTATTATGACTTTACCTTTTCGGGGCGTGACACACACCTTACACATTCCTTCAAAAATACCACACGCTACCACATAACTATCACGGGTTACCATACACAACACCATCGCGCCACTATGCAACACCATACAATACTACCCTAATACTAAGACATAACCACTTAGTCTCTCACCCAACCAGTCGCCCAATAGCGCCCAGTTCATCGCCTAGCAGCGCCCAGCATCATTTAATAGTGCCTAGTCTCTCGCTCAGCAGTGCCCGGTTCACCACCCAGTATTGCTCGACTGCACCCAGTCTCTCGCCCAACCAGTTACCTAGTCCACCGTTCAGCATTGCCCAGCAACGCCCATCATTATTCAACATCGACATGATTCGACGCTAGGTAAATTTTCATTAATTATTATTTTTATTTATTTCATTAATTTTTAATAATTTACTTTATTAGTTATGTTTTTTTCCTTTATTAACTATTTTTGTGTTTAAGTGTAGTTTTTTTTTATTGTTTATTCTTATTGCAAACTTTTTATTTTCCAATAAAATTTAGTTGAATTAAGTTTTTTTTTTAAATCATGTTTGTTTTAAATAAAAATATTTTTAACATATAGTGGTTTTGGAAAAAAAAAATCTAATTTAAATTGAGTTTCTTTTCAAAAAGATTCGGTTAGTTAGGGTTTTTTTATTTAATTCAGGAAACTTTTTTTTTTAGGTTTTTTTCTTAAAATAATAAATTGATAAAAACGTAAACCTGGCTCTGTTTTCAATATAAAAATGACCCACTCACTAAAAATTTTATAAAAAAAGACTACAGCCGTTTTGATCCTGACTAATGGGTATGTAAACACTTTCGAGGTAATTGTTAAAAAATAAAAAAAAAATTTTCCCCTTTTCTTAGAAAATTGTCATAAAAAATCATTTTTAGTTACGTTTTGTGAACTTAGGTATATTTTTAAATAAAGCCCATCAATTATTTTTAATAATTTTAGAAAAATTATAAAAAATAAAGCCCATCAATTTTTTTTTCATTTTTACATGATGACTTAGTCTTAATAGATTAACCTCCAAACTTAGTTTTCTAGTTCAATTTTCTAAAAATTAATTTTTTTAGAATATTCTTAGACTAGTGGTTTTATTTATTTATTTTTTTACCAATTGAATTGGTTAGCGACTCCATTTTTTTTTAAAGTAATTTTTTTTCTTTTTCCTAATTTAATGTCGAGTAATTTATATTAAGCAGGTTGAGTTTAATATAGGTTAAATTAAGAAAATCAAAATAGGGCTCGACACCAACCTAATCGTATAGTTTGTTTATTTTAACAAGAAATTCACCCATTAACTAACGGCCACATGTTCGAGCAATCTTATGACAAAATCTTTCGTATAAGATAAACATTTTTCTTGATTTTCTCTTTATGCCCTTTTCCATTCTTTGTACATTGTTTATTTGGGACTTTATCTTTTTTAGTTGTTTCTATTTATAGTTGCCTTAAATATTCAGGTATAAATACCCATTATATATATAACCGCAGAGATGGTAAAAATATGAACATTGGATATACTTCTCTTTTCATGAGCATTACTCTCTGTTTGCTTGCTTACTTTACTCTTATTCTAACCATTAAGGATAGATGGCAAGCACCTCAATTGGAACAGCTCTTGCATCATATCAAGTTGAGTCGTGAATCCTTAGTGGTTCACTGGCACATAATATCCTTTGAGCGAATTGAGGTTTGCTTGTTTGTTTCCTTATTCCAGTACATTTCTACTCCTATTTTCAAGTTTTCTATAAGCTTAGACTTACCCCTTACAATCGGCATTATCAATCCTTAATGTAATTCGTATCATCTTGATATTAGAGTGGATATTTGTTGGGTAAGTCTGGTTGAGCTTTCTTACGAGTAGTACTTATATGGCAATGTGTTGTGATTACATAAAGGTTAGTTGCGTGTATTCGAGTAAGTAGAAGGCGTAGTAATTTACTATTGTTCTATACTCTGTTATACCTTATTTCGTGCATATGAATACAAAGCAAATTTCAATTGAGTTTAATGTTCTTTGAAATAGTTGTTGCGTTCGTAGATTAGTTAGACATTCGTGTGGGGAAGTGTGTATATGTATGTGTGATTTGTTAGGCTTAAGAGGATAGTATCTGTTGTTTTGACGATTCTAAGTTTGTTTACTAAGCTTTGTCAAGAGGATGACGAACCTAAGTATTAACGTTGATATTGGAGATGATAATAGCAGTGTTGTCCGCAATAGACGGTAACCCCAAAACACCCCTAAGACTATAGATAAATGAATTGATGAGATGGCTAACCTTATAGCCAATCTTATTAAAGTTGTTTATGTATTGGCCTTTCACCTCTTTGACCTACTGAGGTCATGCAGAATACTCTCTAAACTGCTTGACTTGTAAGGGGATAGATCCCAACTCAACAAGATCAAGGTAAAGGAATAGGAGGACGTATGCGGAAAGGAATTGACTTAAGTGATATGGATGAAGAAAGAGAAGACGAATACAATGAGAAAGAGAAGCGAGCTTGAGCACCCGCGCTGCTGATCATGTAAAGCTTTAGATTCCAAGTTTTAATGGCTTTGGAAAAGCTGATGACTATCTAGACTAATATGAAGACCATGAGAAAGTGAGGACTATTGTTGTAGAGTTCTCAAGTTATGCCACAATGTAGTAAAAGAACTTTCAAATTATGAGAAGATGGGAAGGATATAAGGAAGTAAACACTTTACTTGAGGTGAAGAGGATACTCGAAAACAAATTTGTGCCAAATACATATTTGCAAGATTCTTTTGTTTGGCTTCAAGAGTTGAGATAAGGAAGCCAAATTGTTAATGAATATGTTTAAGAATTCCAAATACTCATGATTCGATATAAAGTGGATGAACCATCAACTCGAATGGTATTCAGGTTTCACTTGATCGAGAGGCGATATTCGAGATGTCGTAGAGCTTTAATAGTTTACTACACTATCGAGCCCTATTTCGATTTCCTTAATTTAACCTATATCAAGCTCAGCCCACTTAATATAAATTACACGATATTAAATTAAAGAAATATTTTTCTTAAAAAATAAAAAAAATTGAAGTCGCTAACCAATTCAACTAGTAAAAAATAAACGTAGGGACCTTAATTTGGCCATTGATCTATCTATTTTCTAAGAAAACGATTCTTTTAGAAAATTAAACTAAACAAAACCAGGTTTAGGGGCTAACCTATTAAGGCTAAGTCACTATGTAAAAATTAAAGAAAAATTGATGGGTTTTTATTTTTTATAATTTTCTAAAAACGTTATAAATATACCTAAATAAACAAAAGATAACTAAAGTGATTTTTTGTTATTTTTTATTACGAATTTATAAGAAAAAGGGAAAAAAAAATTTTTTTTTACATAGTTTCTCTAGAGGTGCCTACATACTCGCTAATCAAGATTAAACTGGCCATAATTCTCTTTTTATAAAAAATTTTAGTGGGTAGATTCTTTTTATTTTGAAAACTGAGTTAGGTTTAGGTTTATTTATTAATTTATTATTTTAAAAAAAAAACTTAAGAAATCTAATTTTCTGAATTTAAGAAATTCTAACTAACTAAATCTTTTTGAAAATTAGGTTAAGAACTTTTTATTTTTTAAAAACACTACGTGTCAAAAATATCTTTTCTAAATCCTAACTATAAGATATGTTAAAGATACAGTTTAGATACATATCTTTATAAGTATATTTTCCAAATCTTAACTATTATATACGTATCTTTTTAAAATTCTAATCGTAACATACGTATCTCAATTGCAAAATATGTATCTTTTTTTAAAAAAAAAAAACAATTTAACTAAATTTTATGGAAAATTGAAATTGTCTAGAAAAATATGCAATAAAATAAATAATAAAAAAAACTACACTTAAAAAAGTAAATTAGTAAAATAAACAATAAAACTAACTAATAAATAAAAATAATAATTTTTTACCTAAATCATTCGAATCGCGCAGGATTATCATGTTCGCGTTCGTCGGTGTATTGTGCTAGTGATCTTGAATCGACTCGTGTGTGCATGTGAAGAATTACTATATGATGTTACTGTCGGATTTGTTGGCAAGGGATGAATGTTAGTCGTTCAATCAGTTTGTGAATTTCGTCTGTACTTGGATTGTGGCAAGGCCGTCAAGCAAGTTGATTTCATGCGGCCATTTAAAGCTTATCGGCGTTAAGGGATCTTGTTGGCGTTAGAAGGTTGGAGCTTTGATTGGATTAAGGATATGGTAAGACTTCGTTGAGGATTCAATTGAAGGACGGTTAGACTTCAAAAATTTAGATTGCAGAAATTTGGATTGATGGCATGGACAATATGTAGAAGTTCAGTCGCTGGATTAAGGATGTGGACTTCGAAAATACAGAATTCATTGAGGATTGGCTTTGTGGGACGTCATGACTTTGGAAATTTGGAATTCGTTGATTTGGACTTCGTTTGGGAATTATTAGACGATCAGGCTTGGAATTCCGTTTGGTTTACTGGATGATCAAGCTTCAAAAATTTAGATTTCGTTTAGTTTGTTGGACAGTTAGGGTTCGGAAATTTGGATTTTGTTTGGTTTGCTGGACTTGCGACGAGGTTGACATGGCTTGGAATTTGGATTGTAGCATAGATCAGGCTTTAGATAGAATGTAGCGATGTGAACTTCAGTTGCCAGAGTTTGAGGATGGATTGCGTCTTAGATGGAGATTTGGTCGTCAGGCAATCTTAGTCAGGGAATTGAGATGGCACGTGGTTTGAATGTGAGGGGGGTAATGGACTTCTATTATTGTGAATTGTGTGGGATTTCATGTTATTGGGTATGGGTCGTTAAGGGATTGTGTAATTAAAAAAAAAATTCTCAAACTTTACCGATAAATTCCTATTTATAAACCAAAAACTAAATCTTTCATATTTTTTAATTATAGATTTGATTTTTAATAAACGAAAGATACAATAAAGATTCGACCTAACTTATAGAAATCCTATTTAGGCTTTCTATTTATTGGACTCGATTCGATCTAATTTAATTTAGTCAAAAAGAGTCCACTTAATAAATTATAAATTTAATCTAGCCCAATATAATTCAAATAAAAAGTCTATTTTCTATCGGACTGGACTGAAGTTATTTAATAGAGCCTAATTCTCAAATGACTTAATGACTTATAAAATTAATCACAATCGTTATTTGATTTGGTCTTAAACGATCCGACACGACTCGACTCGACACGACTCAACTTAATATGATTCATTTCGATTCGATACGACTAAACTCGATACGATTTGATTGCATATGATTTGACTCGATTCGATATGATTCGACTCAACTTGATTTGACTAGTCTTGATTCGATACTATACGATTTAATACAATTGGACTCGACTTAACTCGACTCTCTTATTTATTTATTTATTTTTAAATTTTTTTCTTATTTTTTGTTTTTATTATTTTTTTTAACTTGGCTCAACTAATGAAAAATAAAAAAATGGCAAAAATGAGGTGTCTACAATTGGCCATTTTTATATGAAGTTCGATTAGAACTTCGCTACAAAGATAAAAGAGATACCTATTTTTGCTAAACCCTGCTCTGAATTGACCAACTAAGCTATGTTTCATGAAAGAATTTAAGGGGGCCTAATTGACTTATTTTGGTGAATAATTCGAAGAGAATGAATCTTTTCAAGATTTCACAAATGTTTTGGTCTAGTGGATAATCTGAAGAGGATAGATCTCCTCAAGATTTAAAAAAAAAAAACTTTCTTTAGTAGATAATCTGAAAATGATAGATCTCTTCGAGATTTAAAAAAAATTTCTTTTGGTGGACAATCTGAAGAGAATAGATCTCTTCGAGGTTTAAAAAAAAAATTCCTTTGGTGGATGATTTAAAGATGATAGATATTTTCGAGATTTGTTTTGGTTTCGTAAACAATCCAAAGATAATAGATCTTTTTGAGATTCTTATTTTGTTTTAATAATTCGAAGAGGATAAATCTCTTCGAGATTTCTTTTAATTTATGAACAATCCAAAGAGGATAGTTCTCTTTGAGATTTCTCTTGATTTGATGAATAATCCAAAAAGGATAGGTCTCTTTGAGATTTCTCTTGATTTAGTGAACAATTCGAAGAGGAAATATCTCTTCGAGATTTCTCCTGATATGGTAAATAATCCGAAGATGATGGATTTCTTTAAGATTTGTTTAGGTTAATCCGAAGATGATAGATTTCTTCAAGATTTGTTTAGGTTAATCCGAAGAGGATAGATTTCTTTGAAACTTCAAAAACTAATTTTACTTTGATGATCTGAAGAGGATAAATCTCTTTGAGATTTCTTGTTTTGTTTAATCCGAAGAAGATAGATCTCTTTAAGATTCGCTTTGGTTAAACTGAAGAGGATATATCTCTCTGAGACTCGTTTTGGTTAATTCGAAGATGATAGATCTCTTTAAGATTCGTTTTGGTTAATTTAAAGAGGATATATCTCTTCAAGATTTTAGAAAAAATTGGCTTAAGTTTGGTGAATAATCCAAGATTCATCTTTGATTTGATTAATAATCCAAATAAAATAGGTTTCTTAGAGATTTCTTTTGGTTTAATGAATAATCTGAAGAAGATAGATCTCTTCGAGATTTTTTTTTTTTTTTTTTGTGGATAATTTGAAGATGATAAATCTCTTAGAGATTTTCGTTTTATTTTGGTAATCCGAAGAGGATAGATTTCTTGTTTTGTTTAATCTGAAGATGATAAATCTCTTTGAGATTTATCTTTGATTTGGTTGAGAATCCAAAGAAGATAGATTTCTTTAAGATTCGTTTTAACTTGGTCGAGAATCCGAAGAGAATAGATCTCTTCAAGGTTCATTTTGACTTAGTGGAGAATCCGAAGAGGATAGATCTCTTCAAAATTCATTTGGATTTGGTGGAGAATCCAAAGAGGATAGATCTCTTAGAGATTTGTTTTATTCGAAATGATAGATCTTTCAAAGACAAGATAAGATGACATTCTATTCAAGATAAAATGAGATAGTGCTCTCAAGATCAAGAGATCTTTTAAATGACTGGATTGCACTTATCTGAGCAAACGATCCAACCAAAGAGTAGATAGGATAGCGCTTCTTTGAGCAAGTGATCTTAGAAAAAGACTAGATAGGATAACGATCCTAGCAAAAGTTTAGATAGGATAGCACTCCTATGAGTAAGCGATTCTAGAAAGGAAGAAAACTTTCATGAGTTTTGATAAATTGATCTGTGACTTAAGTATGAGGGATTTTGATGACTCCTTGAAAATTTGAACTTCTTTTTTTCTTTTAAGAAATCTCTCTTGATAATTTTAAAAGTTTCATTTCTCTTTTCAAAAGTTTTTTTTTTCCTTTTTTTTCAAGAAATTAAAAAAAAAAAAACACTCTTTGATTGTGTTGCTAACAAGTAAGAAAATCTCGAAAACTCTAAAGATCACAAATAAAGGGTTTAGCTTGCCCCTTACTTGTTGATCACTCATTATCTCAATCTTGTTTCTTAGAGCATAATTCATGATCTCTAAAATTTTTTTAGAAGCATTGATTTCTAACTTAGGATAAATGACCATTCAAGTTTTTGAGAAAGCACTCAACTCTTCAATTTTCTACTAAAGGGATAGATATTATTACTTGAAATGTTTAGTCAAATTAGACTTCTTTACACTCTTATAAGTCTGTTTTTACTCTTGACATCAATTCCAAAAATTGTAACCTATCTTGTAAGTGGTACATTCTGGTAAATCAATAGGTCTTTCTTAGGTTTGCAATGTAAAGCTTTTGGTCAAGGATTTAAGCGAATGGATATCAATGTGTTTTAGCCAATTTTGAAAGAAATTATATATAATCCTTCCCAGGTTTACAAGCTAAGAACTTATGAGAAACTAAATACGGGCTTGCCCTAGTTTCATGAGTAAATTTTGTTTAAGATAATTCAATTTCTTTAGTCAAATGAGTATAGTAGGTAGGATCATACAGTAAGGGCCTTGCTTTCTGGCTTAGAGTGTTTAGGCTTTAGATATCATCACAAGTTTGGACTTTTGGCTTTATTGGTAATTTGACTATTCTTTCAAGGTGATCACCTTGCCAATATCTTCAATCCCCAGGTGGTCCGACACACCCATAGCCATCGACGGTGGCCGGAGCCACCCAAACCGGTGAGTTTGATTTTCAGCCCGATTTAGTGTAATTTTATAAAAATAGTAAACATTCTTAAAAAATTACGAATTTTGTTATTTTGGAATATTTTAGTATGTATTTTTAGAAAAAATATTATTTTAATGAAAATATATCTTATGATATGTGGTCCTTAAGAAATTATGCAAAATCAAGCATGTTTCGATTTGGAAATAAATAACTTTAGGAGTGTAATTTTGAGCTCAAAATTTTTTTGTAGACTACTTAGATGATATAGAATAGTGCTATCTAGCCCATTTTCAAAAATGAATTTTCAAAAATTCTAGATAATTTTTGGGCCTTAAAATGAGGCATAAAATGGGTAATTTAGGTTTAATTAAGTAATTAAATGGGTGATTACTAATTTGATGTACAATTATATGTTTTAGGATGTTGAAATTTGATGAAGTATGATACTTGTAGCATTTAAGGTGTTAGATGTAATTATTAGGGTAATTATGTAGTAAATAAGTAATAAGGAAAATAGTACATTTTAAGTTAATTTGGTAATTTTGGGTAATTAGGTTCAAAATCTGATTTGAGATGAATTTAGATATTTGGAATGTTATTTGATGTTGGGAGATGATATATGAAGTGATGGGAATATTAGATGTATACATTTTGTATACATTAGGTGATAATGTGTAATATGTAATTATGAGAAATTAATAATTAGGTAAATATTGGTTAGAATTAATATTATGATAATAATAGGAATATACAATAAATTTGATAAAAAAACTTAAATTTATGTAATTATATGAAAAATATAAAAATTTCTCATATCAGAAGTAAATTCTGTATACTAATAAGGATTTAAGTGTACCAGGTGGAATAAAATACTGACTAGAGGTAATTATGGTATTTAGGATATCTGGAAGTAATGTGATTAATTTCACATTATGAGTTGAAACGAGTTTCTAGGGTTCGGGTATAAAATAGTACTTAGAAATCGAACTAGAATATAATTTAGAAATCGATATGGAAACTAAATCTGAACCTAGCCTCAAACCCAGAATAATTATAAAATATTTGAGAACCTAGATAACTAGACATATTAAACCCTAAACAAAAGATAACAATAAGTGTTATAGGATAAAACTAACCCATAATAGTTATATAAAAAACTGAAACTACGTTTGTGTTATAGGGATGATCAGCGATAACCTGAGCAAGTCAGACCTCGAGTGAGTGAGCAAAGAGTCGAGGTAAGTTGAGATTAATATAGCGTTGTATTTTGGAGTCTTGAAATTGTACTTGATTATGCTTGTTTTGAGCTGACAATATGATTTTTGATTTGCTGCTTGGCTTGTATTGTATGATTTGTACGAAATGATTGATTACTTTAAACTGGACCTAATCAAATATACGGCCTGTAATCATAATCGGACCTACATGGCAACCCATTAGGGAAAACCTAGGATTCTCCGGCTAAATACCGACTCCTTCGAAAGGGATAGCGTTGGATAGCATGATAGGTCTCTTCTTCATCTTTAGTCGAACGAAGTGACAGGTGAAGAGGTCGCAGTAAGGGTGAAATCAATGGTTCGAAGGTAGTTATGGGAGAAGCAGTGTCTTCATTACACAAGCCTGGGTTTGGTCGTAAGTTGTTGCATTAACGGCAACTCCTCAACCCGAATTAGACTAGGCACAATTTCTCTAATCTCATGACGGGCCTAACAACGTTGTGCGATGGCATTTGCTTGAACATACATTGCACCTAATAAATTGGTTGATAACTTTGTTTGTGTTTGTAGTATAGTTTTAAGTCTTCCATCTTAATTTATTGAGCTATGGTTACTTACATCCCTATAGATGTCGTTACAGGTACTGGCCAAAAAGCAGCTTACAACTACTCTAAAGCCAATAATTGCTGGATCCTAGTGAGTAAAGAAAAACATTTGAAGAACAGACATATATTTTTAAGGTTTAAGCTCTTATCTTAGAATTTTTCATTTCTGAATAATGTATTAACTAAGAAATAGATTACGGTGAAACGTTGTAAACGTTAATTGTAATAATTGAATTCTAGTGTATGTATATATATATATTCTTATTTTCTTAGGTAAATGATTTATTTAAATTACGAACTGTTTACTTCCAAGCGATTATGTAGATCGGGTTTAGGATAGCGGTTGTAAAACCAACTTCTATCTTAAAATAGTTTACATGGCGGGGCTATTACGACTTTGCCACTTCGGGGCGTGACAGAAGATAAGCTCAGGATGTAGATAAAGGAGTTGGTGACCAATAACTTGAACTTACAGAGTCGTGTGGCCGAGTTGGAGGAGACTATGAAGAGGGGACCATTAGTTGAAGAGGCTTTCGATATAGTCACTTCCAGTCAACAATACGAGAGGCTTCTACGCAAGAAGTTATTGGAGGGGGTTCAAGCAGCAAGAGAAGAGGTCTTGAAGCTCCATCCTGATTATGATTTCATGTATCTTGACTTTACTGATGTCAACGATAAAGTTAGTAGTGTTGACGAAGGTGAAGGCGATAAGATAGGTGCTAAGAGTATGAATCAAGGTGACAATAAAGCTCATGTCAAAGAAGTTTCCCACTTCAAGACCCCAGTTGCCGAGGAAGCCCCAGCTACAGATTTAAAAATCACTTTTGTTGAATCTGAGGATAGGCTATAGGACTTATTGTATTGGTACATTGCATTCTCGTATAATTATCAATCGAAATATATTTAAGGCAATACCGAGTGATTATGACAAGCAAAAATAGTTGATAGATCTCCAATACATTTAATTTTACGTATTGCACTTTCATGGTGTGTATGGTATACGTATGTTGCTTCACGCTCTTGTTTGTCAGCATGTTTTATTTCGCATGCTAATTGTTACGTAGCATGTTTTATTTCACATGCTATTTGTTTCTCGGCATGTTTTATTTCACACGCCATCTTTCTCTCAGCATGTTTTATTTCATACGCCCATAATTTTATACTGTCCGTTAACCGTTTGAGGCATGGACTAATCGTATTACTCGGCTGTATGGTTAATTTATATAGTTCATTAACCGCGTTCAGCTAGAAAATAAGTTAATTCGTTTGTCGTGTAACTTAGAACTCGTTAATTTGGCAATTAAGAAGAAAACAAATGTGATGAGACTTTAAATATAATTCTCATAAATAAGTATTGCAGTTTTGCAAACATGTTAGTTGTCGCCAAATGAGTGAAGACAAATCATCCGACAGATTAATTGAAATAGATTCTTGACGTTCCATGCTTGAGGGATGATCGATCCATCTAACCTTTATAGTTGATAGATACCCTTGCTAACGACTTCCCGGATCCTCATAGGATCCTTCCAATTTGCACGGAGCTTTCCTTGAGTTGTTAGCATACCAGTGGCTTCTATTTTATGGCAAACCAGATCTTCAGGTTGGAAAACCTTGTGTTTCACTTTCTAATTGTAGTACCTTACGGCTCTATGCTGGTATGCCACAACCCTAGCTCTCGTAATGTCTTAAATTTCCTCAATAGTGTCTAAATTCGCTATTAATCCAACTTGATTAAGCATAACATCAAAATTATGCATTTGCAGATTAGGCAAGTCCAGCTCAATCGGTAACATAGCTTCCATACTGTATGCTAACTTGAATGGTGTCTCTTCCGTTGCAGTTCTGTGAGTGGTTCTGTATCCTTATAGGATGTTTAGCAGTTCGTCTACCCATCTCCCCCTAACTTAATCTACCTTCCTTCTTAAGCCATGTAATATGATTTTATTAATGGTTTCGACTTATCCATTTGTCTGAGGGTGTGCTATAGATGTATAATTGAGATGAATGACATGCTTCTTGTAAAATGCCTGGAACTTATTGTTGTCAAACTGCAGGTCGTTATATGTGATTATCGTATGAAGAACTCCAAATCTTAATATGATGGAACCAGAGACAAATACTTTTACCTTTTGCTTGGTGATCTTTGCTATTGCTTCAGCTTCGACCCATTTGGTAAAATAATCTACGGCGACAATGATGAATTGTCGCTAGGTGGTAGATTTCAGAAAGGGTCCAAGGATGTCTGGCCCCCACTAAGCGAAAGGCTAAGGGCTGGTCAAACTACATAACTCGATAGCTAGCACGTTATTTGGCGAGTCATGCTTCTGGCATTGTGGACAGTACCGGGCAACGTCCTTCGCGTTTTCTCTCATAGTCGGCTAATAATAACCAAGTCGTAGAGCTCAAATGTACAGTGTTTGTGCCTTTACGTAGTTACTGCATATGCTACAATATAGTTCAGATAACACCCTCTAGGCATCTCTTGGGGAAAGGCATCAAAGGTAAGGTTGAGATGTGCTATGCTTATACAGCCGACCATCAATCAGTGTATAGTTTGTAGCCTGGTAAGCCAATCTTTGTGCCTCCTTTTCGTCGTTAGGGATAGTACCATCTTTTAGATAATTCACTAGGAAATCCATCTACGATTCTTCTCTTAGGCAAGGAGTTAACTCATAGCTCTTCGGAAGATTAGATGAGCTTTTCTACGGGAGAAACTTGACGAAAAGTTTATTGTTCAGCTCAAGGAATGCCATACTGGCCAACTTTGATAGCTTGTCAGCAGCAATATTCTTGCTTCTTAAAATTTTGTGAATGGAGAAAGATAGGCATTCTTCTGCGAGCATTTGTACCACCAATAGGTACTTGCTCATCTCTTCTTCTTTTACCGCGTAACTTCCAGTAACCTTATTTACCACTAACTAGGAATCAGAGAACACTTCAAGTTTCTCGACACCAATTTCTTTTGCCAGTTTCAATCTAGCGATTAGAGCTTCGTACTCTGCTTCATTGTTATTGGCTAGGAATCCAAATTTTTGAGCATAATGAACTTTGACATTATGGGGGCTTTTAAGAACTCGGCCTGTACCACTTCCTTCATGTGTCGAAGAACCATCAACATAAAGAAACCATATAGGTTTCTCGGTAATCTCCACACGGTTTTCTTCTCTAGTGTATTCGGCTACCAAATCTGCTAGTACTTGGGCCTTTAGTACCATTCTAGGTTTAAATTGTATACCATGGGCACTAAGCTCTAAGGCATATTTCATCATCTTCCTTGAGGAGTCAGGCCACTACAATGCTTATTACAATGGTTGATCAGTGAAGATAATAATTTGGTAAGCTTTAAAATACGGCTTCAACTTTCTCGACGAGAGAACCGCTATTAATACAAATTTTTCAATCTATGTGTACCAAAGCTCTGGCCCTTGTAGAACATGACTCACATAATAAGGGGGTCAATGCTCTTTGCCGTCGATTCAGACCAATATAGAGGAAAGTACTCGGTAGCTGACCGATAGATATAAGTATAATTTTTCTCTAGGAATAGGTGTCGAAAATATTGAGGGAGACGCAAGAAATTCCTTGAGCCCGTTGAAAGTTCTTTTGCAATCGTCGACCTATTTGAATTCCTTTAGATTCTTCAAAATTTCAAAGAATTCTACGCACCTATCTGCACTTCTCGACATGAATTTATTGAGGGTAACAATTCGCCCAGTGAGTTCATGCACCTTCTTAACCGTGCAAGGTGATTTTATATTCCTTATGGCTTCAATCTTTCTTGGATTAGCCTCGATACTGCGTCGTATAACCATGTACCCGAGAAATTTCCCTGATGTTGCGCCAAAGATGCACTTCTGTAGGTTGAGTTTCATGCTATATCTCCTTAATGTGGTAAACGTCTCCTCCAGATTAGCGAGATGTTGATCTTCCTTCATGCTCTTTACAATCATGTCATCCACATATACTTTAACATTCCTATGGATCTGAGATTTGAATATCTTCATTACTAATCTCTAGTATGTGGCACCAATGTTCTTTAGCCCAAAAGGCATCATCATATAATAGTACGTTCCAAAATTGGTAACAAAAGATATGTGGACTTTATCTGCCTTGTTCATTTTGATTTGATTATAACCAAATAAAGCATCCATAGAAGAAAGCAACGCATGTCCTGCAATTGCGTCTACTATCTGATCGATTTTTGACAATAGGAAACAATCCTTGGGACAGGCCTTATTAAGATCCGTAAAGTCTATGTACACTCGTCACTTGCCATTAGACTTCTTGACTAATACACAATTTACAAGCTAAGTCAGATAAGGCTCTTCCTGGATGAATCCTACCTTCAATAATTTATAAGCCTCTTCTTCTATTACCGCTTGTCTCTCTGGAGTAAAATCTCTTTTTTTTTGTTAGACCACCTTTACATTCAGGTCAATCTGGAGCTTGTGTACCATAACGTCTCTTGGAATACCCGGCATGTTCAAAGGTGACCATGTAAACATGTCAGCATTAGCTTGTAGAAAGTCAATCAGACTTTGCCGGACATTTGCTGACATGGGTTTTCTTATCTTTGTTGTCTTCCCAAGATCATTTCCTAAAGGAATTTCCTTTGTTTCATTCTCGGCATTCTCTATGCCAACTAACTTGCCTTCTGGATAGGTTTTAACTTGAAATACTTCCTCTCTTCTCAAGGCTCTTATATATAAGGACTGTACCAATTATTGATCCCCTCTACACACATCGATCCCCATAGGAGTAAGAAACTTAGCCTTAAGATGTGTCGTTGAAAGAGCAATGCCGAATAAATGTTGGCATGGTTGTCCCATTATCATGTTGTAAGTAAACTAACATTTGACGACGAGAAAATCCACTTTGTCCTCTGTAATATGCTTGTCATCATTGATCTATATCGACAAAGAGATAACTTCGGCTACTTGGACGAGTTGATTATTGAAGCTATAGAGGTCATACTTGTAGGACCGCAGCTGTGCTTTGATCTTGGGCCTCATTTGATTGAAGGCATGCTAAAAAATGATATCGGCCGAACTTCCCGTGTCAATAAGAATCTTCTTGACTTCAAAGTTGGCAACTCTTGCATTGATGATAAGTACATCATCATGCGGCTTCTGGATACCCTCAAAATCTTCTTCTTCGAAAGATACTGTATTGTCAATCCTGACCTTCTTTATATAAATATTGCAAACATAATTCTTAGTGTTAATCGAGTTTAAAGAACTCAATTAGCCTATACTAGGTTTGCCGACAATGGTATTAACTACTCTGTTGGGATTAACATCCCTTACATCTCTCACGGCCATTGTTGGCTGAGTGCCATCCTCTAGTTCCTCTCTTATCCTCTGAGACGGTCTTTCCATTCTTTTGGCATCATGCGTTAGAAATTTTCGCAGGTGCCTGTGTTGTATTGCATCTTCGATTGCATTCTTAAGTTAAAGGCACTCATACGTATTGTAACCCCTGTCATAAAGGAAATCACAGTACTTGTTTGAATTTCTTCTTAAAGGATTCCCTCGCATTCTTTCCGACCACTGGAGGACACCTCTTTCCTCACATACCTCCATTAAAATATCCAAGATTGGATAATTGACAGGCGTGTAGGATGAGAATGTCAAGATCTTTGATCTCTTCCTCTCGGCATTTGAACTGTGGTCGTTGTCCGTGCCAAGTCTATCCTTTGCATTTTTTTGTTTATCATTCTTTCCATCTCCTCTACTCTGATTGGCCTCTCGTCATGCCTTCATGTTGTCTTCTTATTGAATATATGAGGTAGCTTTAGCCTTAAACTCAACGAAAGTTTTTGGCTCGTTCTTTATGAGAGACTTAAAAAAGTTTCCATGAGGATTGACTCCGGCGATTGCAGCATCGAGGGCTACACTCATGTCCAGATCTAGGATTTGGACCATCTCGGCCATAAATCTAGCTAAATAGTCCTTGATTGACTCATTGGACTTTTGTTTAATGATGTTAAGGATTAAGGAGTCCCTAACAGGAAGTTTACTTTCAAGGAAGTGTTGAAGGAACTCTTCTACTAATTCATCGAAACAGGTAATGGTATTTTGTTTCAAATGTTTGAACCATGCGTAGTTGCATTCCTCAATGTTAAAGGAAAAGCTTGATAGGCCACCGTGTCACTTAAGTCATGCAACTTGGCTAGCATACGGTAGTACTCCAAATGGTCTTCGAAGTCCTTTGTTCCATCGTAAGTCTCAAACTATGGTAACTTTATGTGCCGAGGTATTACTTCCTCCAAAATTTCTAGAACAAAGGGACTTTTTTTAATTTGGAACTGTTTTCTTGAGGTAGTAGGGGTGCTAACATGCGAAGGACCCGTATGATGCACTTGTTGCCGTTATTTGTCTTTGTCATTCCTTTTAAAAGTAGGAGTCGAAGGTCCTATCATACTCTCGGCTTGCTTTTTTTGCAACTCGAGTGAATAAATGGAATCATCACTTTTTTTTAGCATCGTAATCACCTTGGTCTTTATTTTGGGTCGGATTTGGGTGAATATTACTATGGAGGAGGTTAAGGATTTGCTTATGTTTTTATTTAATTATTGGTTTTCCTTGGCTAAGTTAATACAAAGTTGCTCGAGCCTGGCTAACTACTATTCATCGGTATGTTTACTCCCCCCTTCAGGGTGTTGGGAGGTAGTGATGGCACCTGCACTCTTAGATACTCTTGTCATAGCCATGTGGGTGTGTTTAGGAAAAAATAGATTGCGCCAGATGTTGTTGGTGAATTTTAAGATCAAGGAAAATCTTGCAAAAGAGAATGAGGTACTTAGTATTGGGGCTAGTCCGATGTAATCACTCCAATGCTTAAGTTAATAAGGTGACTTTGTATAAAAAGTATACGAGTGAAGTGTTAAAGTGAGAGAGCTTACGTAGTTTTCTTTCTCATATTTATAACTAGTTGTAATGTCTAAGGCAGTTGTTGGAATAATTGTTAAGACACGTAAAAGCTTCTTGATTTGACATCTTTCCTGATATATAGGAGAGTAAGTGGTTATGTAATATAACCGTACCTATGATAACTGTTCGTGCCATGGACTTAAATTCAAACCAGGAACGGATTTAGGATACTTAGCATAAATGCCGTGTCATTTTTCCAGAGGCATGCCAAGAGATTCAATCTATTCGGTATGTCGGTGCTCGAATGAATGGGTATGCCAGATGAGCAAAAACTGACCATCAACAGGGATGATGAAATGAATGCCTAATATCATTTTGACACGTGTACCGAGTTCAAGACAAACCTCCTTTAAGGAATTAGCCTAATTACTCACCTTGATAGCGCTCAACTCTCATGTGTGTCTAAAGTTAGTGTTTGGGACATAAATTGCCTCTTTTCATCCTAAACCTTTCAAGTGATGTGTTATTATTCCCCTAGGTGGAAAGTTTTAAGTTTCAAGTTCACATTTTCTTTATCCATTTTCACTCATTCGAAATGCCCTTATTTGAATCGAGCTAGTTTCATAGCATACAAAAATAAGAATACACATGAAAACTGCTTTATTCAATAACCAGTATCTATTACAACCTCCAAAATGAAAGATTATTCTAAAAAATGCAAGAACTATAATTCTTTTCTACTTCTTGCCCTTATTTCTATCACTTCTTCGAACTTGGCTCATTCAACTGAATTGATCTTTCAGAGATATTCGCAACTGCTTTAAGTGGTGAGCCACCTTAGTAGATGATAGTAGTAGATTTTCAATGCCTAATACTGGAAGTTGTCTATTTGATGCTTCTTCAAAACTTGGGGAAGGAATACTACTATTAATCAAACCATCAGTCTCTAAAAAATTTAGTTGGATAATCTTGGCATCAATCAAATCTTGTACCTTATGCTTCGGTTTCCAGCAGTCTTTTGTGGTATGCCCCACTTGGCCCACATGATATTCACACAATTTGTTGGGGTCATGATCTCTTGGCTTGTATTTCTTTATTGGGTTTTCGCATACCAGTAGTCCTATACCTCTCAATTGCTTGAACACTTGGGCTATTGAAATATAGAATTGTGTAAATCACCTCCTCTTGTTGTAGACAGGCTTGTCTTGATTCTGCACTTTCCCAATCAGCACATTTACTCCTGATTTCTCTTTCATTAAATCTTCTTCACGCTTAGGCTATAACTTCCTAGTCATATTAGGATGTAAGTTGTCGAGCTGCTTGAGCACATAACCCATCGGCATTTCTGTGTTAGTGAGTCTTTCTTCTAACTTTGCTAATTTTTCTTCTAAGGTAGCAACCCTTTCTTCCAAACCTTAGCAGTAACATGCCCCTAGGCTTGACCGTTCAACTTTACTCTAACAACCTTTCTTGTATCATGTTGATGGTGGGCTCATGGACTTACAACTCTTTAGATTCATTTGCTTAAGATGGGGTGTCGATAGGTACTTGGGCTTGGGTATAAGCTATGACCTCGACTTATTTCCTGTCCTTGCTTAAAACCCCTTCTATTATAGCTACTCTCAGTTTAAGGGCTTCCAACATCTTTGATTTTTTCTTTTTTAGAAAATGATTACGAGCTTCAGGTTGGGCTAGACCACTTAAAAGGCAATATTTTAAAGCCTGCAAGAATCCCTTCCTGTTAGCAATGCTGCATTCTTTTTCTTTTAAAAAAAAATCAAGTTTTTGATTTTGAAAACCATTTTTATTTTTTGAAACTTTTACTAAAAATCAATGTTTATTTTATGTTACGGATAGCTTAATATTGACGTTGACAAATCTAAAAAAAAATTGGAAACATTGAGATTACAACTGATGACACAAATGACATAAGGGTGATATAGAAAAGTAGAAAATATTTTATAATGAGGGACTAATTAAAAGACAACATAAAAGTGATAACTCATAAAGAAAGCTCTATTAGGACCATGACAACTTAATGGATAATTATAGAGAACGAGAATCTAAACATTTACAAGATTGATGAATTTGAGATGAGAAATAATTTACAACAAGGATCTGATAGTTAAATCTTTTTTGCCTTTTGATTTTTTTTATTTTGTTAGTTCCTAATAGTATGGTACATGTAAGGCATTACAATTGAAATCGACTAAGCAAATAATCATCATGAAATTGGTTTTTGATTATAAAATACCATTTCAAAATTTCTTTATTTTTTTTTTATTTCCAAAAGTATTGAAAAAATGATAATTCCATAATAATCTTCACCATAGCTAACTTCCATAATTACTTGCTCAAAAAATTTACAAGTTAATATAAAAGTTTTTTCTTACTTGTTTTTTTCTTGTCGTTTTTCTTTATTTTTTCTTTTTGTTTTTGTTTAAGGAAACTATCAATAAATTTAAAAAATGAGTAAAAAAAACTGTGCAATCAATAAAAGTTATCATTTAATAAAGTTGCAAATTTATTAACAATCATAAAATCCAACCTATACAAGGGACTAAAATAAAGAAAAACTCCTAACTAATCTTTCTAAAAAAAACTTAAATCCTATATCTATATAAGCCAACAAATCTGGCTGGGATGGGATTCACAGGGTTGATACTAACTTGACTTTCCATATCTAAATTACATAAAAAGAAATGAAATGATGTAGTTATTTACAATGAGACCATTGAATTTATAATAAAGTTGGATATGACATTAATAATTTTGCAGTTTTCTTTTTAAATTCTTAGAAATTACATAACCTTTCACTCACCAAGAAACGATAAAAATAAAACACATACAATATAAGGAATGAAAATGATTAAATAGAAACAAGCATTAGTAAAATAAAATCAAATAAAAATGCAGTATGCTACATATGTATGCAATGCAATAAGGGTTAGTAATTAATAAATTATAGAAAGTATTACGAATTCGCAGTCGACAAATACCTTTATATATAAGTAAGTCTGAAATTGGATTTTTTTAAGAAAAATGAAGTTCAAAAATACTTATATATAAGGGTTAATAGTTTTTTTTTTATTTTCCCTTTTTTTTAAAGAATAAGATTGAGTTAACTGCAAATTGATCGAGCTTTTCTTATAATTTAAGAATAACTACCCCTTTTTTGAAAAGGATGATGTAAGAAGGTGGGGTCTATGGGTCTCAAGCTCTGTAACTCCAAGGTTTTTTTAAGAAAAGCTTAGTAAGCTATATCGAAGCTTGAGTAGGCTTGCCTATCATTGCCAGATGGGGGTAAAGACCTTAGCAACCTAAGGGTTATACAATAGCACCCTGTTCTAAGTTTCTAAGGTGGTCTAGGTCTGACCATATCTAAACATGCAAATGATTGCTAAAAATAAAAAAAAACCTCCATAATTCCCTAATAAGGCCCATTGGGCCAGTTTTTTTTCTTAGGGCTTACATCACTAAAAAAATAATTAGTACAATTATAATACAAAACAAAAGGAAAATAATAATACAAAAGCCCATCAATAATTTTTTTATTTTCATACGGCTAGCCCACCAAACGTCCCCAATGGAGTCGCCAATTTTGTTAAACCTTATTTCGATTTTCTTAATTTAACCTATATTAAACCCAATCCGCTTAATATAAATTACTTGATATTAAATCGAGAAAATATTTTTCTTAAAAAATTTAAAAATTGGAGTTGTTAACCAATTCAATTAGTAAAAAATAAAATTAGGGATTTCGGGTAGGAAAACCCTAATTTGGTCATTGATTTACGTATTTTCTAAAAAAATTATTCTTTTAGAAAATTAAACTAGACAAAAGTAGGTTTGGAGACTAACTTGTTAAGGCTAAGTCACCATATAAAAACTAAAGAAAAATTTATGAACTTTTATTTTTTATAATTTTCTAAAAATGATAAAAATATACTTAAATAAGCAAAAGATAACTAAAGTAAATTTTTGTTATGAATTTCTAAGAAAAAAGGAAAAAAAAAATTTTTAATTTTTTATGCGGTTACTTTGGAAGTGTTTACGTACCTGCTAGTCAGAATTAAACCAGCTATAGTTATCTTTTTTATAAAAAGTTTAGTGGGTGAATTCTTTTTATTTCAAAAACTGAGCCAAGTTTACGTTTATTTATCAATTTATTATTCTAAAAAAAAACCCTAAGAAATCTAATTTTTTGAATTTAAAAAATACTAACTAACTAAATCTTTTTGAAAACTAAGTTAAGATTTTTTTATTTTTTAAAAACACTACTTCTCAAAAAATATATTTTCTAAATTCTAACTATAAGATATGTTGTAGATACGGTTTAGATACGCATCTTTTCCAAATCTAAACTACTAGATACGTATCTTTCCTAAATACTAACCGTAAGATATGTATCTTTTTTTTTCAAAAAAAACCCGATTTTATTAAAAACACAATTTAACTAAATTTTTTAGAAAATTTAAATTGTCTAGAACAATACGTAATAAAATAAATAATAAAAAAACTTGCACTTAAACAAAAAAATAGATTAGTCAAATAAACAATAAATTTAACTAATAAAATAACTAAAAAATAAAAATAATAATTTTTTACCTAAATCATTTGAGTTGCGTACGATTGTTGTGTTCGCGTTCGTCAGTGTATTGTGCTAGTGATTTTAAATTGGCTCGCATACGCATGTAAAGAACTGTTGTGTGCTATTGTCATCGGATTTGTTGGCGAGGGAGGAACGTTGGTCATTCGGTTAATTTGTGAATTTCGGTTGTACTTGGATTATGGTAGGGCTGTCAAGCCTGTTGATTTCGTGTGACAATTTGGAGCTTATCGGCATTTAGGGATCTCGTTAGGGTTAGAGGGTTGGGGCTTTGGTTGGATTGAGGACGCGGTAAGACTTCAAAAACTCGGACTTCGTTGAGGATTAGATTGAAGGATGGCTGGACTTTGGAAATTTGAACTTAAAAAATTTGGATTGTGGAAATTTAGATTGATGGCATGGACAATGTGTTGAAGTTCGATCACTAGATTGAGGATGTAGACTTCGGAAATTTGGAATTCATTGAAGGTTGGCTTTGTAAGACGTCAGGACTTCGAAAATTCAGAATTCATTGATTTCTACTTCGTTTGGGAATTACTGGACAGTCAGGCTTTGGATTTCGTTTGGTTTGCTAGACTTACGGCGGGGTTGATGTGGCTTGGAATTTAGATTATAGCATGGATCAGGTTTCACATAGATTGTAGCGACGTGAACTTCAGCTGCCGAAGTTTGAGGATGGATTGCATCTTAGATGGAGATTTGGTCGTCAGGGAGTTAAGATGGCATGTGGTTTAAATGTGAGGGGGGTAATGGACTTCTACTATTGTAAATTGCGTAGGATTTTGTGTTGTTGGATATGGGTCGTTAGGGGATTGTGTAATAAAAAAAAAAAATCCCAAACTTTACCGATAAATTCCTATTCATAAACCAAAAACTAAATCTTTAATATCTTTTAATTACGAATTTGATATTTAATAAACAAAAGATACGATAAAGATTAGACACGATTTCTAGAAATCTTATTTGGGTTTTTTATTTACCGGACCCGATCTGATTCAATTTAATTTAGTCAAAGAGTCCATTTAATAAATTATAAATTTAATCTATCCTAATATAATTTAAATAAAAAATCTATTTTATATCGGACTGGACCAAAATTATTTTAATAAAGCCCAATTTTTAAATGACTTGTTAAATTAATCTCACATTGTTATTCAATTTGATCTTAAACGATTTAATGTGACTCGACTTAACTCGATACAGTTCAATTCGATACGATTCAACTTGACTTGATTCGATAGGTCTTGACTCGATACAATATGATTTAATACAACTGGACTCGACTCGACTCGACTCTCTTTCTTATTTATTTTTTCTTTTAATTTTCGTTTTTTATTTTTTTCTTATTTTTTGTTATTTTGTTTTTATTATTTTTTTAACCTTGCTTAACTAACAAAAAATGAAAAAAAAAGAAGAAGAGATATTTACATACATTGGACAAGGTTATAAGAATAGCATAGTAAATCGAAAGATGGAGGAGGAATAAGCTGAGCTGACTTGTACTACCAAGCCGACCTGCTTAAGGAAGTTACCGAGCTCAGCAAAGCACTAAGCTGAGTAGAAGAACAGATGTCAGAGCTAAACAAAAGAGTTGACTAATTGATGGTAAAGTATCGTCGAGAACTTATGAGAAGGGATAAATATTTAGGAGGAAGACGAGCCAGATCAAGTGCTTTAAGTGCTAAAGGTCTTGGCACATGGCCGCCTAATGTCTAAACAGACAAACTATGATCATCAAAGGAAACGTTTCGAAACTCGACGTGGATAGTACTGATGAGGACCTATCACGACTCAAGGGATAGCCTAGTTGTAATAGGTGTCGTATATCGTATAAAGGATAGTAGATTGGTTACTCTTCTAATCAATAACCCTTCACGGGACATACAAGGCTACTACAACTAACAACCCAAGAGTTATGCAAATACAAGTACTATTACAACATAGTTAAATTAACGTGAATTTCATAATATAACTACCATATATATAACACATACACTATGTCTTTAATGTACTATTATATAAACTAACAAATATACTAGATAACACGTAATATAAGATAATAAGTATCTATTGAAGGGTTTGCTATAGTAATAGTAATACACTCTTATCTCTCAACTCAAACTCACACTAACCTGAAAGCGTTCTATTGACCTCGAGCATCTTACGGCCGGAGTAACAAAAAGGTCCTCCTGCAAGAGTAATCTATAGGAGTGTAAGCTAAAGTGCTTAATAAGCTATCCTTCAACCATGCCACAAACAAGTTATTCAGTAGTTAATTTCAAATGTATGAATACATGAACACGCAAAATGCCATACAAATACATGCAGGTGATCAGGTACTGCATGTAACTCAAATTTAACGCCCTTCTAAGTCAAGATTAGAGTATACACAATATCGATTGGACTCGAGTATCATATTTGAACTTATTCAACTATGAAACTCCGTGTTTCATATTCAAAAGTAAATGGTATATCCATTTTCAGTTTTAATTAAAACTAAGTTCTAAGTATGATTGTGAGTAGGTTTTCACAGTCCACACTCACCCCTAAACGTAGACTTTTGAACTCGACCCTTAGCTAGATGGTTGGCGCCTCCAATACCTAGTAATCTCGTAAAGCAAAATAAGGTCATATTGTACATATGTACCGTACTAAAACACTATAATTGTAATTTATTAACCCCTGTATGGCCTTTCGCTATCTCCGTGTGATGTAATGACTGGAATTACTTATGCAATGTATAATTATGCATGTTCTGATTTAATTTAATTGAATATGATATAATTAAATCCAATTATCGTACGATCAATCAGAATCACAAACAGATTAATTCCTATTGGTTTTATTACATAACAAACAATGCATTATCATACTTCAAAATAATTTCACAATTTATCAAATTATATCATACACATACATAACTCAGCCCTATATATCATCCAATTATTAATAATAGTTAATATTCACTACCTACAAACAAAAACATGTATAAAATCATTAGAAATACTCACTCAACCATAATAGATGTCAAAGATCATAATAGTCTGTTAGCAGGTTAATATTAGTATTGTAATCACTTGACATTTAGGAAATACGAAAAGTAGTGAATATTTGAGTGAAATAACTAAACTATTCACATATTTAGTACTAACTATCTAAATTAACTATCTATTTGTATAAAAAATTTTATTTGAGCTTTTTCATTAATCAGGTATAATTTTTTTATTTTAGATCTGATTTTTATAAACTTATAGTCTATTTTTATCGTTTTTTGATGTACTTTCTCGTAACGAGGTCTAATTTAGATGTTGTAACCTTCATTTTCATTATGATCTAAAAATATTACGAATTTTGTTATTTTGACTTAAATATTTATAGATTATTATTTTAAGTTTTTCTTTATAAATTTATGATTTAATAAATATCTAAATTTCATATTTTTGTAATTTTCTTATTTTTAAGTCTATTTTGTAACAATTTACTTATTTTGCTATTTTTAAGATTAAATACTTATTTAATTTACTTTTTTATTTTAATAATTTTCTCATTAATTAATTATTTTATTACGATTATTCATTACGAATTTTAATTAAAAATATGGAATGTTGATGTGGCAGCTTATAAATGCTCCATGTGTCGTTTTTATGAATTTTCTTATTTTTCTAATTTCTCTTATTTTGTAAATTTACTTAATATTTATACATATATATCTATTATTATATTTTATTAAATTTTATAAATTAATTCACTTTCCTTTCCTAAACCCTACGACACAAATATATATATGTATATATATATATATTATCTTACTTTATTTATTATATTGTATATATATTATTTAAGTATATACATGTACTTATACTTTAATATACTACTAGTATACGTATTTTTATATGTATACACTTTTGTTTTCTTATCTTACTCATATATAAACACATATGTAATTTCACACTATACACTTAAATATACTATATACTATACATATATAAGTATGAACTATACTTGCATATATATATAATGCATATACATATGTATACATATATATAAAGAAGGATGAAAATACTACCATACATACTATATACGTATAACCATATGTATTTTAAAATATACTATATATTTATATGTATTTGATCTTATTACATATAGATATATGCATATAGTTGTATAAATACATATATATACATACATATACGTGTACAAGAAATAAAATGAATAATATGTATTCAACTTTAATTACATGTACAAATACCTTGATACAGAGAAAGGAAATTACAAAATTAATTATATTACATAATTCCTAAATACATGTATTTCTTCAAAATACATACATATATAACAAGAGTATACATAAATTAACAAAATAAATACATTTAAATTACTACTTAACTGTTCCTTTTTATTACTTGAAGATTTGCTGATCCAAGAGCTTTTCTTCTTCCTTAATTTATTGAATTAAAATAAAAGGAAATAAATAAAAGATACTATGTAAGAAATGAGGGAGGGTTACGGTTTTGGAAATGGCTAAAGTGTATATCTTTTTGTGTGTTTGGTTTCCAAGAAATGAAGAAAAAGAAAGTCATTAAGTACACTTACTTCCAGTAGGCATAAACGAAGAAGAAAAGAAAAAAAAATAAAAAATAAAAGAAGAACAAGAGATAAGGGACGAGGGGATTGATTTAACTTGCATTATCTTATCTAATCTTAAGGAATTAAACACATCAGCTGCTCAAATCATCCAGTAGAGGAGACGAGAAATCACATAGGAAAAGGAAAAAAATAAGGAAAGGAAAAGGAAAAAGGAAAAAGGGAAAAAGAAAAATTAAGAATCATAAGTTTAATTTTTTAAATGTAAAATTATAAACTTAATAATAATTATGGAATGATATTCATAATTTTATAAAATTTATTAATTAAATTGTTACCGGCTATGTTTATAATATTTGAAAGTTATCCCAACTTGTTCACTAACAATTTAATGTGATTACGCATATTGATTGATAATCGTATTCTGTTAGGTTTTTAATACTTTTATGGTATAATTATTCATTTTATAAGTTTTGGTTTATAGTTTTAGGGTTTTTTTTTTGTCAAATTTAGGTTTAATTTCAAGTATTTACACGTATATAAGGTTTAGGGTTTTTGTATACGATTAAGGTTTCGATCAAGATTTTAGGATTTTTATTACTCATAAAATATTCAATTTTATAATTTAATAAAATTTTTATCTTACTGAACTTATCGACTCATGAAATTATCTTGCGCATTCGGATCCAATTTAGGGTTTAAACTAAAACTTTACAGGGTTTGTAAGAGCTTGAAGAGGAGGCTATTCCCAAACAGGATACCACCTAAGAGGATGAGCTTGTTGAAGAGGACGTATTCACCAAAGATCTAGACAAATTGACCTTGGTTATCCAACGTGCGATGAGTATAGAACCCTTTATCGAAGAGTAGTAAAAAGAGAACTTATTCCATATCACATGTAAAGTGAATGAGCAAGTTTATGCGCTTATAGTGGATAGTGGAAGTTGCACCAATGTGGACCTAGTTACAAAACTTAAGTTGCCAACTATCTCACATCCGAAGCCACATAGGTTACATTGGCTAACCAAGAAGGGAGTGCTACATGACACTCAACAAGTGATACTACAGATCACTATTGGAAATTATTATAATGAAATTATTTGTGATGTGTTGCCTATGTGTGTATCTCATGTGTTGCTAGGTAGATCTTGACTTTTTGATAAGAGGATTATTCATGACGGTTTTAGGAATACGTATATGTTTGAGAAAGACGGTAGGAAAATTACCCTTAACCCCATGACCTTGAGCCAAGTAAGTAGATTGTAAGCTAAGTTAACTCAAGGAACCAAGAAGGATTTGGTTCTAGGTCGAGTCAGGCTTCGAGAAGTTATTAAAGCTGACATGTTGACCTTTCTGTTGGTTAGATGACTATTACAACTAAAAGAGTAAGTTAAACTACCCTTAGAGATTAAGGAACTGTTAGATGAGTATGCAAACCTGTTTATGGAACAATTGCCAAAGGGGTTACCTTATTTCTGAGGCATAGAGCATTGCATTGACTTAATACCTAGCGTTACCTTGTTGAATAAGTCAACTTATAGAATGAATCCCGAGCAAGCTGTAGAGCTTTAAAGATAAGTCAACGTACTATTGGAGAATAGATATGTGAGAGAAAGAGTTAGCCCCTCTGTTGTGCCTATACTACTTGTGCTGAAGAAGGATGGTACTTAGCATATATGTATGGATAGCAAAGCTATAAATAAGATCACAATCAAGTATAGGTACCCCATTTTGAGGCTAGTTGATATGCTAGACGAATTGAGTGGTGCAAGAGTATTCAATAAGATCAACTTGAAGTCAAGGTACTACCAGATCCGAATAAGATAAAAGGATGAATGGAAAACTGCTTTTAAGACTTGACATGGCTTGTATAAGTGGATGGTCATGCCTTTTGGGTTATAAAATTGCCCTAAGTATTTTTATGCAACTAATGAACCATACCCTGAGAGACTTGATCAGAAGATGTATCGTAGTCTACTTTGACGACATCCTTGTCTACAGTGCCGACCTGGTGAGCCATATTGATCATCTTTAAGCTGTTTTTGATGTCATTCGAGTAGAGAGATTGTTTAGAAATATGAAGAAGTGATGTTTTTGTCAAGAAGAGGTGATCATCTTAGGTTATGTGGTTAGTAGAAGAGGATTAAGAGCTAATGAAGCAAAGGTTTGAGCCATTGTTGTGTGGCCAACCCTAACTTCATGTATAGAGGTACGGAGTTTCCATAGGTTGACATCATTTTATTGATGCTTTATCCAAGGATTCAATACTATAGTAGCACCTCTAATTGAGCAAACAAAGAAGAATGCGGAGTTTAAGTGGGGAGAGAAAGAACAGAGGAGTTTTGCTGAGATAAAAAAAAAAAAGGTTGACCTCTACCCTAGTCTTGGCTCTATTAGACTTTGATAAAGTGTTTAAGCTCAAATGCAATGCATCAGGCGTCGACATTAGAGCTATACCAATGTAAAAACGTCGACCCATTGCCTATCATGGTGAAAAGCTCAAAAGAGCACAACTGAACTATTCTAAGTGTGATAAAGAACTCTTAGTGTTAATTTGAGCTCTTTGCATATGGCAACATTATCTTCTACCAAAGGAATTTATCATATACATGGATCGTGAATTCTTGAGATATTTCCAAAGCTAATCAAAGCTTTCTAAATGCCAAGCTCAGTAGATAGAATTTTTTGAAGGATATAATTTCGTTATCAAATACAAGTAAGGCAAAAGTAATGTAGTTACTGATGTTCTATCAAAAAGATAAGTTCTTCTTACCAAGTTGCAAACTAGATTATTAGGGTTTACAAGCATTAAAGAATAATATCAACATGATTCTCACTTTGGTCCTGTATATGGACACTATGAAGAAGGAAGAACGATAGATGAATACCATGTGTAGGATGGTTATTTATTCTGATGAGAGAACTATTAGTGAGAGAAGCCCATAATAGAGAACTCTCTGGGCACTTTAAAGTATGAAAGACATGAGCTATTGAATGACGAGTTCTTCTGGCCTAAATTGAAACATGATGTGCATCGTTTGATTGAGGAATGCGCCATCTATAAGAAAGTGAAAGGTCGAGCTAAACAAAGGAAGGCAATGCCTCTGCCTATACAAACTAAACCATAGACTGACTTGAGTATAGATTTTGTCCTCTGATTACCTCGAATTGCCAAAGGTAAAGACTTTGTAATGGTTATTGTGGATGGGTTTAACAAAATGGCACATTTTGTGCCACGCACCAAACTAACAATGCTTCGACTATTGTTTTTTTGTTTTTGCAAGAAATAGTTTGCTTGCACAAAGTGTTGAGGAGTGTAATGTTAGATAGAGACCTAAAATTTTTGAGCTATTTCTGGAGAACTCTTTGACATTGGATGGGAACTAAACTACTGCTTAGTACTTCTTGCCATCCCCAAACTGACAGTTAGATAAAGGTTGTCAACTGTACCCTAAGGTTACTACTCCGAGCTACAATGAGAAAGAACTTAGCTGATTGGGATGTTTGTCTGCCTATGGTAGAATTTTCTTATAATAGGACAACACATGCAACTACTAGATATGCCCCATTTGAGGTCATCTACGGTTTCAACCCCAAGTTGCCCCTTGATTACACCTCGATACCTTCGATTGACTAAGAAGATCCAGAAGCAAGAATTAGAGCTCAGTCCCTCCAACAAGTTTACCAAAGAGTCACCCAACATATTGACCGAGTTATTAAGAAGCTAAAAGAGAATGGAAAAGGAAGGAAGACTAAACAGTTTTAGCCCGGTGACTAAGTATAGCTACACTTGAGTAGGGAAAGGTATCCTAACAAGAGGAAAAACAAACTGTCTGCCGGAGCTGAAGGGTCATTTAGGATACTCCAAAATATAAATGTCAATGCATACTAGTTAAAGCTATTAGAAAACTTTGAAGTGTTTGACATGTTTATGTTGTCAACCTCAGCCCTTACCAACCTAAGGAAGAATTAAATGAGGACCAACCAAATTTGATCCTAAATCCCAATCGACTCGGTGGGGATGATAGAAATCAAAGTACCGAACCTCGGACTCGAGCTCGAGCTTGAGGATTTAAGAGTATAATCAAGTGAGTTCTTCTTTACTGACCTAATCCTGATGAGTCCAAGCTGCTTTAATCTACCTATCTGCTACCTTGTCCAAGCCAAACCCTCCAATACTTATCAATAGTCTCTGACTACTGACCTGAGATATACTCGGACAATAGCTTGGTCCGTTTAATCGCTGGTTCAGTCGATCTGAATATGAGTTGTTTTGAGCATGTATGAGATGAACTCACCTCGGAAGAACCCCCAGTCTTCTTTGGCACCTCCACTCCGCAGTTGCCGGCTTGACTATACAGTTTGTTTGTTTCTACTAGAAATTTACCCATTAATCGATAACCACGTATCCGAGCAATCATATGATAGAATCTTTTGTAGAAGATGGATGCTTTTCTTGATTTTCTCTTTATGCCCTTTTCCATTCTTTATACATTACTTATTTAGGACTTACCCTTTTTAATCATTTTGATTTATAGTTATTGCCTTAAATTTTCAAGTATAAATACCTACTCTACATGCAATTGCAGAGATAGTACAACATGAACATTGAATACACTTCTCTTTTCGTGAATGTTGCTTTTTGTTTGCTTGTTTACTTAACTCTTATCCTAACCCTTAAATAAAACTAGGTGGTGAGTACCCTCATCAGACCAACCGTGTGTCATATTGAGTCGAACCATAAGTCATCGGTAGTTCCCTAATGCATAATATCCTTGGAGCAAATGGAGGTTTGCTTGTTTGTTTCACTATTCTTATGCATTTTGACACCTGTTTTCAAGCTTTTTACAGGCTTGGACCCACCTCTTACAATCGGCCTTATCAGTTCTTAGCGCGGTTCGTATTAAAGACGCCTTTGTAATTAGGGCAAGAATTGCAAACTTTGAGGTCCTCAAGATTACGGTGGACATCGGCAGCTCCACTAACATCCTCTTTAAGCATACGTACGTACGAGAGGATGATGGAAAAGTTGCCAGTCAAGATGAAGCCTTACCACCATAATCTCATCAGCTTTAATGGAGGAATTGTCTAAGCCAAGGGTATCATCACTCTAGACATGTCACTTAGCAATGAAGACAACATCACCTAATAGCCAGTAAAGTTCGTTGTAATCGACTATCCATCCCTCTACAATTCTCTCTTGGGATAACCGAGCTTCAATGCTTTTAGAGTCATCACTTCATCCTTCTACCTGAAAGCCAAGTTCCTAACCTTCAATGGGGTAGGATTTTGTAAATGCAATCAAAAGCTCTCTTGAGAGCTTTATGTTAAGGCCACTAAAGCTAATGGTGTCTTCTCTTTAGAGATTGGCTTGTAGGAAAATTTAGTTGAGAGAGGCAAGTTGGGTGAGAAGACTAAAAAGGTACACATTGGCGCCTCTCCTGACTAGACCACTAAGGTTAGGATCAAGACCTTTCCCAAGGTGAAGGAGGATATAGTTACCCTCCTACAAGCCAACTCAAATAGGTTCACCTGGTTAGCATTAGATATACCTAGAATCTCCCCCAACTTAGTAATCGATGGCCTCAATATTGACACCAATGCGTGTCCTGTCAAGCAAAAGAAGAAGCATTTCGCACTTGAAAGGCAAGTCGCTATTAAGGAAGAGGTGTAGAAGCTGCTTAAGGCTAGTTTTGTTAGAGAGGAGAAGTATCCAACTTGGCTTACCAATGTAGTGTTGGTAAGAAAAAAGTTCGGGTAATGGCGTATGTATGTTGATTATACTGAGCTTAACAAAGCCTACCTAAAGAACTACTTCCCTTTCCCCAAGATTGACTGGCTGGCTAACTTTATGTTAGGGCATGCTTTGCTCAGATTTATAAACACCTTTTCAAGTTATAAACAGATCAAGATGGACCCAAAGGACGAAATCTATACCTCCTTTATCACTGACTTCAACACCTACGATTATACATTCATGCCCTTCAACCTAAAAAATGCTGCGGCAATTTATCAGCATATCGTAACTAAGCTGTTCAAGCCCCAACTCGGGCGGAACATGGAGGTGTATGATGTATGTCGATGCCATGAAAGTATAACCAAGCAACCCAACAATCATGTTAAGGACCTGTGGAAGCTTTCGACCGGATGAGAAAGTATGACATGAAGATGAACCCCTAAAAGTGTGTATTTAAGGTCGGCTTTAGTAAGTTCTTAGATTTTATGGTCACCCAAAGAGGTATCGAAGCCAACCGCAAGAAGATATAGGCCATTAAGGATATGAAGCCTCCTTCTTCGGTTAAAGACATATAGAAGCTTGCTAGCATAGTAACCGCACTAAGTAGGTTTGTCTCTAAGTTCACAGACAGATAGGCTGAGTTATTCAAAATCCTTAAGAATCCAAAAGGTTTTGAATGGACTCCCTAGTGTGTAGCAACCTTCAAGGAGCTATAGAACTTCCTTGCACACCCTTATGTCTTCTCCAAGCTTGTTTTAGGGGAGGACTTGTATCTATTCTTGGCCGTTAGCAACTAAGCACTCTCTTTTGTACTAGTCAGAGTAGAAGGAAAAGGGCACATACCCATATATTACGTCAGCCATATTCTTTAGGAGCTTGAGGTTAGGTATACTAGAGTAGAAAAATTTGCCATGGCCATCGTCATCTCAACACGTTAACTTAAGCCTTACTTTTAGGCCCATTGGATTATCGTACTAACAGATCAGCCACTGCGTATATTGTTGCAAAAGCCCAATGCGTCTGGACAGATGGTGAAGTACGTGATGGAGTTAAGCATGTATGGCATCCGATATCAACTATAGAGGGCCTATAAGGAACAAGTGATTGCTGACTTCATGGTAAAATATACTAGAGACTAGGAAGCACCACTAAAGGATGACAAGTCGACGTTGACTCTCCATATTGATGGATCATCCATCTTGGGGGGTGGAGGTGCGAGCTCGATACTCACCGGACCACTCAAGATCATTGTCTACTATGCCTTCAAGTTCAGATTCAACACTAGTAATAAAGAATACGAATACGAGGCTCCGATTGTTGGTCTCAAGCAGGTTAAGGAGGTTAGCACCTAGCATCGAGCACCTATAAGTTTTCTTAGACTCGATGCTTATCTTTCAGCAAGTCTAAGGCAAATATGAGGCTAAGGATGACACCATGGCAAGATACCTAGAGAAAGTGAGGAGTTTCTTAGCTGAGTTCCCTTCATGAAACATCATAAAGATCTCCTGAATCGAAAACTCAACAGCAGATTAATTATCCAAGCTTACCTTCATGGGGATATAGAAGCCCTAAGTGAAGGATAGGAAAATTTTCATTAAGTATTTGCTAGAGAAGAGCATAACTCCGAGCTCAGCCGAGGTCTTAGAGCTCATAATAGCACTATCAAAGTTGAGTTAAATAGACCCCATCCAAAGTTACTTGGAGTAAGGCAAGCTTCCAGATGATAGGAAAGAGGCAAAGAAGTTGAGATATCATGCCGCCAACTACACGTTGATCGACAACATCTTGTATCGTAAGGGAGTCAGTCTTCCCTTGCTCAAATGCCTTTGAATAGACAAGGGACTACATGTCATGGAAGAGCTGTATGCTAGAGTGTGTAGCAACTACATCCAGTCATAAGCCCTCTATATTTGAGCTCTACGGCTCGGATACTACTGACATACTATGAGGCAAGATGCTAAGACCGTAGCCCAGAAGTGCCCCCAATGCTAGAAGCATACCCTAATTAGTTACGCCCCTAGTATTAATCTCTAGCCTTTGATTAGTCTATGGTTGTTCGCCTATTGGGGAATCAGCATCCTCAACGCTTTCCCCAAGGCCTTAGGAGGATAGCGATACATCATTATAGCCGTTGACTACTTCACAAAGTGAGTTGAGGCTAAGGCCGTAACTAAAATTAACGAGAGGAGCATTGATTTGTTCGTTTGGAACAATATCCTCTCTAGATTTGGGGTTCCCTATACCCTTATCATGGACAACGATCGTCAGTTTGACTACCTCAAGTTCAAGGAATTTTACGCCAAGCACCACATTACGACCCACTGCACCTCGATCGCCTACCCTTAGTCCAACGGCTAAGTTGAAGCCACTAATTGGATCATCCTTGAAGGCCTCAAGAAGAGGGTAGACTAAGCTCAAGGTGCTTGAGTAAATGGGTTGCCTAATATCTTATGGGGATATAGGATTACTCACCACACCTCCATTGGCGAGACCCCATTTCGCCTAACGTTCGGGTTGGAGGTAGTCCTCCCCATTAAGCATAAGCTTCCCAATATTGGAACTCAATGTTTTAACGCTATGTTAAAAGAGTCCTTATTGTAGATTAGTGTTGATATTATTGAAGAAATTAGAGGCCTCGCTGCAACTCGAGTGATTGATTATTTGCACCAAGCAACTAGATATTATGATTAGAAGGTCAGGCACAAGAAATTCAAAGTTAGCAACTTGGTCTACCAAACGCTATAAGTTACAGGCTCACAGATAAAGGAAGTTAGCCCCTAATTGGAAAGACCTGGTTAGGGTTAGAGAGGGCTTGGGGAATGGAGTATACCAAATAGAATGATTGGATAGCAAGTTCATCTCGCACACTTGGAATGCCAACAATCTTCAGCCTTGCTTTGATTGATGTAAAATCTCTTGTAAATTTTCTTATCAATATCAATGAAAGTTCTATTCCCTAAGAATATTAGGCACTTTTTATCTCTCTCCCTTCTTTTATTTTCATATTATGTTCTAACCTTAGAAGGTGAATGGACTTTTAACTTGCATGCCACTTCAGTCATGGGCAAGTTTGAATGTCGTCGACCTAACCCCCCTCAGATAATCTCAGCAAGGGGAAATACCCCTCACGTAAATGAAGAACTCCCAAGACTTGGGTAAGTCGGATCGCTATTGACCTGACCTCCCTTAGTTAGCCTCAGCAAGGGAAGATACCCCCTACATAAAAGAGGAACTCCCATAATTATGTAGGTTAAAACACTATTGACCTAATCTCCTCTTGGGTAACCTCAATAAGGGGAAACACCCATTACACAATTGAGGAACTCCCATAATCAAGCAATTTAGAATGCTATTAACCTAACCTACCATCGACTAATCTTAATAAGGGAAATTCCATTTACATGATTGAGGAACTCCTATGATCAAGCAGGACAAAATGCCATCGACCTAACCTCCGCTCGAGTAACCTCAATAAGGGGAAAAACCGCTTGTATAATCGAGGAACTCCTTTATTAGATGCACATCGACCCTCCTCCTAAATAATTATAAGTATACAAGTTAACTCCATAGCCAAGCAATAAAAAACAAGTACGCAATGACTAAGTGTTAAGCTATCCTATCTAGTAAGCACAATAAATCAAATAAAGCAATAAGAGTATTAATAGCGCCAGGGAATAGAAGACAAAGGAAAGGCACTAATTGAAAAGGCTAAACTTCATTACCTCAAAAGCATTTACAAGGATCAGGTCAGCATCTTGACCTGCTACATAATCTTTCTCACCTAAGTACAAAGAAAAAAATAGGGAGGAGGATAATAGTTTATCTTTTTGGATTAGCTGGCTTTAGGAGCTCTAAAAAGCTTAACGAATCGATATGTTTGGATGATTGATTCGCTTGTGATCCCTTACTCTTGAGATGTTTTGTCTCGAGTTGTAGAAAGAAGATGGTGTGAATCGTGACCACGAATAGAGAAGGCCAATTATTGAATGAGTTTAAGCTTGCAGAAAGCTTGAAAAGGAAGTAATAGGGAAAGTGTGGAAAGACAAATGTGAATGAAAAAGTAAGCAAAACCTACGAACAACTCAAGAGGATATGACTCGCTAATGGAACTTCCAAGGACTTACGGCACAATTCAATATGACACACGAATCGGTCTGATGTGGCTACTCATCACCTAACCTTGCTTAAGGGTTAAGATAAAAGTGATGCCGAGAGTAAGCAAGCGGTGTTTACATAAGAACTACTGAAGTGTATTAATGATAATCCGGTTCTGATCCTTACAGCTACAAGTACATGGGTATTTATACACATAAGTTAGAGCAACTTGCTCAAAAGGGAAAAGACAAAAAAGGACAAAGACAAAAAGGGAATTTCCTAAGGAAGTAATATACAAGATATAAAAGAGTAAAAATGAATATCCAAGGAAGGCAATCATTAGTGCAATGGATTCTACACGTGATAATGTACACGTGGTGAGGCTGTATTGGTAATGCCGTTGGAAGATGTGGACAAAAAGTATGAACGACTTGCTTGTTTGAGTAGGGGTAGCTTGGTCAATTTGGACTCTTTCTCTTGGCATCTTAGAAAGGGTATGGCTGAGTAAGTAATTGGCCATGCATGTGTGAGAATGAAGATGGACCGTTGTCTTAGCTTTCCGCTTCTCAGCATACAACATATGAGAAATAGATAGCCATGCAGCTCGGCAGGCAAAAGGGGTCGGCAAGGAAATACTTAACCTCTGCTTAAGTCGGCTAAAATAAGAGGATTCGTCTTACTAGTCCCTCTAGTCATCGGGCTCAGCTGCAGGTCATTGGTCTGGTAGCCTAATTCCCATCATGCCCTCTAGGTTGTTTTGGATTTGGGATCAAATTTGAATGGTCTTCGTTCAGCTCTCCGTTCAACTCTCCGTCATAGTGATACAGACTGAAGTCGACAACATTGAAGGTGTCTGAAACCCCATAGTCCTCGGGCAACTCCAATCTGTAGGCATTGTCATTGATCTTCTAGAGGATTCTGAAAGGTCCTTCAACTCTTGCAGATAATTTATTCCTCCTCTTGTTTGAGAATTGTTCCTTGCTGAGGTGCAGCCACCTCACCCTTGGTCTTTTCCGCATTCTTCTAGCAGCTTAGTCAATGTGTCGAGTAACTTTTCATAGATGTTCTGGAGGGATTATGCTTGAGCTCTTGTGTCAGGGTCCTCTTGTGCACGTATAGGTACAGGGTTATGGTCGAGGGGCAACTCAAGATTAAAACCATAGACCACTTCGAAGGGTATTTTCTTAGTGGTGTCATGCATTGTACTGTTATAAGCGAATTTGACCACTAGCAAGCAGGCGTCCCAATTAGTCAAGTTCTTTCCTACTACAACTTGAAGCAGTGATCCCAAAATGCGATTAACCACTTCCATTTGGCTATTAGTTTAAGGATGATAGGAAGTATTGAATAGTAGTTTGGTGCCCATCCGATGTCACAAGGTCCTTTAGAAATGGCTCAAGAAGTTTGGATCCCTGTCGAAGACTACACTTCTTGACATACCGTATAATTGCACAATCTCCTACAAGAAAGGAGAAGTAATAGCTGAAGTATTGTTAGTTTTTTAACAGGGTATGAAGTATGTCATTTTGCTGGAACGATCCACGACAACCATTATAGAATTTTTGCCTCGGATAGTTTATGGTAGTTCGAGAACAAAGTCTATGCTTAATTTAGTCCACGGTTTTGTTGGGACAAGTAAAGGCATTGCTTTCCCTTGCTCAGCTTAGCACTTAGCCCTCTTACGTACGATATAGTTGTCGATAACTCGGTACTGTGATTCCTCGGAAGTTCCATTGGTACGTCATATCCTCTGGAGCTATTCATGGGTTTTGCTTACTCTTAATTCGCATTTCTCTTTCTACACTTTCCCCATTACTTCCTTTTCGAGCTTTTTGTAAGCTTGGACTCATCTAGCAACCGGCTATATTTGTTTTTGGTTACAGTTTGTACCATCTTGGTATCAAAGCAGAGGTTTTGTTTGAGCTGCAATTGGTTTTTGAAGCTCTACTGATACCCTATTTTGCGCGTGTGAAACAGAGTAAGTTACTGTGTTTATCTTGATTGCTCTGTTTATTAGCTGTTAATTCCCTGAAGCGTTTATTTGAGATTTGAATCTGTGGAGAAAATGATGGACTCGAGTGTGAATGTTGGTATGGGAGATGACAATAATGGAGTTGTCCACCTTAGACGATAGTCTCAAGAAATCCCAAGAAGTACTGACGAGAGACTTAACGAGGTGGCAAACCTCTTGATAGATCTGACCCGAGCTATTCATGCATTGGCTTACCGACCCATTGAAGTCATGCAAAATAGCCCATAAGCTGTCTAACTTATTAGAGGTCAAAACCCAACTCGACTAGTTCGAGGTGGAGAAGTAGGCGAACGAATAAGATGAAGGATAGACCTGAGGGAATGATGAGTTCCTAATTATACATATTTTATTTAGTGATTTTTTATGATTGTTCTTGATATTTGAGTTTATTTTTAGATAATAATACTTAATTGAGTAAATTTTAGTTTTTTAGGTTTTGAAACGATCTACGCAAGAAAACAAGAAGATAGAAACAAGTTTCACTCAAATTAGAGTTAAAATGAGCAAGTTATGAAGGTTTGAAGATCGACACAGCTGAATGACACGATTATATTGTTTCTAAGTGAATTTGAAGTTGATTTTCATCTGCCACAACCTATGACACAACCAAAAGACATGATCATGTCGTCAATCGTGTCGTTTCCAGGTTTAACAAAAAAAAAAGACAAATGTGAAGCACGGACTGTTACATGACCAAAAGACACAGTTGTGTCCTCGGTCGTGTCTTTTCCAGCCGACTTAATTATTTTAATTCTTCATATATAAAGCCTTGTTAGGGTTTATTGAGGAGAACTTTTTGGCATGACTTTGAAACAGTTTCTGAAGCCAAGAACAACTAAGAAAGCTAGAAGAAGCAAAGACTTAAAGATTCAATTTTTTTAGATTTCATGATGATTCTTTCCATTACCTTCTACACTTTGATTTTAGTTTTGTATTTTAAGATGTGTAGTAAGTAGAATCTTAGTATCTAGGTTTTGTGAAACCTAAATCTATTCATGTGACATGATTAGTATTGGTTAATTTAGTTATTCGTTGATTTCTTGATTTAACTATGTTTACTTCATGATTTAGATTATTATTTTCATGGATAGTAATCTAGAGTTTGATATCTTATAAGATAATCGAGAAATTTTTTGTAAGATTAGATCTTGGTATAGTTGATGAGAATTATTGCAAGATTCAAGATAATTTGCAAGATTCTTCCGGATTTCAAATTAAAGTATAGATAGTTCATTATTCAATAATGTAATATTAGATCATGCTATTGAGAAGAGATTCTAATAGGTGATTATGGATTAGGGTTAATTGACTTTGAGAAAATAATTAACTTTAATAGAGAATTCTCTTGGTCAAGAAAAATTAAAGAATAAATTAAATTATCTTTAGGAAAATCACGTGTTAGATTTAGGGGAAGCAAGATCTAGGTACAATGTAGAATCTTGAATTAATTAAACTGCTTTCTTATTAATTCTTGAATTTCATCTTAGTTACTCTTTAATTTAGTTTTAGTAGTAATTTAGATTTACTTCTTTAGATTTGTTGAAATTTAAATTGCCGGTTAGATAATAGAGACCTAGTGAGTACCAGTAGTCAAAGTCCCTAAGGGATCGACACTTGGACTTAATTTGATATATTATAAACTGATAGGTGTAATTGCCTACATTAAGGAACTTAATGAAGAGGAAGAGGAAGAGTATTTTGAAGAGGAATGAGCTAGAGTCCCTAAAGCATCTAACCATGTGAAGCTTCGGATTTCGAGTTTCAATGGATCTGGGAATACTGACGAATATCTGGAATGGGAAGAGAAGGTAGAGTGTGTTTTTGACTATTATCAATATGAGGATTATGAGAATGTGAGAATTACTATTGTTGAGTTATGTGGATATGCTGCCATGTGGTAGAAAAATTTCAAGGCCTTGAGGAGATGAGAGGGTTATCGAGAGATGAATACTTCGCCTGAGATGAAAAGAATACTTAGAAACAAATTCGTGTTGGAAACTTATCTTCAAGACACTTTCATTCGGCTTCAGGAGTTGAGATAAGGAGGGTAGATTGTTGACAAGTATGTTTAAGAATTTCAAATGCTTATAATCTGTTGTGAAGTGGAGGAACCATCGGCTCGAACAGTCTTAAGATTCATCATTGGATTGAGAAGTGATATTCGAGATATTATGAAACTGCAACGCTTTACCACAATGGATGAAGCCATTATAATAGCCCGGCGAACAGAAAGGTAAAGAAGGAGTCGAGTACTAACAAAGATGCCGACCTAGATAGGCAAATCATCGAGCTCAGTCGAGTACCGAGCTGAGCCAAAAGATAGATGTCCGAGCCAATCAAAAAGGCTGATTAGATGGTGAAGTACCGACTTAAACTTACAAGAAGGGGCAAAGGTCTAGTAGGAAGATGAGTCAAATTAAATGCTTCAAATGCTAAGGGTTCGAACTTATGGCTGTTTAGTGCTTGAACCAAAGGACAATGGTCATTAAGGGAGGCATCCCAAAGTTAGAAGTAGACAATATAGATGAGGAACCCGAGGAGGAAGAGGTCCTTGCTGAGAAAGAATTAATTGAGGAAGACGTGTTTGCTAAGGACTTGGATCAGTTACTCATGGTTGTCTAACACACTATAAACATGGAACCCTCATGAAAGGAAGAGTGGAGAGAGAATTTGTTTCACACCACTTATAAGGTGAATGATCAAGTGTGTGCCTTTGTCATGGATAGTGGAAGCTATACCAATGTGGCATCAGCCGATCTTGTTTCAAAACTAAAGTTATTGACTGTTGCACATCTAAGGCCGTACGAATTGCACTGGTTGAGTAAGAAAAGAGCACTACATGTCACTCGGCAAATACTACTACCGATCACTATTGGGAATTACTTAGACTAGATTCTTTGTAACGTATTGGCCATGTGTGCTTTCCACATGTTGCTAAGTAATCCGTGGTAGTTGTAAGCTTCCAAAATTGAGTTTAGGATAACCGAGCTCAGATTTAGGGCTTTTAGGGTAACTTATCCAATTGAGCCCAAACTTTGCAACTAGAATGAAAAAGTTAGTCGAGATATTACAGTGAAGTTAGATTTTAGTAATAA